>OX463787.1:2845131-3445131 GCA_949825025.1 Siphlonurus alternatus
CCCCCTTTTTCTGACCCCCCTCCTTCCCCTAAGTGATGAGAGAAGGCAGTCATCGATTAGCTACTGGGGGTAGTCAGCAGTCTTTGCACCCCTTGAAAGTCCAGGGTAGTCGAGGGGAAAAAATAGAACCGTCTCTGCCTAGATATACAGGTGTTCCACAAATTTTTTATTAGTTATTTTTTAATACATTTTGCAGGGTATGGTTTAATTAATTTAATCTTGAATTCAATTAATTTTACTATTATAACAGTAATGACATGTATATAGAGCTTAAGATTAAATAAAATGGAAAATTTTGTAAATTAATGGAGAAAATGTTACGTGTTTAAATATTAGAGGGAAGAGAAAGATAGCTGAATTAATATTAATAATTTTATTGTAACTCAAATTTAATATCTACCTGATAAAATTTATGATTTTATTAATTAATAATTCATTAAAAATTTTATAATGGCTTCTTATTTTATTTGCTAAATAATAATGATCTTACTAACGACATTATATAATTCATTGCTTATTATACTTAAAAATACGTCCAAATTATATAACTGATATTGATTTACAATTATATGAAAGATTTCATTCACAATAAAATGTAAAATTTGAATTCCAATTCTGTCCTTACGAGTTAGAACTTGTTAAAAGTTGCAGAGAACTGAATGACTTGGACTTTATTAATTGAGAACATTCCCAAGTCCGCTCTGAGAACACTGGAACATTCACACAGTTCTCTCAAAGGATACTTGAAAATTCACGTTTGACAGCCCCTTTATAATATGAACAAATTTCGAGTGTTCATCTGTTTCCAAGAGTTATTTCACATTACTTTTTATAAATTTTATTTGCATATTTTGAAGACAAATAGAATTTAAAATTTAATTTATGTGAAGCAAATTACAAATTATAGTAATGGGGTACTGACAAAAAAAAAAGTTTCAAGTTTTTGTCAATATTTCAAAAGGCACGAGAATTTCATGAAGAACAAGCCCTATTACAGCATTCTACGATAATTTACTGATTTTATATGAATTTTTAAAACCTCTCAAAAATGACGTCATATAGCATTGAATCTTAAATGGGAAAATAGATCAGTTAACATTGTCAAATCCCATACTTAATATTGAAATGTAACCAAAACTTCATTTGCAAGGTTTTTAGGTGCTAGAATCACGATAATGAAGGTTTCAAATTCCTACCTCAATAACTTTTCATTCTAGCAATGTTAACTGATGCATTTTCCCATTTAAGATTCAATGGTATGACGTCATCAAAAAAAGTTTTAAAAATTCATACAAAATCAGAAAATTGTCGTAAAGTGCTCTAATAGGGCTCGTTCTTCATAGAATTCACAGTACTTTTTTATTAATTTTGCTAACTCAAATACCGGTCAGTACTTCATTATTAAATAATCTGTGAGAATTTCGCTGTTGTTTTTACCAGTGTGGAGGTTTACTTACAATGTAAATTCTAATAATGTACTTGATCTATTCTCTTTTGTCGACGTGTCAAATCTTGTCAAAAGTGCTTGCATTTCAATGTTTTTATTTGTATGTGTGGAAATTGATGACTAAAAAAAATAAATGATTTTTACCTGTACCTGTTTTGCTAGAGCTGACGAGCTGTACTTCCAATAGACAAAGAGATGTATATTTGCAAATTTAGGGAGAGATAACAAGAGCACACAG
This sequence comes from Siphlonurus alternatus, assembly GCA_949825025.1. Lineage (NCBI taxonomy): Eukaryota > Metazoa > Arthropoda > Insecta > Ephemeroptera > Siphlonuridae > Siphlonurus > Siphlonurus alternatus. The sequence continues at coordinate 2,846,817 of OX463787.1, forward strand.
TCTGATCAAGCTAAGAAATGTTTAGTTACCTATAACAATCCTAGAGCAGGCAGGAGTAAAGTTCGCGCTGCCCAACAATGTTAAAAATTTGTTACTTTAAAAAAATACATACTTAAAATTATTTCAAATATTAATCCATTAGTAATAAAAAATCAAACTTTGGATAATAAAATAGTTTAAAAATAATATTAAATACACGAATTGTAATTTTATGATCCTTTATTTTCTTTCAAACTTTTAAAAGTAACATAAAGCTTTTTAACACTTACAAAAAAAAAAAAAAGTTATATTTTTAGAAGAAGAAATATAAGGAAGAAAATCTTTGAGAGAAAAAGTTGTTTCATATTCTTCCCTCGTTCACTTTTTTATGATTAGTTTTTGTCAGACTTCAACAAGTTTTCAAGACAGAGACATAAATAGCCTTGTAAGAGTTTTCAGACCAATCCATCAAGTATGTATTTATATCTGAATATTATTATTAACATTAGAGTTTATTTATTTATTCAGTACAGTCTACTAGTTAGGTATAGTTCAATTGCCAAGAATATCATGATTAATATATTATTATAAAATTTAAGCCTTAATTAAATAATAAAAATTTAACTAAATATTTTACATATTCTTATAATTTATTGTAAAAATTGATCGAAAATGTCAAGCTCACATTTATTTTTCTGTACGGTATATTGCAAAAGAATTAACTCTGGAAATAATAGCACATTTATTAAATTTATTCTCGGGTTTGGGATGTAGAAAGGGGGATATGTTCTACTTCGTGTCGCTGCAGAATTTCGGACATTAATTTGTACACAGTTTGTTTGAAAATTTGATATCATTGGATATGCTCAACAGTTTTTAAACACGTAAAATGTTAAAAAAAAATTCCCACATATGAAAATCATTGAACATATCTTGAAATGTTCTCCTCTACATCCCCTATCAGTAGGTAAAATATCAGGTATACAAATTGCAGCTAGTTTTTTGAGTTATTATTAAGAGGTTTAGAGGTATTCATAAAGTCTTAAGGCCACATTTAAGGCTCGATAATTTAAAGCTTGATTTTAGACGTGTTTTTTAGACCCCAAATTTCTGGTCTTAAATTATTGAGCCTTAAATGTAGCCTTAAGGCTTTGTGAATGCCCCTTATTAATTTTTAAAGTTGACTAATTTTACATGGAAGTTCCACTGCTCCATATTAAATTAGTCAACTTTAAAATTCATAAATATAAAAAGCTATAGCTCGAATTTGTATACCTGATATTCTAGCTACTGATAAGGGATGTAGAGGAGAATATTTTAATTTTTTTTCATAATTTTTTTGTGTGCGAATTGCAGCCCCATTTACGAGGTATTTGTGATCAACTTTGTACCTTCTCTCTAAACTCCCTTGGAGTCTGAAAACTGTTGCGCATAACAATTTAGACTACCTTTATATCCAATATAATCTCTCCAACGAGTTTCGACATGATGAAGAACATTTTTATTTCGTCAAAACATGTTACAACTAAATTTTATCGACGTCCAATTGGTGTATTGAAATAAATTTTGAGATAAGTGTAAATACTCAAATAAAGAGTATTATATAATAAACGTAAAAAAAATGTAGGTTGGCTTTAATGAGATTTCACTACGTTTTATTTAATAATTCATTGCTGATTAAGATTAAATAATGATGTAATACCGATTAAATTTATTTCATTACTTAGGGATAAGGGAGGAAGAGGGTGTTAGCATTTACTGAGGTGAGACTGAGGGAACCGTGGAAACCTTAGTCAGGGCCTCTACTTTTTATCAATAGATCAAAGTGATGTCCAAAACCTGGGGAACCACACAAAAGTTCATCACTGCACTGGGTAGAAAGTGAACGGTCACCCATCCAAGTGCTAACCACGCTTGACGTTACTCCACTTCAGTGATCTAATGAGAACTGCACTGCTTAACCTTTCTTGTGATTTATGTAATTAATTCTGAACGACGCGCTACCACCACGTGACCTGTCCGTCTCTAGTAACCTTGGTCCATGTCAGTATCTTTACCACGTGACCTGTTCGTCTCTAGTAACCTTGGTCCATGTCAGGGTCTTGTTGTCATTGACAACCAAGAGGGGTGCAAACTATATGGACATACAGGGAGCAAAACCACCAAAATAATGTAACCATCAGAAAACAAGATCAGCCAAACGTGTACACTAATAATTGTATATTTTAAGCTCAATTATATTTAAAAATGAAACTAAAGAAGCTAGCACGGAAGAAGGAAAACCACCGACATTTATTTTAAATTTCAGAAAACAAAATCAGGCAAACGTGTACTATTAGTTATTGTATATTTTAAGCTTAGTTATTTGAAAATGATAAATATAGAAGCTAGCAGGAAACAAGGAAAACCAAACCTGCTGTGCTTTGTACGTTGTATAATTAAGTGTTGCATCTTTTATGACAATAAGACATTAAAAATCATACTGTATGTATTAAATGTGTAATCCAATCAGTAATGAGGTATATCATTTCTCATTACTACACGCACAGAAAAAGTTAAACTTTTAGTTTTAAAACCAAACCTTTTACGCACTAAATGTTGTACCTAACGCGTAAAAGTATTAGATTTAAAACTTTGAGAGACTAAAATGTTATCCAGTGAAAAAGAATTAAATGTTAACCTGTATAAGAGAGTAAGTTTCAAAACTTATCGGCGGTTAATGTTCTAGCCTGCTAGCAGGTTAGGTTTCTAGCCGCCTAACGCACTAAGATTCTAGTCTTTTAGCTCGGTAGGTTTTTATCTTTCTAGCAGGATAAGATATTAGCTTTTTACAGTTTTAATTTTTATCCTGTCTACATGATAGATTGGATCGAGGGAATTAGGAATTCCGGAGTTGCCAAACTTCTGCAGCAGTACCAGTAGTGCAGTACTTAGTAGTACTCGATCGTGATGATTTTATTAGTGTTCCTTGCAGCGACTAACATTGAACCCATCGTTATGAAGTTTGTAATCCAGGGCATAGGATTCAGCAGGTCTCCTACATGTATCTGAAACAATTAAGAGAACAATATTAAAATTTATAATTATAAAAAAAATGTAACTCATTTTACCTTATAAATAAGTTCCTTCAAGCAGCGACTTTGCGTTGAAAAAAATCATTTTTTTTCCCGTCTTCCGTGTGATGTTATCTCCTTCTGAAACATATTAAAACAACAATTTATTCCATGCTATTGAATTAATAATGATAAATAAAATTAAAAATATGATTTACACTTACCAGTTATAGGTAAATTCAGACACGAATTGCTTGCTCAACTGCCCAGAGACGACTGAACGACGCCAAGGCTGGATGATTGTGAATGCGCATCTTCAACGCGCAGAAAACCGTTAGGTTTTATACACTTAAGGGATGGTTTTTTAGCCTTTTGAGGGATTAATATTCTAATAATACATAAAGGTTACCATCATAAACTATAGTACTAAAATCTTATCCTTCTACGGCATAATTTTTTAAACTCTTAAAATAATAAATTTCTAGACTTTCAAGAGTTTAACTTTTTAACTTGTAGCGTTTAACACGTTAGCTTGCTACAGGTTAGCTTCCTGTGTAAGACTTTAAAGTACTAAGAACGTAACCTGCTTCGCGATTGCTCTTTATAAGCCTAAAAGACTAGCTTTCTATCCTTTCAAGAGTGTAAATTTTTATCTTGTTACGCTAGTTTGTTAAACTGCTACAGGATAGCTCCGATAGTAATAAGTTCCTATCTACTTAAAGACTAACATAGTATCTTATCCTTCCAGCAGGTTAACTTTTTAATATTTTTTCTCGTTAGTGTCTTAGAGGTTTTAAATGTTAACCTAAAAGGATTAAATGTTAACCTAAAAGGATTAAATGTTAACCTAAAAGGCTAAAACTCGGAGTTAACCTTTTAAAACACTAACTAGTTTTCTTCCGTGTATAAACAGAAGACAATATTATTATTTATAGGGTTGTTATCCGTTATAATGGTAGATTTTTTTTAAGTTTAATTTTTGTAACATTTAAAGAAGTCACTTGAAAATTTATTATTATAAATTAATTTAAATTTTTACACATTTTTTTGTTCCTCTTGAGAGTACACCTTTGTGCTCCCTTGTTAAAATATTTAAATTGTCCTCTTCGCTTCTTGAATTTCATTATATTTATCATGACAATTCTTAGAGAAGTTATAATCATTATCTTATTAAAAATAAAAACATCTTCATGTGCGCGATTCACGAAGCAGTTAGCCATGTTTTTAACCACGTTTAACTTTTAACTAGGTGGTTTAACACTTAAAACAAGTATAGTTAACCCAAAGAGCGCACATTGCAAAGAGGGTTACAATATAAAATCTCTGGTTAAACGTGGTTAAGCTAAACATCGTTAGAAACAAGGCTAACTGCTTTGCGAAATTGCACCCCTGCAGATATATATTTTCTTTCGAATCCACTGCAAAACGGAAGTTATATCATTAATTTTTGAATAAACTAAATTTTATTCGAAACCCAATTTTGTGCCTTTTGCAAAGCTCATTCGAAACGAAGAGGTTTATTGGAAAAAAAAAATCTACCTTCAGAAAACGTCAAAATACATGACATTTCAAAATAAAGTCTCGGAGATATGAAAAATAAAAACTTGTTTATGTGAAAATAAAAATATAATATATTATAATTATACAGTGTATTAAAATAAAAATATTCCTTATTTTCTAGTATTTTAGATCAATTTTTCTTATTTTTGGAATTGTATATAATGATAATACTTTATTGTTTTTATTTTTTAGTGACTCATGGTTTTATATATTATTATAAAAAAATAAGTGAGCTAATATGTTATTCTTGTGCAAGCAAGCAGTGTATAAATATGTTATTAAAATAATAAATTTTTTTAGGACTGAGGGAACTGTGTGGAAACCTCGGTGACAAAGGTCTTATAATTCTGTATTTATAAGACTAAAATTGCTACATGTCTTTCGTTTTATAAGCAAACTTTGCTTGACGTTGTTCTTATTTTTTTTTTAATTATTATTACATGAAAATTACTATTACAAAATTTCGATATTAATTTAATTATTTTTTATACAATGTATTCAATTAATACTACTATAAGAAATACGTAATTAATGTTATCAAGACAATATTGTATTACATCAATTTATAGATCACCTTGCTTCGTTACATTTTGGCAAGTGAGAGAGGGGGGGGGAGGATGTCTGAGATTGAGAAATTATACAGCAGATGATATTATCTCAGATATTCTAAAACCAGAGTTTAATACGTTTTCCAGAATTCTGATATAAGGAGCAGGAGAGAGAGAGAGAGAGAGAGAGAAAGAGAGAGAGAGAGAGAGAGAGAGAGAGAGAGAGAGAGAGAGAGAGAGAGAGAGAGAGGAGGGGGAGGTATTTGAATTGCAATTTGTTCGCAGAAACTTCGATCTTCAAGTGTTACAGTCGACTTTTAATCATAAAATATCTTGACGTACATCACGTATACAAAAGGTAAATTTGTGGGAAAATAAAGTCACAAATTTTCAGATAATTGATACTGACTATAATTAATTAGTTTTAAAAATAGTTCATCTTAAATTGTTTTATAAGAAATACGTTTTATACTGTTTTGGATCAATAAACAAATAAATACATACAAAATAAATATAAATTTAATATACTGCAAATTAAGCATTGTATATACATTAATAGTGCCTGATGTTTTGATTTTAACAAATCTTGATGTGAATTTAAAATTGATATCAATAAAGATACGCAAGTTTAATTAAATATTATTTTAAGTTTCTCTATAATATAATTATCTGTCAATTTTAACTAATTAATAAACATGGTATCATTAATTTTCTTCGTCTATTAATTATAAGACTGATTGGAAAAAGCTTATGCATAACTAATAAACCAAGATCAAAAGTGCATTCTATAAATATTGTTTTACATAATTAATTTTAAAACTCGTAATTCAAATACAGCGTTTTAAATGCATTGTTTATGTATTATGTACTTAAAATAATATCTTCCTATTAGGCATAATTACTAATATTTTATATATAATATATAAATGCAGTATATTTGTACATCATGCTAACTTTAGACTCCTTTTAGTGTAAAAAAGAGGTCGCTCGCATGTCATGCATGCTCCTTGCAGAGATTATATGAAAAGATAACTATAGTTGTAGTAATTGATATTTGATAAAACAAAAAATAACAGTTACCTCTTTTATTTTTATTTATTTATTTTTTGCATTACAGTAAATTATTTCTTTAATATGGGAAATTAAAGACGTGAATTTTTTTTTCTCATAAAGGAGCTTTGCCTTCTTTTCTGAAAGAAAAATAATGGGTTTATTTGATTTGTTTTTACATTATATTTTCCAGTCAAACGAATCACACATAAGGAAAATTCTCTGAATATTTTTATTCTTATTTATTTTATTTTTAGCTTTATATTTTTCCTATAGTTATTTCAGTGATTTATCACTCCAATATTATATACATTATATATAATATCTTATTATATTATTGATACACAATATGAAAATGGATATTTCTATTGAAAAGTTACATAACATTTGACATTTAAGTTTTAATACCTTAAATTCCTAAAAAAAAAAATATTGTAAATAACGTATAATATTATTGACTTCCTATATTTGAGTATGAAGCAAAGTAAGCAGCAAGTGTATAAGGAAATATTTATGAGATATCTTTATTTATAATTCATGAAATAAATCGATCTATTATTTGACAGACTGTCAAAACTTGAATGTCTGGAATAATATTTATCATTTCTTGTCCAAAATATTGTAAAGTACAGTACTGGTCATAAATAATTGGAACTCTGCAACATGATCTGTGCATAAGCAACGCAAGCAGCCCTAATGGACAACATACATGAAAAAAATTTATTGCAGAAATGAATAGAGGGTACCAAATTATGCTACTCTGAATTTTTTCAGATTTTTTTTTGAGAACCAGAAATTTTTTTAAATAATTATTGAAAACCCTGCGATTTCAGTTGGCACCCCTGCAGCCTTAATAAAAAGATAGAGACTGGACGCCTATTGACGCCTCCAGGAGGCGTGGCCGCACTATCAAGCATTATTTAAAAATAGTTCTGGGTCTCAAAAAAATCTGAAAGAATTCAGAGTAGCATAATTTGGTACCCTCTATTCATTTCTGCAATAAAAAATTTTCATGTATGTTTTCCATTTACAGGAGATGAGAGAAAACATGCGAGCGCAAGCCGCCATGTTGGTGGAAAGGTAGAGAATTCTGCATGCAGGCAAAAGATTAAAAGAACTTATTATAAATTATTTTAAATGAAAATTAAAAATGTGAGGTGAAAAAATTGTTTAAAAGTAATTTTACCAACTTTTGCTTATCTCAGAATTTTTATTTAATTTTTTTCTTTGTATATTTTTAAATGATTTTTTTGATAAAATTTTTTCCTATACATAACGTAGCTCCCCCAACAAGGATACGGACGCCTGGCGGACGACAGTAGAAACTCCTGATCTGACGTCACATGTCACTAATATTATTTTAATTTTGAAATTGTATAGGACAACATATTATGATACGACAAATTTCAATAAAACAATATTTTGTCCCTCATCTGGAATAGTAAACTATACCAATATTTATTTGCAATAATGAGCTATCTGCTATATCAAGTGCTATTATAAGGTTAAAAGTAAAGCGATATCTCCACTATTCCAGACGAGGGAAGATTTGTACAAAACTACAAGAAATGAGAAGCTTTAACATTGACGACACAATTCTCTCAGCCAATGAGAATCTAGCGCGCGAACTGCGCGCGACGACATGTTCTATCAAGCTTCCTATCCTTTAACCCAGCGGTACCTGGTTTTTAATTTTTTTCAGTGATTCTTATGAAGGGCAAGATTAATAATTCATATGAGCCACGGGAAAGATCACTTTACACAACATAAAAAAATATTCGAGATTTTGTGCAGCATAGAATTTGAATGAAAAAATAAATAAGATTTTTCTCCTAACAAACCTTATGGAGCGATGTCAGAATGCGGCGCTGCGGCATTTTTAAGTTGAAGCTTGTCATTGTAAAGAAAATAAATATTTACTGTAAATATAGTCTTTGTTTTTTAGAGATCCTTAGGAAGGATGCATTCAAATACACTGATTGAGTATTTTTTTAAGTATTTAAAATATTTTTCTACAAAACTCACAAATTTCTATATATTTTAAAAACCTTAGTATAAAAATTCATATTTTTATGGCAGTATGCATGACATAATTTGTATAATATCTGTATACATTATAAAATTATTAAAATAAATGTTTTTTATTTGAATTATATAAACAGCTAAATTCAGCAAGGTATGTAACTTGTGTTTGAACAAATTAAACAAAATCAAGCTTACTCGCGCAGCTCAAGTACTAAACAAACCAGTCAGGAAAAAAAAAATTAAATAAGAAAAATTAAGTGAACAACATCAGTGTGCAATTTAAAAATATAATTCACTTACATTATTTTTAATAACTTCTTCAGATTGCATGCTGAAGTAAATACAAGCCCACGATCATGATGGTTTCTTTGCACTCGCTATCTTGTAAAGTAGGCCATGGCAATTAAAATTATAACTCGATAATGTAATTCAAATTATAAAACTTGTTATACCGTAAAAATGTGATGTATTAAGCATTTATATTAAAATATATAATATATAATTCTGTAAACCTTTCAGAACAAAACTGAAAATATTTTAAGAAATAAAAAATTGCATAAGACATTAAATTATAAAATTACCAGAAAACAAGATTTCTTTGTTTTCGAAGTAAAATTGCAATTTTTATGCATGTGCATGCATTTTTATTGCACAAGTTTGCCTCTAGATCATAACAATATTTTTTTCTTGAATAATTTGGGTTAAAAATACAATACTATCTATAAATCTTTTAATTTAATAATTTAAAACTATTTTTGATGCATGTATTTAAATAATTTCTAACGTAATATTAATGAGGATAAATAATAATAAATAATAATGTAGTAAATGTTTGGCATGTCAATCGAATTCTACTCCCAAATACGAAGAATGATGAATATTTTAGTAATTTCCCGGTCATTATTATTGATTTTTAAAAAAAGTGGAAAGGTTTAGAAGCCTTCTTTTCTTTAAAACTTTTAAAACCATTGTAATAATTGGATCCACGAGATTTAACATTTCAAAACTCACGAGAAAAATAGTGAGAGATGCTTTTTTACACAAAAAAGATTTTTTCAATTATTTTCTTTTAATTATCAACTTCTTTGGAGATAAATTATTGATTTTAAAATAACTCCAAGAATCTAAAGAATAGACAGTTGATTGTTTCATGCTTCTGTTACTATTATACTGGGAGTTTGAGTTAATAAAATAAATATTTTTAATTAATAATAATCACTGAACGAACACTATTTTATTTACGAGTATAATATACAAGAATTAACAATAAATTATTATTATTAATATTGCTTTCGAACAATGTTAGAATTCCACAATACCATTCCCAAGCGTTTTTTCGCCAGTATTTCACTTATAAAATTGTTGCTAGGTGACGTGTATTTTGGTCTCCATGGCGACAGAAGCACCAACAATATCCTGTCTGACCACCTGTTGTCTTCTGATCATGACCGTCCGGGGATATACCGGCAGGGGACACCGCAACCACCGGTACATGATTTACCGGCAGATGTTGCAAGAATCACCGGTACGATATTTACCGGCAGATGTTGCAAGAATCAATGGTACGAAATTTACCGGCAGATGTTGCAAGAATCAACAGTCTGAGATTTACCGGAAGACGACATTGGAAATCACCGGTAAATCTCTTCAAATCGGAAAACAGTTGACTTTTTCATCCTCCTTGCCTCATATCTGTGTTATTTATACAATATTAAGTGAATTAGAACTCCCTTGCACGTCTTTGCAACTGTTTTTATTTGCACCATAGGCTCTCATGTTTCTACTATTAATGTCTTTTAAGTTTATGAAAGATTTAACAGTGTAAAAATAAATATCTTGTTAACTATAAATTTAATGAAAATTTAAATACATATTGTATTGTAGAGGCTTTGCTTCTTACCGGCAACATTATAAGAGGGGACTTGTTATTAATAATGATAATATTTAAACTACTAAATCAATTTTAAATTAAATTGTTTATTTATTTTGTAAAAAATTAAATGTTAAAATAAATTTTTATATTATAAAATAATTCGAATTAATAATAATTTTATACTATACAAACTAATTGTATAAAATGTTTTATATTTTATATAAATATATTTTTAATAATTGAATTAATTATAAATTTAAACCATGAGATATTCAAATAATTCTAATAGTAAAATAACTAAAAGGCATAACATTAGTGAATGACTCTCCTGGTGGAAGATTTGTTGGAATGTAATTTAAAATGTAGTACTTTAAATTTTTAAACTCTCCATTTAATTAAAGTTGACTCCTCGGTCGATGGTTAACGAAAATAAGCGTAACAGTTCAGATCCGAATATGAATAAAATCGTTTACTGCTGGATACACATTCGTATAAATAATATTTGTGTAATATTATTATTTTTCAACAAAAACCATGTTTCCCACCCAGGGGTAAATCGTTTCACGTACATTTCCACTATGTGGTTCCCCTGGCTTTGGACCATTGCATGCACTTTCGGTTCATTGACAAAAGCTGTATATAGCGTCCATTGTGGCTAAAGTTTCCATGTTTCCTTCAGTCGCAGGCAAAGCAATTGCCAGTATGGATTGCAAGGCCGTGACCGCTTCCGTTCCGGAAGAGCCAGTGAAACGCTCAAGTTAGGGTTTCGGAAGGTTCGGGGTGTCAAAGTATTATGTAATTAGTAAGTAGAAGTACCCAATAGGGTTTGATAAAAAAAAATAATATAAAGTTACGTTATTATAAAGCTTTTATTTTGTGTAATAACTTTTTATTTTGATAAAAAAAATAACATGAAATTTGAAACTTCATTATTTTGTTTGTAACTTACTACAATTTTCCTTCTCCCCATGGCACGTGTATCAATAAAAAGTTTGTTAACCACGTTCATAATGTAATCTGCATGATATTAGAGCGTCTTTTGACTTCCAATTAGCAACATCCGCTTTACCTCAGTTTCCACTTATTAGGTTCCGTTTTATAAAATAGAAACGAGCACTCTATTTTTAGTATCAATAATCTTCTTACATTTTTTTATATACTTTACAATTTGTTTTAAAATATTGATTTTAAATCTAATTAAATATCAAAATTAAGCTAATTTTACTTCATATTACATCATTTTGTTACAAATATACGAGAAATGTTAGAAATATTCGATGCATGGGCAGAATTTAAAAGGGAAAGAAAAAGTTTGAGTTGCATCAACTCAATTTGATTCAATTTATTTTTATCACACCACAATTGGGAATTTCAACTTACTAATGGAGTATTGACCTCAAATTTTTTTATTGCAGAAATGGATAGAGCGTGCAAAGTTATGCTACCCTGATTTTTTTTCAGATTTTTTTGAGCCCGGGAACTATTTTTAAAAAATTATTGAAAGTCCTTTTTGTGACGTCACGCGGCGGCAAGTCCTATCTTTTTGTTAAGGAGCGGCGTCTCGTGACGTCACAAAAAGAACTTTCATTAATTTTTTAAAAATAGTTCCCGGGCTCTAAAAAAATCTAAAAAAAAATCAGGGTTGCATAACTTTGCACGCTCGTTTTGCGGACTCATTGTAAAACTCATTGATCTTTTGCAGAATTGAACCATGCATAAAATTCAAAATATTTATAATTATTCAAATCATACCCTACGTGAGCTTTCATAAATACGAACTAATCGCTGATTTAATCTTTAATGCTGTGATGATGAATACGAGGATTATGATATTAATTCGATTACATTGATTACTGAATGTACATCTCTATTGAAATAGATTGTATTAGCGGGTTATTTACTAGATTCAAATATGTAAAATATGATACAAATGAAGCCACCAAAAATGTTATCCCTTTTGACAGATGACTAATGAAACAAAATATAAACGCAATCTTTATGAAACTTTAAAATTTTGCATTTAATCTTAATTGAAATATTGCAATAATTTTATTTTTTTTTTAACTATTTTGAATTTTATAAAATTTATTTAATTAACATTCAATAATTTGCATTAATTTTTAAAATATATTAAAACTATTTTTGTTTCAAAAAGTTGAATTAAAAATATGCATTATTTAAAATTTATTAAATTAAATATGAATTTGAAAGAAACAGTATGTTGTAAATTCAATATTAAAAATTAAGTGTAAAGTTTTTAGATTGAATTCATTTGTATCTTGAAGCCAGTGTGTCAATAAGACATTTTATAATTAATAACAATAATTAACATTTTATCACTTCCATTACGATTCTCTTTGTATCTTTTAATCAGGGAGTTTGTAAATAAAAACAAATTTATTAGATTGGGCATTTTTTTTTTTCTCTCCCTAACAATAGTAAACAAGTAAAAATATTATTTTCAAAACAATTGTATTTTTGTAAACTAAGGTCGATTCTGATCAAACAATATAAAATTACATTGATGAAAGTTTGCTATTGGGGAAAATTCTCTTTACAAATATTTTGTAATTTAATATTTTCCCATGAAAAATCAACTTTATTTTTGTCATGCAATTGCTGTACAGAAAATTCAATTGTAAAACAAAAAAAATGGAATGTTATTTTTTTATACACTGAAAAAAATTTATTGCAGATTTAGGTTTAGCACTTAAATTTCTTATAGCAAAACTAATTTTTTTTAACTGAAATCAATAGAGTATGGACTAAATAATTTTATTGCAGAAATAGATAGAGGGTGCAAACTGAAAAGTTATGCCACTCTGATTTTTTTCAAATTATTTAGAGATCTATTTTCAAAAAAAAAATATTGAAATTCTATTTTATGACGTCACGAGGCGGCACTCTTTCTAATAAAAGGATAGGACTTTGCCGTTACAAAAAAGGCATGGTAGTTAAAATCAAACTTTGAATATATATTTTATATTTTTGAATATAAAAAGTATCCGGGCTCTAAGTTTTGTTCCAATTAAATTTAATTAAAGTAATTAAAATCATGTTCTTCTTCTGCATAATTATGCTACAATAGCACCATAATTTTTACTTGGGTAATTTTCTGTGTCTAATTTTTTTCCGTGTATACCGTGGATTTTTTAATATAACATTCTAAAAAAGAGAATATTTTTTTTTTATTCGGTTCAAAAGATTTGAAAAGCATATTATCATTGTATGATCACTATATTGTTTCGAATTCTCAGAATGAAACGGGGAGCTTTTGACTAAAAATATCATATACAGAGTCTGTTGCTAAGCAACCAATAAAGCTTTGTTTAATATTATTGGATTTACCTAAGCAATCTCTCCATACCATCAAATTCTTGCATCTTTTGAAATATTATTCATTTACAAATTTTATTACTTTGAAATATTTTTTATTTTCTGATTTTGTCACAAAATGATAAAATAACAATTTCATTTTCAAATGTGTTCAAAGGAATTTGATATCAAATCCAATTATAGTTTAATTATTATTTTCCCTTAATGAACCCAAAGTATATTACTGATCACAAACAGGCGCGGATCCAAGGGGGAAGGGGGGGCTTAGAGGGTTGCAGACCAACCCTCCAAGAAATTTTGGATTTAACATATGGGTAATATAGACATTTCCCCCGCTACAATTTTTTTAACATTGGTCCTATGGAGACAGCCTCCTTCCTTCCCCCCAACCCCCCTGAAATTTTTTCCACAAGTGACTTTACATAATGTTCCAGTGTTTCCTTCTAGATTCGACCAAGTTGTTTAAGATTTTGTAAATCTCTTATATAAAAACTTGGGACTGGGGGAACCATGGAAACCTCAGTCAGGATGGTCAACAATTTTTGGAGGATATCATTATTAATGAATGCATCCATTAGAAGCTAGGCATCTACAAAAAAGCTTTTTAACTATAACTTTTTAATTGATATAGAAATTTGAATTAAAATTTGGCTCAAATTTAACTAAGTAATATGTTTGACATCATATTAAAATCTATATTGTGTAATGTTATTTCAGGGAGTCTATAATTGATTTTTTATAATAACAAAATCACGAAATAATTTAATTAAAAATAATTAATAAAATAATTAAATTAGAATTTCAAATTTCTATTCAATAAAAAGCAATTATTCTATGCATATTATCCATGTAAGTGAACTTTAAATTTAAATAAATTTATCTCAAGTTGCTAAGTTAAATTATTGAAATTTTACCTTTAAGTAAACAATTAAAAACTTTTGCAAAGCTTATATATTTTTGTTAGTTATATATCAAGATTCTTAAAAAAAAAGCAAATAAAAGAGAATTTTTTTTCTCTTTATTTAAAAAATGTCCAGCCCTCCTCTCGTACATGTTGTCATAAAATGTTGGACTTTTGAATGTTTTTGTAGAAGGAGGGTGTGAAATACACAGGTGTGAAAGGGTCGTGGATAATGAGAGAGTGGAGTTTAACTCGGCAAAACTTGTGACCAGCAATATTGGAACTACCAAAGGGTTTATTATAATTAATATGAAGGCATGTACTTAAGAATTACATAATATTCATTGCATAAGTTGGAGTATAGTATGAGAAGAAATTCTAGTGTCAAAGTTTGTTATCAAAGAGAGAGAGAGAGAGAGAGAGAGAGAGAGAGAGAGAGAGAGAGAGAGAGAGAGAGAGAGAGAGAGATCTAAGGGTTGCGTGTTCACTAGTGCGTGATTCCAAAACGTATATATGTTAAAGATAAAGAGCATATAGGACTCGAAACATTACAACATGACACTTAAAGTTGACAGGTAACATAGAGAAATGTTTTTAATATTTCAGAATATCTTTAAAAGGAGTTTTATACTTTCAATCATTTTAATTACATTTTTAATAACATAATAACATTATAAAAATTATAAATATTTAATAGAGTATTGATATCAATTATGAAATTTTAATTATTAAAATCGATGAGTGAAAATTATGGCATTTAAATTTTAATTAATGATCAAAACTTATTTGTTTTATATTTTGCAGTATATCATTTTACAATAAACTAAAAATTCTATTTGCATTTCATTAATTTAAACGCCGTTTCTATAAAGCTGCTGATTTCTGTTTATATTTATGTGAGGCGGGAGAGGGGTTTCCCTATATCTGAACATTGCGAAGGGGGCGCAGGAGAGAGGGGAAAGAGAAAGTTTTGGGGGGCCAGATTATACAGTAAGCATAGGCAAAATGACAAAAATAAAAAAAAAAATAAAAAAAAACGGTTAACGGTTTTTTGGCGGTGAGATTTTTTTATGAGTTCTATCGTAAACTTAATTTATTTTATTAAGTTAAGTAAAAAATTATTGCACACTTTGTTTACATGCTGGTCCGTGCATTCTGGCCCTCCTCGAATGACGTCAGCGCAATCCCCTCTATACTGTGTTAATAAAATTATTGTTTCTGTTGCACGTGATATTAGTACAAAAAAATTCTGCATTTTCAATTTTCATTTAATTGCTCAGTGTTAACGCCATGTCATTGTATTTTATATAAAATTTTAATTAATGATAACTTTTTTAAATGAAATATTACTTTCAAGAATAATAATAAAAAAAATCGCACTGTTGTTTTAGTTTTTGAAGTAAATGATTTTATCGCTGAGTAAAATAATTATTTATCTATTCTTTTTTTGTTAATCATTGTTACAAAATTATAATTATTTTAATTTACGAAATATAATTCTCCAAAATAGTACTGTTTTTAAGTCATCGATAGCTTACCATTTATAATTTATGTTCGTTGGTGCAAAATTGGTAAGTTAGGGGAACTTTATATCGAGGGTTAGTGATATTATGTAAACCATCGCTCAGAAAAACTTCTCTTAACATTGCATGCAATAGATAACGTCGATATATAATTTAAACAAGAATATCGATGTTAATACCATCTGCTGCTCAGGTAATTCCCCGGGACCATATCTGTAAAACTTTGATAATAATCAATGTTGAAAATTTTACAACTTTGTAACAATATTAATAAGTTGGTAGGTTAACGTGGGGGTGAAAATATACATCTTCAAACCATCCTTTATGCATCTAAACCAAATCTTATGACGTCTTTTTACCTCAAGAACACATCTTATTTTCTCCTCGATCAAAGTGGGATGAAATGGACACAATCATTGGGTGCGATTCACGAAGCAGTTAGCCAGCCACGTTTAGCTTAACCACGTTTAACTAGGTGATTTAACACGTAAAACTAGGTGATTTAACACGTAAAACAGATATATAGTTAAACGTGGTTAAGCTAAATGTGGTTAGAAACCTGGCTAACTTCTTCGTGAATCGCACACTGTTAGTAAAAACATATTATGCATAATATGAGGAAAGAATACGTAATATTGTCTTTTTCCCTCTTCTTTTCCTCTAAAATGGTGCAAAATAAGAAGAAATTAGACAAGGAGAGCTTAATAGCGAATAAAAGTTGAAATATATTTCAACTAGGGGGTCCTCAAATAACACCACATAACCTAAACTTGTCTAAGCGCAACAATGAAGAATGCACTGACACTGAGACTGTCTTAGTTTTGCAATTGTTGTTATTTGTATTATTTTATCCCCCACCCCACCCCCCCCCCCCCCCCTGCTTCAACAGTATTTTTTTTTTATGTTATGGGATAGAACTCCCATTTTAAATCAACAAATTCTGTCCTTTTATATTCAATCTTTCAATGGTTTAGTGGTTATTTGTTAGACAAATGGCTAACAAATTGTATAAAAAGTAAGTATAGATAAATCATGATACATTTTTTAAAGTCATTTATGAGGTAAGTAATTACACAAATTAGCCGACAGTTTTACGGGATTTATATTGTTAGTGGGAGCAGGTGTTTTACAAGGCTATTAAAAGGCAATAAATAAATTATTCGTGCGAATTTAGGTACCCTCTTTCTTCCCTCTTTATGTTATGTATATCTCGGTTTAACAAAAATAAATTTAGATATTTTATATTATCGTGATGAATTATATTAAAAATTTAGTTTTTAAAATTTTGTTTCCTAGTTAATATTAATTGAAAAATATAAATTTTGTTTGAAGCTATTAATAAAAATTAATTTTAATTATTTTTTCGAATTAAAATTAATAAAAATTTAATTTATTTTTTATTACAATTGTACTCTCACCACCTTGGAAAATGCCCCACTTGCAGCCTTGTTAATTACCATGCCTTGCGTTATTCTTACAGGGCATGTTGATTAACAAAACTGCAAATGGAAATTTTCCAAGGCAAACGTTACCAAATATGATTTTGAAGCCTCTTCTATTACTGTATGTAGGCTGAAATAGATCCGTTTACCTGATAACATATGGGGAATGGTTAATTGCTTGCTATAAGTAACTCAGTGGCTTATCAGTGATGAAGAACATGTCTTAACATATAACAAGTTAACACGCAATGTCTTGGGAGCTATATAAATATATTTTAGTATCAAAAATAGATACTGGAGGGAAAATAATGTAGTACATTTAAATTTATTTGTAAATGTAAACTAATTTCTGTGTTATAATATTTTGGTTTGTTTAAGTTCGGTGTCCATTAAAGTATTAGATACGGCTTTTCCTGGTAAAAAAAAAACTCACAATCCGCTTGTATGTATGGAGATGAAAATATAAAAATTATTATATGCAAAATTGTATTATTTAATGTATACATGCTTAAATCCATTCTTAACGCTATAATGGGGTACTGACCAAAAAAAAAAGTTGCAAGTTTTTGTCAATATTTCAAAAGGCACGAGAATTTCATGCAGAACAAGCCCTATTACAGCATTCTACGACAATTTCCTGATTTTATATGAATTTTTAAAACCTCTCAAAAATGACGTCATAGCATTGAGTCTTAAATGGGAAAATAGATCAATTAACATTGCTAAATCCCATACTTAACATTGGAATATAACCAAAACTTCATTTGCAAGGTTTTTAGGTGCTAGAATCACGATAATGAAGGTTTCAAATTCCTATCTCAATAACTTTTCATTTTAGCAATGTTAACTGATGCATTTTCCCATTTAAGATTCAATGTTGTGAAGTCATCAAAAAAAGTTTTAAAAATTCAAATAAAATCAGCAAATTGTCGTAGAGTGCTCTAATAGGGCTCGTTCTTCATAGAATTCACAGCACTTTTTACTAGCATTGCTAACTCAAATACCGGTCAGTACCCCAATGGGCCCCAATTGTTAATGCTATTGATATATAATATGCATGTATAGGGAGTTTGAAGAATTAAAAGAATTTAAATGCTTATATAAAGCAAAGCATATATTATGCAGCTGCAGCAGTACATTAAGTAATAAATTAATGGTAAGGGAGTTCAATCTGTGCATTAGTCAAAACTGAAGAACAAATCACGTACTTTATTTTATTTTCAAAGAACAAATCACATTTTATTTTCACATAAGTATTGAATTGAATTGAATTGAATGATTTATAAAAAATTTAAAATTAAATATTTTATTATTTTACAATATTGTTAATAAAGAAATAAAACTCTTTACTCTACAATGGACAACATACATGAAAAATTTTATTGCAGAAATGAATAAAGGGTACCAAATTATGCTACTCTGAATTTTTTCAGATTTTTTTGAGACATGGAACTATTTTTAAATAATTAGTGAAAGTTCTGTGATTTCAGTTGGCACCCCTGCAGCCTTAATAAAAAGGATAGAGACTGGACGCCTATTGACGCAGAGCGAACTTGATTAGTACGCTCAAGTACGCTCTGATTGACGCCTCCAGGGGGCGTGGCCGCACTTTCAATAATTATTTAAAAATAGTTCTTGGTCTCAAAAAAATCTGAAAGAATTCAGAGTAGCATAATTTGGTACCCTCTATTCATTTCTGCAATAAAAAATGTTCATGTATGTTGTCCATTTTAATTTGACAAAATAAATTTTTAAAAAATTTATAATTAAAATAATTTTTTTTAATAAAAAATATTTAAACTTTTAAAATAACGAAATTAATTTTCACATTATTTAATTGTATTTGTAACGTTCTCAGTCATTGGTAGCAGATTTGTAACGAAGGACATCATTGGCCGACAAGAGTCGAAGTACATCCGAGTTTTCCCGACGAAAATCTAAATAAATATGAAGACCTTACAGATAGAGGCTTTAAGAGTTTCTCGATATAATTTAATGTGTCAAAATTGAAAATGTTAAACAGCAATGGAGGCTTCAAGTTAGCTGATTTTGCGGTGTTCCCACCGTCCTATCCAAACCAAGGATGTTGTATACTATGGATAGGTGGGGGTACTATCGTCAGTGAGGCAAAGTCGTGAGGAGGAAGTGGGTGGTAGAACAATAGGATACCCGCCATCTTACCATGGTCTGTAAAGCCAAAACAATACAAAATATTGCGCTCGGCGGCCATGATACCATGGATTTTTGCCTCAATAGCTATAATGCTATTGGTATAGACCTAGTCTCTCCATAGTAGAAGATCCTTGATCCAAACTTATGTAGAAAATAATCGAAATTGGTTTTTTAGCATTAAAAAAATATTTTAGAAGAAAATGAGATATGATTCATTATCGGAAGACCCCCAAAATGGGGGGTAGGACATGGTTTCAAATTAATAGCTTTAATAGTTACTGAGAAAATATTAAAATTTTCTAACATGGTGGCTAATGGAGAAAATTTTTCGCCGGGGAACACTTGAAGACTCTATAGTTTTAATCTATTGGAAAACTTTATACCATAGAAAATAATATTATAATTCTTAAATGATAACATGTAAAATAATTTTGACTAATTTGTATTTAATAAAGATAAAAAAAAAATCTGAATATAAAAGATACAGTATACAATAATACGAATATTGACAACAATAGTATTTTAAACAAAAGCTGTCATCTGGCAGGTATTGTTGCTAGTTAAACAACAATAAAGAACACATACAATGCGACTTTGTTATCTGTTCAATACTATAGGCTAGCTATGTGGAACTGCAAGGTTGGCTTTATACAGGTTAAGTCACCGATTGGACCAATGTTAAAGGGCTTAGCCAATCACGTTTAAGTATTTTTGGCCACAACGTGCCGCGAAATTTTCAATGCGCCCATCTTGCAATGCTATTTTTGAAATTTTGCAGTGCAATGGGGCCTGAAAATTTACCGAAATTGACGCACGAAATGCGTGCGTGTCTTAACCTGTATAAAGGAACGTTGTGGAACTGCATGGCGACGTAGAACAAACTGATATCGCCTATTGAATGGACTGACTGAAATTATACACACTCCTTATGAGTGACGTCATCAACGATGTTTGGTATCAAGGTATGAGTGATAAGAAAAAACAAATTCAATACACTTGCCGATACAATGTAAGCAAGACACATTTAAATCCCTAGTACAGTAATAATAGAATATACCCGAGTTGAAATAAATTTCATCTTTCGTTCGCTTTAAGCTCTCCTCTTGTCTTTTATGCTCCTATTTTGCAACATTTTAGAGGAAAAAAGAGAGAAAAAGACGAGATAATGTATTTTTTCTTCTCTTCTTGAGCATAGAATGTTAAAAATATTGTCTTCATTTCATCCTCACTTTGAGCGAAGAGGAAATAAGATGTGTTTTAGAGGTAATAAAATTAGGTTTAGACGCGTGATCTAATTTTAGCTCGATCATGCTAAAAACACATGACGTCATGTAATTGGACCCTAGGAGTTTGAATATGAAGGAATTTTGAAGATTCAATAACAAACAAAAAAGCCGGATTTTGAGGCCTTAAACTTCAAAACAGTGAAAACGGCAAAACTTGACAAAACCAAAAAATTCTAATTATAGCTCGATCATGCTGAAAACACATGACGTCATGTAATTGGACCCTAGGAGTTTGAATATGAAGGAACTTTGAAGATTCAATAACAAACAAAAAAGTCGGATTTTGAGGCCATAAACTTCAAAACAGTGAAAACGGCAAAACTTGACAAAACCAAAAAATTCTAATTTTAGCTCGATCATGCTGAAAACACATGACGTCATGTAATTGGACCCTAGGAGTTTGAATATGAAGGAATTTTGAAGATTCAATAACAAACAAAAAAGTCGGATTTTGAGGCCTTAAACTTCAAAACAGTGAAAACGGCAAAACTTGACAAAACCAAAACTTCTAATTTTAGCTCGATCATGCTAAAAACACCTGACGTCATGTAAGTGGACCCTAGGAGTTTGAATATGAAGGAATTTTGAAGAATAAATGACAAACAAAAAAGTCGGATTTTGAGGCCTTAAACTTCAAAACAGTGAAAACGGCAAAACTTGACAAAACCAAAACTTCTAATTTTAGCTCGATCAGGCTGAAAACACCTGACGTCATGTAAGTGGACCCTAGGAGTTTGAATATGAAGGAATTTTGAAGATTCAATAACAAACAAAAAAGTCGGATTTTGAGGCCTTAAACTTCAAAACAGTGAAAACGGCAAAACTTGACAAAACTAAAACTTCTAATTTTAGCTCGATCATGCTAAAAACACATGACGTCATGTAATTGGACCCTAGGAGTTTGAATATGAAGGAATTTTGAAGATTCAATAACAAACAAAAAAGCCGGATTTTGAGGCCTTAAACTTCAAAACAGTGAAAACGGCAAAACTTGACAAAACCAAAAAATTCTAATTATAGCTCGATCATGCTGAAAACACATGACGTCATGTAATTGGACCCTAGGAGTTTGAATATGAAGGAATTTTGAAGATTCAATAACAAACAAAAAAGTCGGATTTTGAGGCCTTAAACTTCAAAACAGTGAAAACGGCAAAACTTGACAAAACCAAAACTTCTAATTTTAGCTCGATCATGCTAAAAACACCTGACGTCATGTAATTGGACCCTAGGAGTTTGAATATGAAGGAATTTTGAAGAATAAATGACAAACAAAAAAGTCGGATTTTGAGGCCTTAAACTTCAAAACAGTGAAAACGGCAAAACTTGACAAAACCAAAACTTCTAATTTTAGCTCGATCAGGCTAAAAACACCTGACGTCATGTAAGTGGACCCTAGGAGTTTGAATATGAAGGAATTTTGAAGAATAAATGACAAACAAAAAAGTCGGATTTTGAGGCCTTAAACTTCAAAACAGTGAAAACGGTAAACCTTGACAAAACCAAAACATCTAATTTAAGCTCGATCATGCTAAAAACACATGACGTCATGTAATTGGACCCTAGGAGTTTGAATATGAAGGAATTTTGAAGATTCAATAACAAACAAAAAAGCCGGATTTTGAGGCCTTAAACTTCAAAACAGTGAAAACGGCAAAACTTGACAAAACTAAAACTTCTAATTTTAGCTCGATCATGCTGAAAACACCTGACGTCATGTAATTGGACCCTAGGAGTTTGAATATGAAGGAATTTTGAAGATTCAATAACAAACAAAAAAGCCGGATTTTGAGGCCTTAAACTTCAAAACAGTGAAAACGGCAAAACTTGACAAAACCAAAAAATTCTAATTTTAGCTCGATCATGCTGAAAACACATGACGTCATGTAATTGGACCCTAGGAGTTTGAATATGAAGGAATTTTGAAGATTCAATAACAAACAAAAAAGTCGGATTTTGAGGCCTTAAACTTCAAAACAGTGAAAACGGCAAAACTTGACAAAACCAAAACTTCTTTTTTTTGCTCGATCATGCTAAAAACACCTGACGTCATGTAAGTGGACCCTAGGAGTTTGAATATGAAGGAATTTAGAAGAATAAATGACAAACAAAAAAGTCGGATTTTGAGGCCTTAAACTTCAAAACAGTGAAAACGGCAAAACTTGACAAAACCAAAACTTCTAATTTTAGCTCGATCATGCTGAAAACACCTGACGTCATGTAAGTGGACCCTAAGAGTTTGAATATGAAGGAATTTTGAAGATTCAATAACAAACAAAAAAGTCGGATTTTGAGGCCTTAAACTTCAAAACAGTGAAAACGGCAAAATTGACAAAACTAAAACTTCTAATTTTAGGTCGATCATGCTAAAAACACATGACGTCATGTAATTGGACCCAAGGAGTTTGAATATGAAGGAATTTTGAAGATTCAATAACAAACAAAAAAGCCGGATTTTGAGGCCTTAAACTTCAAAACAGTGAAAACGGCAAAACTTGACAAAACTAAAACTTCTAATTTTAGCTCGATCATGCTGAAAACACCTGACGTCATGTAATTGGACCCTAGGAGTTTGAATATGAAGGAATTTTGAAGATTCAATAACAAACAAAAAAGCCGGATTTTGAGGCCTTAAACTTCAAAACAGTGAAAACGGCAAAACTTGACAAAACCAAAAAATTCTAATTTTAGCTCGATCATGCTGAAAACACATGACGTCATGTAATTGGACCCTAGGAGTTTGAATATGAAGGAATTTTGAAGATTCAATAACAAACAAAAAAGTCGGATTTTGAGGCCTTAAACTTCAAAACAGTGAAAACGGCAAAACTTGACAAAACCAAAACTTCTTTTTTTTGCTCGATCATGCTAAAAACACCTGACGTCATGTAAGTGGACCCTAGGAGTTTGAATATGAAGGAATTTAGAAGAATAAATGACAAACAAAAAAGTCGGATTTTGAGGCCTTAAACTTCAAAACAGTGAAAACGGCAAAACTTGACAAAACCAAAACTTCTAATTTTAGCTCGATCATGCTGAAAACACCTGACGTCATGTAAGTGGACCCTAAGAGTTTGAATATGAAGGAATTTTGAAGATTCAATAACAAACAAAAAAGTCGGATTTTGAGGCCTTAAACTTCAAAACAGTGAAAACGGCAAAACTTGACAAAACTAAAACTTCTAATTTAAGGTCGATCATGCTAAAAACACATGACGTCATGTAATTGGACCCTAGGAGTTTGAATATGAAGGAATTTTGAAGATTCAATAACAAACAAAAAAGCCGGATTTTGAGGCCTTAAACTTCAAAACAGTGAAAACGGCAAAACTTGACAAAACCAAAAAATTCTAATTATAGCTCGATCATGCTGAAAACACATGACGTCATGTAATTGGACCCTAGGAGTTTGAATATGAAGGAATTTTGAAGATTCAATAACAAACAAAAAAGCCGGATTTTGAGGCCTTAAACTTCAAAACAGTGAAAACGGCAAAACTTGACAAAACCAAAACTTCTAATTTTAGCTCGATCATGCTGAAAACACCTGACGTCATGTAAGTGGACCCTAGGAGTTTGAATATGAAGGAATTTTGAAGATTCAATAACAAACAAAAAAGCCGGATTTTGAGGCCTTAAACTTCAAAACAGTGAAAACGGCAAAACTTGACAAAACCAAAAAATTCTAATTTTAGCTCGATCATGCTGAAAACACATGACGTCATGTAATTGGACCCTAGGAGTTTGAATATGAAGGAATTTTGAAGAATAAATGACAAACAAAAAAGTCGGATTTTGAGGCCTTAAACTTCAAAACAGTGAAAACGGCAAAACTTGACAAAACCAAAACTTCTAATTTTAGCTCGATCAGGCTAAAAACACCTGACGTCATGTAAGTGGACCCTAGGAGTTTGAATATGAAGGAATTTTGAAGAATAAATGACAAACAAAAAAGTCGGATTTTGAGGCCTTAAACTTCAAAACAGTGAAAACGGCAAAACTTGACAAAACCAAAACTTCTAATTTAAGCTCGATCATGCTAAAAACACATGACGTCATGTAATTGGACCCTAGGAGTTTGAATATGAAGGAATTTTGAAGATTCAATAACAAACAAAAAAGCCGGATTTTGAGGCCTTAAACTTCAAAACAGTGAAAACGGCAAAACTTGACAAAACTAAAACTTCTAATTTTAGCTCGATCATGCTGAAAACACCTGACGTCATGTAATTGGACCCTAGGAGTTTGAATATGAAGGAATTTTGAAGATTCAATAACAAACAAAAAAGCCGGATTTTGAGGCCTTAAACTTCAAAACAGTGAAAACGGCAAAACTTGACGAAACCAAAACTTCTAAATTTAGCTCGATCATGCTGAAAACACCTGACGTCATGTAATTGGACCCTAGGAGTTTGAATATGAAGGAATTTTGAAGATTCAATAACAAACAAAAAAGCCGGATTTTGAGGCCTTAAACTTCAAAACAGTGAAAACGGCAAAACTTGACAAAACCAAAAAATTCTAATTTTAGCTCGATCATGCTGAAAACACATGACGTCATGTAATTGGACCCTAGGAGTTTGAATATGAAGGAATTTTGAAGAATAAATGACAAACAAAAAAGTCGGATTTTGAGGCCTTAAACTTCAAAACAGTGAAAACGGCAAAACTTGACAAAACCAAAACTTCTAATTTTAGCTCGATCAGGCTAAAAACACCTGACGTCATGTAAGTGGACCCTAGGAGTTTGAATATGAAGGAATTTTGAAGAATAAATGACAAACAAAAAAGTCGGATTTTGAGGCCTTAAACTTCAAAACAGTGAAAACGGCAAAACTTGACAAAACCAAAACTTCTAATTTAAGCTCGATCATGCTAAAAACACATGACGTCATGTAATTGGACCCTAGGAGTTTGAATATGAAGGAATTTTGAAGATTCAATAACAAACAAAAAAGCCGGATTTTGAGGCCTTAAACTTCAAAACAGTGAAAACGGCAAAACTTGACAAAACTAAAACTTCTAATTTTAGCTCGATCATGCTGAAAACACCTGACGTCATGTAATTGGACCCTAGGAGTTTGAATATGAAGGAATTTTGAAGATTCAATAACAAACAAAAAAGCCGGATTTTGAGGCCTTAAACTTCAAAACAGTGAAAACGGCAAAACTTGACGAAACCAAAACTAAGTTTACGCGTGAAGGATGAGTTGAAGACGAAATTTAACAACTAAGGTATTTGGAAATTTATGCATTTTTTGTAATCAATTTTAATAAAATAAAAAAAATGACTTAATTAAAAAGAAAAATGTTAGCCCATGCATGAATGTGACTTATATACTATTTATTGGATACAACTATAATTTGAGAAAATTTTAATATCAAAATAAAGAACTTTACATTCAATAAAGTAAAAAAATGGGTCAAAAAAATCATTCACCTTTTTTAATGAAATTAACATTTGGGACATAATTTTTTAATAAATTCCAAAGATTGTATTTCATCTCTTCTTAGTTTGTATTCATAAGTGTAGGATTACTGGTTCGTGTCATCTTAATTAAAGTGATAGATTTTTTTTTTTTTTTTTTTTTTTTTTTTTTTTACATCTTAAAAGTTACAACCTTCAGCAACAGAATTCAGTTGAAGAAAAATAAATGTAGGTCATGACATTATATATTTATATATATAATTAATTATAATTTTGTATATTTACTATAGTTGAATTTATTTATTTAACCACTGGTTGTACAAGTACAATATGGACTACGTAATTTTTACATATAACAAATTTTACAACAGGACAACATAAAATAAATATCAACAATCAACTACAGCACTTCCTAAAGTTAAATAAAACTTGACAAAATATAAAATAACATTCATGATATCCTGAAGTGTACACTGATGCAATTTTGCATTTATTATTTCAACCAATCACAAATCAAAAGGAAGTACATTCTACTTGAGAAGGTAAATAATGAGAGGAATGCAGTAGTACTTTTTATTTTAACAAGCTAGTATTGTAAGAGGTATCTGATATTGGAAAAATAGCTAGGTCAATAGCTCATGTACAGATATTATATACATCTTTATATGTACTAGATATTTTATACATTTTTATGTACTACATTTATGGGTAGTAACTGAAAGTAATATACCATGAAGTATTTCTGTTTATTTTGCTATTCACCCTCGCATATCTTATGTTTCTATTGTCATATATTTGTTTACTTTTTTAAACTTTCATGCTTTGACATGAATACATAAGCAGTGTTTTATAAGTGTACTTTGTATTTGAAATGAAATAAAATAATTAATTTCAATTTGAGTATTATGTCAGTAAATTATTATAATAGGTGTGTTTTTTATATGAATTTCTAAATCAAAAATCCACCTGTATAAAGTTTAATCTGATTTTTTGTAATACAGATATTTTTTTGTCTCATTCCAAAACATAATTTGTAACTCCTTATCTGACGTCATATAAAGGGGCATTTCTTTTGAAGACTTGAAGGTGTTAAAACCGTGCTGTTGTTTGTCTCATGTTTTTTGCCATTTCCTGTACGTTGGAGCGTTGAGTGTCCCTGAGAAGTTCTTGAAGAGAAATGAATGAAACGCTCAATATTGGATCGGACACCCACAAAAAGTGCACTTACAAGGTCAACAAGGTTGAACTTTGGTATTTATACTTTTACCAGAAACTGTGAAATTTATTTTTTATTGGGTTTATACAATTTTCACTCATAAGAATTTTTAAAATCTATTTTAAAAATTGGTTATTTTTTTGTTTTTTACAAAGCCTGTATTTCACAATACAATTTTGTATAAATTTTTCCTTACAAGAAAATTTCAACTGCATGCAAATAAAATTGGACATTAAGAGTTTTCTTGTAAGGAAATATAATATATATATCATATGTAAAATTTTATCGTGTAATACAGGCTTAAAGTAATGTTGTAAAAAAAAAATTATGAACATTTTAACTTGTACTTAATTGTTTTCATATTATTCTTACATGAGTAGATCTTAACATTCTTACTCTTTCTCAGTGTCTTTCAATAAAATGTTTATTATTTTAACGTAAATTAATTTTTTTTAAAGATAATTAAATCAAATTGTTCAACATTGTATTTAATATAATAGAAAACAAGAAAAGTTCGTTAATTAATTTTACTTAATAATTTGTCAGCATAATAATTTCA
Organism: Siphlonurus alternatus; assembly: GCA_949825025.1. NCBI lineage: Eukaryota > Metazoa > Arthropoda > Insecta > Ephemeroptera > Siphlonuridae > Siphlonurus > Siphlonurus alternatus. The sequence goes on from OX463787.1 coordinate 2,874,768, forward strand.
AAAGTGAAGCCCCTTGTTTTATCTCGACGCAACTTGCACAACAAAACTGTTAAAGAAGTTGCATACCTATCACTCTTGCAGGCGCTGATTTAAGATGGCGGCGTTTTATAAGACAAATTTGTAAGAGCCACGTTTCAAATCTAATTAAATTATAGACTATGAAATGTAATATGAAAATAACAATGTTTCATTCTATTAAATACAGAAAATTATAATTAGTAAGAATGTTATAATATGTAACAATTATATTATAGTCATTATACATTTGTGAGAAATGCTATTCTGAACAATTTCGTGTATTTAATTAAAACTTTAAACAATATTTAACAATATCTTTAATATTTAAATTTCTCTGAATTTCATTTAAAGTATTTAAACTCATGGACGAGTCCAATATTAAACTGTATAATTATATACATACAAAATATTTTATAATTACTTAAATTTCAATCCTTCATACCTATTTATAGGAAGTTCTGAAATATTTATTTTTGAATTGGCGTGGGGGGAAGGGGAATAATATTTTTGCTACTCCCTTTCTTTCAAATTTCTCATTACTAGCATATTTTTTAAGTCTATAAATTGAAGTTTAGCATGGTTATTGACATAAAAATATAATTATTGTAATTCACAATCAACACATTATTAAATTTCACATTTTTTTTAAACTTTAAATGTCCCCCTTTGCTGTTTGGTTCATGTTTATTGCCGTGGTTTGTACGTCAGTGAGGGTCCTTGCCAAGGCTAGCATAACTCGAGGACTGGTAACACCTAAGAGAAGGGGGGGGTGTTAAATTAATGAAACTTCTTGACACCTTGGACAGAAAAATGCAGACTACCAGACATTTGATATTATATGCCTTATAGTTTTTATATCGATCTTTATATTTAATTAAATTATTTCTGTGATTCAGGATGATATGATACGTCATTTATCATTTTTGGAGATGCAGTAGTAAACTATATAATAGATAATAGCATCTGAATAAAAGGAGAGAAATAATTAAAATTGTACCGACGGGGGACTTATATTCGTCTACACATATCAGGCCTTATGGATGACATGAAGTCGTTTGGCATCAAGTCTTTTTTTACAGGGATACACACCTAAGAGCTTCAGCTCACGGCGGGGTAATGGGTAAAAGGTAAGAAAAATGGTGGTGCATCACTGCACTGGGTGGAAAGCAAGACAAATTTACCCCAAGGAGGGAGCAAAGTAATAGTGATAGATGTTTTTTGAGTAAACAAAAAGTAGCTTGATATTACTTCTAACTAGATGGCGTGATATTCAGTTATTAGGAGATTGTTTCGTGTTATTTCACCATTTCATTATTACACACCCAAAGTTCAAAGTCCGGTGGAGAGATTTCAAATGCCTATTCAAAAATCAGATGGCGAAAGAGCACGAAACAATCTCCTAATAACTTGTTGACTTTTAGAGGCTAGATAACTCGTTTAGTACAAACCTAAGTATTTAAAATTAATGTATAACAAGGCCATGCTAACATTGTCAAGCCCTAATACTGAAAATTTTAAAATATTGCATCGCTGAAAATTATGAAATTTACCCCTTATTTAGTAAATGAGCATTACAAATAGCCTTGGAATACGTGGCAAACTGAAATGGTTAATCCAATCACGAGTTAAAATAATTTTCTAATGTTTTCACTATTTTTCCGTCTCTTTTCCTCGTCTTTTTATAATATCTGAGAGGGAAAGAGATAAAATTACGTCTCTATTCCTCTTATTGAACATAAAATGTTTGAAATTTTGTATTTTTTTTTTTTTATCCTCCGTTTGAACGAGGAATAAATAAGATGAATTTTGAAGGTAAAAATACATAATAATATTAGGTTTAGACTTGTAAAAGATGAGTTGAAAACGTAATTTTTAAACTAGTAATGAGGTGACTGGAATTGAATGTAGACTCCTTTCTTATCCCTCTCCAAAATTTCAAATCTGTTTCTCTTTGTTTCTTAAAAATACTGGGGGTTAATTTTCCTTTATCCTAATGTGTTCATCCTGGCTGAGGTTTCCGGGATGGATTGCAAGGCAGTAGTCGCTGCTATTCCCGATGAGCCAATGAAATGCTCAAGTTAGGGTTTTAGAAAGTTCGGAGTTTCAGACTAAGTAGAAGTACCCTATTGTGGTTTAATAAAATAATAAAATCTGCATGTCTTTGTATCTTGAAATTACAGAGGGTGAATTTCCCTCCGTCCTTAGGTTTACACTAATTGTTTCATTAACAAGTGAATGAACACGTCATGTGTCAAGGTTCGTGTTTGTTGACGTGGCGTGTACAGCTCGACAAGAGTTGCTGGGGTTTTCGAGTGTTGGCTACGAGAGGGTTTGTACCACAAAAGAGGGGGTAGCCTGCGTTGCTGATCTCGAGTGCTCGGTAAAGATTGTAGGCACTCACCAGGGAAAGTAGAAACAATGAAGGTTAGTTCGAATTTTATAAATTTTACATTAAAATTCGTGTCATCGCAATGATGATATTTCAGGATTAAAGACAACATTGCTTATAATTTTATATTAAAATTCGTGTCATCGCAATGATGGTATTTCAGGATTAAAGACACCATTGCTTATAATTTTTCGGTGGTAATCATAAAATATTTTTATATCTATATATTATTAATCTGTTCAATAACAAAATAATATGATCAAGTTTTTGTGCGTTGCTTGAATTCGGTGATCTGACGAGACCCGGTTAAATGCACTGCGCCATACCTCCCACATAATAATACAATTTTATAGTGTACTGTACAAATACCTTTCTATAATATATACTCTATAATTTAACTCTATATAATTGGTAAATTCATTACTGTGGTATGTGAAAGGATTATTACAATTATAATCAGATACACAAACCAAAAACATATGTCTACTATTAATAATGAAAATAATAGCAGTCAATATCTCCTAAATTAATTCTCTTTAATCAAGATTTGAACGCACAAAGACAGAGCTTTTGAATTAATAACCAAGCTGGCTTAGCAATTATTGAACATCTCCAAAATTTCTGCCTATTGTGTTGTCACTAGGCAACCAACTTTGTTTCCATAGCAACTTAACTTGTTGACTTTAGCCCATTTGTTTGCAGTGCTAAATGGGATGATGTGAAATTTATACGAATTAATTGAATATTGAAATAACATGATTATGTAGTTAACAATATATTTCTTTATTTCTTGTAACAAAAAATAGTATTTTTTATTAATTTTTAAAATTATTTATATATTTTTTATGCATTAAATTTTTTTAAATAACTTTTTACAAAAAATTATTGTTTTTATTTATAAATATAAACGTTCATTTGAACTCATTACATTTACGTATATTTAATTTGTGAGAAACTCTGAATAAATTGTTTTGCACTAATATTGAATAATACTAATACGTAATTTAACAAAACGAATTAAAATATATAAAAGTTTAGTGAAAATATTATTTTGCTTCTTGGCATTCATATCAGTGAATGAACATTAACAATTTTGCGTTATTTTAATATAGGTAAAATGTGGAGCTAATCGTATAGACTAATGGTATCGTATACCAGATGGATGTATTTCATTTAGTTAAAATTTTTGTCTATAAAAGACACAATTTTTTTTAATATATAATTTTTTTTTAAAAAAAGCTCTACAACACTATAGGGGGGCATTCACAAAACACTTTAACCCCAACTTTAGCCCCAAGTTTTATCCCTGGTACTAAACATGGTGCTAAACCAGGGGCTAACCATGTTAACTTTTGTTGTTCTCCGACTTCACTAACTCCTTACATACAGCGAAGGTTTCACCTTTGATTTCTCAACCCCATCAAATTATATTAATCAACATAATTAGAACTATCTGCTACCTAAATTTCTAATGTAAATATGAATGGTTGAGATGTTACACATATTGTAGTTGACAATTTGAGAAGAACCAGTTGTATTGGGGTATATTTGCAGTTTTGCTGCGAATAACTTGAATGCAACATATAAAATTGAATATAATATATAAAAATAGATAACTTAAGGTTATCGGAGTATTAAAATACCCTAGTTGAAATAGATATCCTCTTTTATTCGCTATTAAGCTTAATTCTCCTCGTTTATAATTATCTCCCAATTTGCACCACTTTAAGAAGAAAAAATGGAAAAAAACGTTATTATGAATTTTTTCCTCTTATTATAAAATGTTAGAAGTATTGCCTTCATTTTATCTTCATTTTGAGTGAAGAGGAAATAAGTTGTGTTTTTGAGGTAAAAATATTAGGTTTAGACGTGTAAAGGATGAGTTGAGGATGTAATTTTTCTGTAATATTTTTAATGTATAATATGTTGATACAGTAAGCCTAATGTATACATGACCATGCTGATGTAGCAGAATTATTAGTTGATGATAGATGGCTTGTCATGATATGAAATATTACTAACTGAAAAAATATATGTAAACTAAACTGGAATATCATTAAAATAATATGTAATGTTTTTGCAATTTCAATTTAATTTACATCAGACTGAAGCAAAATTGTATACTTGATATTATAGTTATTGATAGAGGATGTAGAGAAAAACATTTTAAATTTTTTTCATAATTTTCATGTGTGGGATTTTTTTTTTTAACATTGGGCGTGTTACCTTACCATTAAGACTTTTTCTCCAAGGTAAGTTACACATTGAACTAAGAATCATCATGATATCATACTGATTTTAATTAAAAATACTTTAATATATGCCTATAAACGTAAAATTAAATGCGTTAATTATTCCTACAATCCCTTTCTATATAATATTATATTATATTACGAAGCAAAAAGCAATTTTAATATTTTGTTAAACTTCAAAGTAAAATCTTTGACTTGTAAATCAGTGTACTAATTAACAGTTACTAAAGTTGGCTACAAAGTGAGCCAAGTTTGTACAAGATTCATTCACCCGTAAACAAGTCCGCAATAAGAAACGAAGTCTCTAATTTGCATGAATGACATTTCAAATTTAGATATTATGTTTAGAAATATGTAGCTTTTGGTATGTATAATTAAGGAACAATTAATTTACTTTTAAATTTTGTATAACAAAAATTGTATGTTTTTTTTTAATAAATCTCTAGTTGAAAAATTACGTCTTTAACTCATCCTTTACACGTCTAAACGTAATATTTTTACCTCTAAAACACATCGTATTTCCTCCTCACTCAAAGTGAGAATAAAATAATGAAAAATTTCTAACATATTATGCTCAAGAAGAGGAAAAAATACGTAATCTTGTCTTTTTATCTATTTTTTTTTCTCTAAAATGGTGCAAAATAGGAGGAAAAAAGACGAGAGGAGAGCTTAATAGTGAATAAAAGATGAAATTTATTTTAGCTCGGGGATTGCAACAAATAGTTAATACAAGTGTAATAATTAACGTGAACAATTGAAAGAATATATATTTATATTGGGCGTGATTCACGAAAGATTTATCCAATTAATTGGCAGATTATTTTATTTTTTAATCAAACCCTATTGGGTTATACTTCTAATCACTAATTACAAACTAATTTAATACCCCATACCTTCCGAAACTCTAACTTAAACGTTTCGTAAGCTCTTCCGGAACGGGGTCGGCCACTGCCATCCCGGCCTGTGACTGAGGGAAATGTGGAAACCTCAGCCAGAATGGACGCTGAGGGTAGTAGACGAATTGATCTGAAGGCACTTTGCGCAGAAATTTTGACTAATATCCCAAAGATATGAAAATACTTATGGTATTAGGATAATCATTAATCACTTAAACAACAAAGTTTATATAAAAGATATTTGAAATTTACATTATTTTTTTAATACATTTGTCTTATATAATTATGGAAAATTAAGCTATGGCTGCTTTTAAAGCATTCTCATGATTTTACAATGTTAATCAAACACAACAATCCTTGTTTAAGCACGTTTTAGGTTCTCCACCAAGCTCTGTGGACCGTCTTACCTCCAAATTGATTATACCTTGCTCGAGCTGTCATTCAGAACGTTGAAGAGTGAGTGACTTTCAATTGATTTTCAACCATCTTGACTTTCATGCACGAAGGTCGTTCACCCCACATGCATTTTTCATGCCCTAATTACTTCGTTCACGTGCATTATCTAGTGCAATTTAACCTCAAGAATATACTGTCATTCAATGTCTTGTATTTTATAAGTTATAATAATGTTAACATTATAAGTATATATATTATAGAGTTGATTGCACTGACGTCATGCCCCTGTAAGTTAGGCTGCCTTAAAGAGGACCATAATGCACAGACTAGTATATAAACAAATAAATTATACATTGACTTTTTTCATATTATTAAGGTAGAGATAAATCAGGTTTAAAAAAATGTAAAAATACACCAATAAACGATAGATAGCATAAAAAAATCACATCATTAAAGAACAATCAAAACTATTTTATTTAATTTTTGTTAGAATTTCTCCTATAATTTAATGCCATAATAGTTGGACCTCCACTTTCTCTTTTCTATTATACCCTCCTGACCGTCCGTATACCTGCTATGCTATTTTCCCATAAACATAAACAGCAAACAACTCTTATTTTATGCTTCAACTGAGCCCTAGTATAAGGTATTGGCCACAATTAATTAATTAAGTGATTGAATTTAACCTCCCGGCTCTTCATAGACTCAACTCTTGTGAGTTTCATACAAACCGTGGCGGCCATGGTCTATAGCAATCAATAGCATTTGCCTGGTTGTGACTGAGGAAATCATGGAAACCTGTCAGGATGGTCAAAATTTCATGGAGGATGCCATCAATCACCTCCCGGATGCACGAGTGGGTGTTCTTTATCATTATTTATTACTAGAAAATAAAAATTATTATAAGATTTATTAATGTTCTTTTTCAGCAGTTACTTATTTTGTTATAGATTTTTTTTTGTTTTTTTTTGTTGTTGTTGTACCAATGTTATGTTATGTTATGTTATGTTATGTTATGTTATGTTATGTTATGTTATGTTATGTTATGTTATGTTATGTTATGTTATGTTATGTTATGTTATGTTATGTTTTTTTTTTTTTTTTTTTTTTTTTGTGTGATAGTGACTTGACGATCTTTAACTTTTACTGTGATTATGTATCTGACGGGCTTATATTGTTGTACAATCGAAAAGCAATAAATAATTATGAATTATATATGTATTCGGAATTTATCCTACTATAATATATTGTATTCTAAGAGTGTGCTTAGGTCTATTGGTCACATTTAATTAAGAAATATATTATAATTTATATCAAATAATACCATAAAATTGTTTTTTTAGTAACTATGCAAGTTCTGTGAAAATTATTTTTTAAATTATAAATAAATATAATATAAAGAAAACATGAAATTTAAAATGCAATTTTTTTTATTAGTATTAATATAATTTTGAAGCGTGCTTAAAAATATATATTTTTAAACTAAATAAAATAATATATAATATATTTGTATTAAAATATTATTAAAACAAAAAGTTCTATTAGAATCTATTATAGATATTTGTAACTGGCATGGTTCAAAATAAATTAGCTCTATTTAGATAGAAAAAAATAACTATTTTTACAGAATACCTCAGTAACATTACAGATTCTCCTGTTGTACCTTAGAAGTCGTAATAAGAAACCGGGCACTTGACGCAGTGGTATACACCTCTGATTCGTAATCAGATGGTCGTGAGTTCGATCCCAGCCATGCACCGCCAAACTTTTCACAAGAAGCGGTTACTAAAGGACACCCACTCGTGCATCCGGGAGGTGATTGATGGCATCCTCCATCAATTGCCGACCATCCTGACTAAGGTTTCCATGGTTTCCTCAGTCACAACCAGGCGAATGCTGGGATGGATTGCTTAGGCCATGGCCGCCCCGGTTTGGAAGGGACCCAAAAGTAGGGTCTACGAAGAGCCGGGAGGTTAAATTCAATTCAGTCACTTAAATGTGGCCAGTACCCTATATACTAGGGTTCAGTTAAAAAGCTAAAAAAAAAAAAAAAAAGAAGTCTTAATAGAGGCTTCAAGTCAGCTGATTTTGCGATTTTTCCACCGTCCCATCTAAACCTATATGTAAAAAAAAATCGAAATTGCTTTTTTATCATAAAAGAATTTTTTTAGAGAAAAATTATATCTTAATTGATTTATTATCAGGAGACCCCTGAATAGCTGGGTAGGAGATCGTTTCAAATCAATAGCTTTAATGGTTATTAAGAAAAAATTCAAATTTTTTATAACATCGAGCAAATTTTTCCCGATATACATGTAAAGCTGGTATTACAAGATAAAATTGTCTGAATATTTCATACAAATTTTCCTTAGAAGAAAACTTCAATTCCATTTATTTGTATAGAGATGAAATTTTCTTGTAATGAAAAATTATATCGTGTAATAATAATGTAAATAATGCTCCTCTGTATGCGATCAGATAAGTCACTCGACCATGTGTTTTGAATTCAGACATAGTTTCATGGCAAGATTCCTATACTAGTATAGGAATCTTGTTTATAGTACCCCATTTTTCAATCCCTAAACGATGTCGAAAGCATCGTGAATACCCTACTATTTCTCAAAATAAAAACTGAAAATAGTTAATATAAAAATTAAATTAATAAATTGACTCAATACCATAAAAGCTTATAACTATTATAATTAACTCGTACTGTGTAATAAAATATAATATGAATAAATTGGAAACCATATAACTGAATAGTTTACATTATATATAGTTCTTCAAATTAAAAAATTACTGGATACACAAACTTTAAAAACATGCTTATAAATACATTTAAATTTAAATATAAAAGTGCACTTAATTATTATTGACATTTTTTTAATTATTCATATCCACAGTCCTTATAATTTTGATTTTAACAGTAACTTCCTGTTATTTTATAGGGAACGTTATACTAGAAGAAGTATAGAACTAAAAGTTTTGTCCATTCGCTATTCTAATATTAACTCTTTGATATGACGAAACCTTTTAAATGAATCAGCAATGTGTATTAACTTTAAGCTCTCAAACACCGTTACGTCATTGCACTTGTAATATTACCTTTAATTAATTATTCATCAACTTACTTTATTAATTAAATAAATCGCAATTTATTTTTACACATTATAACAAAAATTAAGAAAAGTTATGTAAATATTTTTGAACTGTGAATTGGTTTTTCCATTAGAGGAAAAGGTAACATTCTCTCTCTCTCTCTCTCTCTCTCTCTCTCTCTCTCTCTCTCTCTCTCTCTCTCTCTCTCTCTCTCTCTCTCTCTCTCTCTCTCTCTCTCTCTCTCTCTCTCTCTCTCTCTCTCTCTCTCTCTCTCTCTCTCTCTATGTCTTCATCATTCACTGCACTGACAAAATCCCCCTTACATAAATTTAATCAATTATCAATAGTTAATTTAATTATAAGTGAACTGCAATAATGAAATTTCTTTTTTTTAATAATTTTATTTAATTAAGTTTATGCTAAATTTTAATAAAATTGACATGAAGACTGGTTTTCAATTAAAGAGATTTAAGGATTAAAAAGGTAGTTATTAAAATTTGAAGATAAATGTATTTTTTTAATGACCTGTCATTTCTATTCTTTGATGCGTTATTAAAAATAAAGAAATCGACGATTTTATTCAGAGCAAAAAAATAATATTATAATACGCATCAAATAAAAAAATCTTATTTTTAAGAAACCTTGCTTATTTGTATTAAAGATTTGAGAGATTTTACAAATTTTGCAGTTGATTAAATTACTGCTGAAAGAGCAAATTTTTTTGCAGATTTTCACAATTGAGAGAAGAGTCCCCAAAAAATTAAGTACACCATGTTTCCATTTACATCGCCTACAAACAAAGGAGGAGTAAAGTTCGTGCCTTCTTGAATTGTATTGTTCGTTTATTAAACATAAATAAATATCAGATCAATTACTGTATTCCAGTTTAAACTTTTATAATTTTCAAATAAAAAACACACTAAAATTTGTGATAATCTAATTTTTATACTTTATATTGACTATTATATAAAAGTACGAAAGTATTGCATGGAAATAAGATTCAATACAGGCTTCAAGTCAGCTGATTTTGCAGTGTTCCCACCGTACTATCCAAACCTATGTAAAAAAACAAAAAAAGTAAATTGCTTTTTTGGCATAACAAATTTTTTTTTTTTTTAGAAAAATAAGTTCTTGATTCATTATTAGAAAGCCCATAAAATGGGGGGGGGAGTAAGTGATGGTTTCAAATTAATTGCTTTAATAGTTACTGAGAAAAAATTCAAAAATTTTAACATGGAGGCTTATGGAGAAATTTTTTCCGGAGGAGAACACTTGAAACCAAAAAGTAAAAAATAGTTAAAATAAAAGTACCAATTAATTATAATTCAGAGTGAAGATGTACTATAACTATACGTAAAAAAGGTTGAGATCATGGTTCGAATATATATTATAAATAAAGAATATTACTATAATAACCTACGAACTTCAGAAACTCATATAAAATCTTTTTTTACACATACTCGGGCGCACAACAGCTTGTAGGATTGAGACTGTGGGAAGCCGCAACTTTTTTCTCTTTTTTTTGGCCACTTGTGGATTCTGCCGGCGGATATCCACATGCAACTTGTATACTTACAAGAGAGGGCACTACAGTTTATGTGTGTCGGATTAAAGATACAAGTATGTTATATTTTAAGATATAAGTGACAGCCCGAGTTGAAATAAATTTCATCTTTTATTCTCTATCAAGCTCTCTCTTATAGTCTAATTCCTTCCTATTTTGTACCATTTTAGAGGAAAAAATATGAGATTACGTATTTTTTCCTCTATTTAAGCATAAGATGTTAGAAATATTGTCTTTATTTCATCTTCACTTTGAGCGAGGAGGAAATAATATGTGTTTTAGAAGGTAATAAGATTAAGTTTAGACGTGTAAAAGATAAGTTGAAGACGTAATTTTTCAACAAGGGAGTGAGGATAGCAAAATTTCGGAGTAACTATATATTATGTATGTAGTATTTGCATACTGTCATTCGTGTTTTTTCCTCTCTCTCTCTCTCTCTCTCTCTCTCTCTCTCTCTCTCTCTCTCTCTCTCTCTCTCTCTCTCTCTCTCTCTCTCTCTCTCTCAAGCCAAAAACAGTATAATAATGTCCCTCATGAAAATGCAACCATACAAATGTAACCAAAGGATTAATGATACCATTTTAGGTACATAAGTAAACTTAAAATATTTTTACACCTTAACATGAAGGACAAATTGGGTGCGATTTTACGAAGCAGTTAGCCAGGTTTCTAACCACGTTTAGCTTATCCACGTTTAACTATACTTGTTTACGTGTTAAAACACCTAGTTCAACGTGGAAGCAAATCGTGGTTAGAAACCTGGCTAACTACTTCGTGAATCGCGCCTCTCAAGATTGACTAGTAACAGTATTAAATCTAATCAAATAAAAAATATTATAATCAAATTATTAATTTTTTTGTGTTTTTTATAAGATGCTGATTTGACTAAAATTGCCATAGTCACAATAATATTCTTCTAATCTATATTATATCTCAGAAACTTGATCCTAATTTGTCTTTTGTTTTCTTAAATTATATTTATTATACTAAAAAATAGTCAATTTTAAACTTATGATATAATACTAAAGGATGTCCCAATAAATTACGAAACATTTTGTAAATTCAACAAGATTTCAACAACATAATTAACTTTCTTTTTACATGCTTTATAAATACATAATTATTCCTCTTTTGTCTTTAATGTGTTAATTAATAGGTACATAATTTTATTTTGCTTTTATTTAATTTATAATATTACAAGAACATAACTTTTTCATGCATATATTGTATTTAACTAATTTTGCAGGCAAAATAAGTGACAGTTTCAATACAGTGTGTAGTTACAGTGACAAAGGATTTAATTAAGAATTTATTTGCACACTTCGGCACAGCATGAATTAATTGTTGCTAATTTTTCATTTTTGTAGAAAATAAGAAAAGCACATTTTCTAGCGTTTTTTAACTAAAATCCCGAAATACAGTTCATGCATTTGTCATATAACGTCGAATAAATATGAATATTATAGTGAGAAATCCATTGAATTGATTTTTTATAGAAAAAATTATTTTATTTCATTAAAATGAATCGTAATTTTTCATCTTTATTCTTTTCCAATATTTTTCAATAAATACATTCACATTGAAATATTTAACTTTAATATTGCAAGTATATATCTCTTTTTATATATAACAATAACCAATACAAATGTATAAGAGCTCAATATTTTTACAATCAACTTTATTGAAGAAACATTTTATTTCGTATTTTACGATAATGGTTTGTGTATTGCAAAGAACATTACGTTTTCTTTTGAAAAGTTGTTCTTTGGTTTATTTAATAGTCATGATAGCTATCTAATGACCATGTATAGAGGTTTCAAAGACCATATTATTCGCTTCACAAGTTTCAGATATAATCTAACCTTTGACTACTAACTACTTCTTTATTTTCAATGTTTTTGATGTTTTATCAAGCAAAAAATTATTCTAAACGTTAATTTTTTTGTATGTTTTGTTAATTTATTATTTTTAGATTAAATTTAATTATTTAAGATAAATATATCACTTAAAGGATACCTTTAATTAATTTCTACTTTACACCTATAATAAAATATATATATTGTAATTTTGTCCCGATAAAAATGCAAAATGGTTGCGTTATACATACAAAATATAATTATTTTTTAAGGAAACAGCATAGAAAATCAGTCATTCATCAAGTATACTAAAAATACACGGGTTTCCCTAATTTCTATTTTTATCAGAGAATTTGTTATATATATATATATATAATATTATAACATGTTGCGCACTATATTTCAATCAAAACGCAATCAAATCATCATTTTCAACTTGCATGTAAAAAAACACATTGTATTCTATAATCCAGAAATATCTTGGCTGAAACTTCTTTTCTTTCGAACGCTTATATTTCAATTTATATATTGCGGAAAAAGCACTAAAAAATAGCTTAAATAATACTCTATACTTCTTAAAAAATTTTGAAACGGAAAAAGAATAGTACCAAAGCATTGCTTGCTAAAAAAAAATGAAATGAATTATAATTGTTCAAAATCATTAATTACTTATACTTATTATACTTAATAATATATTGTATGTTTAATAAGTACGCGTAATTCAAGTTCTAATTATTCAATATATACATGAATAAAAATCACTCACCTTTTTCACTTATATAGACGAAATAATAATAACACACATAAAGAAAACACTATAAAAGTATTTCACTAAAAGTTAAATAAATTTAAATGTATATTTATCAAATAATCTCACATTATGATCATTTTAAATAATATTTTAATAATAATAATAATGATATAAATATTGGCACAGTAACACAACCATAATATATTATATTTAACATAATGAACACAATACACTTGTAACACCAATAATGTTTCTAAAAGTTCGCGAACTACAACAGCGCTGTCTAAACGTCTGAACTCAGCAAAGTTTGAACGCAATCTGGGGGGATGTTTTCCTTGCTTCCCTCACTTCCATGAAAGTTAAATCACACAGGTGATACAAAAATCACAATTATTAATGAAATACATTGGTAGGTAACATATAATGGTGAAATTTCAATAAAAACATGAAAATGTATTAAAAAGTGATATCAAAATTTAGTTTTTAATTTAAGGGATAATATTTAAGTTACCTCTTTAATTTAATTATCTTGTAAGGCGCGCGCTTGTTATAGTTAAAAGTATGGTAAGTATTTTATGACGTCATAGTTTTATTTATAATGAGGAGATTTTTAATTAATTTTTATTTTAAAAGTGTTTGGGATGTTTTACATACATAAAAGTTATGTTTATTTTTAAAGGGGTTATGAAATAAATTGTTTGTTTTTGTTTTCAACAGGTTGTTGAAGTATTATATAAAGTAGAGGGAAACTAATGTAATTGCATTTGTTATTGCACAAATAATTACTATACATAACATTGGATAGGACAAATGTATTTCAATGAGGGTTATAAAGGTACGTAATCTAAATATATAAATTCATACACTTTGAAATTTAGTGTTTATTTAAATTTATTAGTGTCTTATTTATAATAGACAATAATGGTTGCATTTTTTTATTTCATAATTAGAAAATATACTTAAATTTATGCTTTTCTGAATTTTTTTCAGATTTTTTGGAGTGCGGGAACTAATTTTTAAAAAATATTTAAAATATCTGAATTAGGGTGGTACATCTGATGGGACAACCGTGACGTCATCAATAGCCAATCACAGCAACCGTGATGTCATCAATAGCCAATCACAGCACGAAAAATGACGTCACGGTTGTCCCATCAGGTGTACTACCCTAATTCAGAGATTTTAAATATTTTTTTTAAAATTAGTTCCCGCACTCCAAAAAATCTGAAAAAAATTCAGAAAAGCATAATTTTAGGTATATTTTCTAATTATGAAATAAAAAAATGCAACCATTATTGTCTATTATTTTAAATAGTTTATTTATAATAATGTGTATAATTTTGTACGTAAGTATGACATTTAGGGCAATGTGAAAGAATATTACATAATATATAGCTGGTCCTCGATTATTATGCTTTTTTATTACAGAGACAAAGTACAATAAAATTAATTAAAACTATGCTACTTAATTTTTTTATGTATCGGGAGATTGAAAAGAGTGAAGGACCCATCCTTATGTTGCGTAGCCATGATTTTCATTAAAATAAATATAATATTTAAAAACCTGAAAAAAAAAAAAAAATAAATAGTTAGCAAATTTTGAATTGCTGTCTATTTATTTCCGTCTTGTAGATTGTCCACAGTAAGGGACTTAAAATTTACAACAATGCATTGAAATTATTATTTTTAACTATTGAAAAAAATCAATTCTCCATTAGTTTTAGTAATAATTTGTATATTTATTATTATTTTTTTACGATTTCCTTTATTTCTTAACCTTTTTCTGCGTATTATTTTCTGAATCAGTCCTGCTTGCCCTCTGAAAATTAAATTCATTCAGTCACCTTAATTGATGTCCCATTTTTTTCTTCCCCACTGCTTTCCTATTTCCCTACCTTATTAACCATATAGCCTTGGTCACCATTATCCGATTTTCATGAAGTCCCAGACGAAAAATCTTACTGTCTCAAATTTGGGACGCGTCCACTGAACTATATATATAATGGACGCGTCTCATAGTTTGAAAACCGCTGCCTTATAAATGTAGTGAGAATTTAAACACAGCTTCATAAATACGAGACACATTTTCTTGTTGGTTGCTATGAGAGATGGAAGAAATACAATAAAAGATTTATAAGGGGAGATCTGAGGAGGAAAAAATGAATCTTTGTATCCAGGCAACCGTGACGAACGTGTTTACACTTGTCATCATGTGAGAAAGATTTTATGTGAAGGAGTTGAAACGATTATTGTCACTGTCGATTATTTTTACACTTAAAAAATTCAATATAATTTTTTTAGTTGTGGTGGCGCCATCATCTTCCATTTGAAATGTACTGCGGCCAATTCTTGAACTAATATGTGAGAATGCTGGTGCTAAATTGTAACTAATTAAATATTTTCATGTTCATCTCATTCTTTAAATGTCTAAACCTAATGTTTTTACCTCTAAAATACATATTCTTTCCTCTTCGCCCAAAGTTGAAGATGAAAGGGAGACAATATTTCTAACATTTTATGCTCAAAAAGAGAAAATAAGACGTAATCTTGTCGTTTCCCTTCTTTTTTTCTTTAAAATGGTGCAAAATAGGAAAATAGGAGAAAAAAAGAAGAAGATAGCTAATTAGCGAATAAAAGATGAAATTAAATTCAACTTGTGTTATTTTTTACTTATATTATTTTGCTACTGATTGTTTTTGCTAATTTTTATTCAAGAAGTAAAACAAAACAAAATTGTAGTACATTTTACTAATGCATGTTTCCGCATGCCTTTAAAAAATGTATTTTATTTTCTGTCAATTTTTTTAAAAATTCTTTTCAATTCACTCATTATATTAGTATTAAATAATATCTATAGATAAAATACAAACATATGTGACTGTAATATATAATGATAACTCCCTTTACTTCATCATATTATATACGTGTACTTTTTTATATTCTGAGAAAACGTCGATAAAATTATTTCTTTATCGTTCAAATCTCTTCCCCCTCAATGCTTCCATCACATTTCGTATCTGTAAATCTCTGTCGAGAGCCGTTCTCAATGGTAGGGGAGAGAGAGCACGTGTTTGCTATATAATATCTTTGCATGTGACGTCAGATTGAGGTGCAACCGCCATCTTGGTGCAGGAATTTATCGTTTTTATAAGGGAGCTAGTTTCATGTTTACGTTTTGGGTAGCACGGAGATGACCATAGGTTCTCCATTAAATCACCGAAGTCAAGTTATGTCGAGCATGGTTAGTACTTGGATGGGTGACCGTTTCAAGTAAAAATCACGATGCTCCATCCCTGGAGTAATTTCAACTCGCTTTCCACCCAGTGCAGTGATGCACTTGTGTGTGGTTCCCCAGGCTTTGGACATCGCTTTGGTCCATTGAGAAAAAGTAGAGGTGTCCGTCCTGACTGAGGTTTTCCACGGTTCCTTCAGTCTCACCTCAGTAAATACTGGGACGCGTAACAGGCCGTAGCTGCCATCTTTTCCCTACCTTATCCCTACCCATTACCCCGCCATGAGCTGTAAGCTCTTAGGGGTGTATCTTTAGCTTGTAAAAAATAATATAAATGACAAAATGACGTAACATGACATGCATAATTATGTAATATTTATGTTTTTATAAAAATATGTTTTTTAAGGTAGAGATAACGCCGAACAGCTGTTCGACGTACTCCCCTTTGATTAACATGTAAACCTAAGTAAATTCACAAAAATTCTGAAAATTTTTTGAGAGGCAGATATTAGTGCCTATAAAAAAGTTTCAAAACGATTTAACAAGCCGATTTTTTTAAATTAAATTCTTAGTTTGTCTCTTCATGGGAAAGCCCTATAATTGAAAATTAAAAAAATCAATTAAAAAAAATTGGCTCGTTAAATTGTTTTGAAATTTTTTCTATGGTTTTTAGGCACTAATATCTGCCTCTCAAAAAAAATTTATTATTTTTGTGAATTTGCTAAGGTTTACATGTTAATCAAAGGGAAGTACGTCGAACAGCTGTTCGGCGTTATCTCTACCTTAAAACTTTTATTTTTCAATAACTAAAAACAAATTAGAGTTTATATTTATTATAAATTATTACTAATTTCTGTTAGTATTAGTATAAAACCTGTAAAAACAATTTTTTTTTGTATCATTGCTCTGTAAAATACCATATATTCAATTCTGTTAACGTCCGAGTTCATGATATAATATTAAAATATAATTCCATATAATCCTATATTAAACGAATGAATGGAATCTTTTATATATCAAATATACATCACTAGTTTTATACAATTTGATATATTTATTTGAATCAATATCAATACAAAATATTATACGCACAAACTAAAATGGTTACTCAAAAGCTTTTTATTTATTTATATAAAAAATATTATTTAATTTCCTTATATAGATTTATATATAGAAAAAATACATGAATTTTACTATGAATATTTTAACTCGTATTTCAATTGTACAGTCCTGTTAACAAAAATTGACGTCGTACACTCCATCAATCATAATATGTACGTTTTATTCATTTATTTTGTCTGGGGCGTTGTCACTCAGTTTATAAACACGTTGCATGTGAGCTTAATTTTTTACTGGCTTGAGTATAGACTGGATGCTTTTCTCCCTTCTCTCAAATTTGAAAAACTGCATCTCTCTCTCTCTCTCTCTCTCTCTCTCTCTCTCTCTCTCTCTCTCTCTCTCTCTCTCTCTCTCTCTCTCTCTCCCTCTCCCTCTCTTTTCTCTGTCTCCATAAGGTTAATGTTAAACTGTTATAAACAATTGGGAGTGGAAGAAACGTCTATATTGCCCATATTAAATCCACAATTTGGCGGAGGGGGTTGATCTGCGCCTGCTATCGTATCTAATTATAAGAAAAATCACCAGACAAAATTTTAAAAATTTAATGAATAGAATTTTAATTCTACATATTAACAATTAATATATTTTTCTTAGTTTTATAACCCCCAATTATTTGGATATGAGGATAGATATATTGCCAATGACAATCCAAGTTTCAATAAATTTAATATTTTATTAGCTCTCTCTTCGTCTAATTTCCACTTAGTTCATTTTGCTTTAGTTTAGAGGAAAAAGAGACGAGATTACGTCTTCTTTCATTGAGCATAAACTGTTAGAAATATTGTCTTCATTTCATCCTCACTTTGAGCGAAGAGGAAATAAGATGTGTTTTAGAGGTAAAAAGATTAGGTTTAGACGTGTAAAGGATGGCAAGAAAACGTAATTTCTCAACTAGGGGAAGGTTTCTCACGAAATTTGGATTAAGTTCGAGGTTTGTTGAGAATGTAGTCGTTGCATGCCATCTGTGAAGAAATGTTTGAATTTCTAGCTCTATCCTGGAAAGAAGCCAAAATAGGAATATTGATATTGTCATATTAATTTTATACCCCTGCCGGAAGTAGCCGGAAGTGATTTGTTTGTTTTTTCTGTAAAATTTATGTACACGATACATCAGTATACCTCCTCAATAATGCACAAGTATAAATTAATGTTTGATTTTTATTATTGGATTCAGTAAAATTGTTTAAAAAGAAAGGGGTATATTCATTTTTTTTTTTTAACTTTTTATTTCAGACCAAAATCTTCTGCTCGTTGTTAGTAAACAAAGTATTGTTGTGTAATGTCTGTCGCGTGAAAGGAAAAAAATGGAACGGTTGTTGATTTACATGTTAACTTATGGAAAATGACCGTTAATTTTGAAGTTGGAAGTGTCTACTAGCGCCAAAAATGTGTCTCCAACAATGCCATTACGTTCTCTGCTCTGGTGGCAAAATCAAGCACTACGTCGTCCCATGTTCAACATTGAAAAAGGCTTCACGCGACAGACATTATAAACAATGGTTTGTTACAACCATTGCGAGTAGAAGACTTGGTTTCAAACAAAGTTTTTTTGTTAAAAGAAAAGGGGGGGGGGGCTGAATTTATAATATAACAATTAACTGTCATGGCAACTCAAAGCCATTTAAATATTAAAAAATATATTAAATGCAATATATGCCACGGTATATATTTTTTTTGTAGAACGAAAATATAATGCAAAAACTTAACGATTTGATATAAAACAAAAATATTATGTTAAGATGTACGTAACAAATTCAATAAATAATGGTTTATATATTATGTGGTTTTTACGTAAAATTGTCTCGCTTTCCGCCCAGTGCAGTGATGCACTTGTGTGTGGTTTCTCAGGCTTTGGACATCACTTTGGTCCATTGATAAAAAGTATAGAGGTGTCCGTCCTGACAGGTTTTCCACGGTTTCCTCAGTTTCACCTCAGCGAATGTTGGGACGTATAACAAGCTTTGGCCACCATCCTTTCCCTATATTTTCTCTACCCATTACCCAGCCGCAAGCTGTAAGCTTTTAGAGGTGTATCCTTGTAAAAAAAAAAAAAAATAAAAAATACATGACTTTAGTCTTGATAAAATTTTTATAATATCAAATTATATTCGTGAATAATTTACTATGAAGTGGTTGACATTTATTATTTATTTTTTAAGTTTTAGTCGTTACTTAATTTATAATTAATTTTAAGTTGATGTTAATTAGCAGAGAAAAACATTTATAAATTACGCCATAGACCTGACAAATTCCTATAACAAAAATACAAGAAAATAAATTGTAAACACTTTAATATTTTGATGTAGTTTCTTTTAAATCCACTTTTATACTAGAATATATTCTTGTTTTTTAGAGCTTTAAGAATGAATGAGAGGGGGGGATATTAAAGATAAAACTCACTATAAGGGGTTGAACAAGCAAAGCAAGAGATTTGATGAGTATATAAAATATTATCTGTTTTTTTTTTATATACAAATAGTAGTGTATTTTTGTAAACGTTCCAACAAAATAGATGATACTGATGCCAGAGCTCCCTGCAATGCGTGTGTTTGTCATATTGCAGTAATATATCATTTTTTCACATTCATACTCATTAAAAATACATTTGTATAATAATAATACAGTTTAAAATACATATTAAATAAGAAATAGATATGCATGTACTACAAAATGTAGCGTTTACATTTTAATTGTAAAAAAGCATTGAAATAAATTTCAAATTATCGTATTTTTAAGAGGAAATTTATTTTTAAAGGGAAGGGGGTCAAATTTCGTCTTTAATAAGGATTAATAATTACAAACAATGGATGACCTTCACGAAAAGAATTTATTGTAATTTTTGGATAGAAAACCTCGAGTTATATATTGTCAATTTTTTGCAGATTTTTTTAAACCCACTAAAGGCGGATTCAGATGGCGACAACGGCGATGCGACGCGATTTTGTCACCCAAGCTGTGAAATTCTATGCGGCGAGCGAATTCGCCAGGTTGCGGCAGCGAAATCGCGTTAATTGCGATGCTCTTTTTTTTTAATCGCCAAATATGGCCGCCAATAGATGTCACAGCAAATGCGCATTATTCGCATCGCGTTGCAGGCTGGAAATCGTCCATGTAAATCCGCCTTAACACCCTCAAAATCGAGGGTAAAGATGCTGTGACGTCATCGTCATGTAATGTCCTTCCCTATGCTTGTGTGTTAAATATTTGCATGACTATGACGTCACAGTGCCTTTGCCTTCGATTTTGATGGTATTAAGAGGGTTTAAAAAAATCTGAAAAAAATTGATAATACAAATGTCAAGGTCCTCTAACCAAGTATGCGTTAAAATAAAATCATGAAGGTTATCCATTACGTTTCCGTTTCATTCTTATTTTTAGTGAGGAAAAAATTATTTTTCATTTTTTTTTAAAGAAAAAATGACGTAATTAAAATGGTAAAAAATGAAACGAGGACAAAATTTTTCAATTTTGTTAAATCATGTTTAATGTTGAAATTTCAGTATCATTTTACGTGTTTCTAGCATATTTACATTTTAATATAATGTCATTATCTTTACCCTTTCAAATTAGTAAGGCAGGAAATTTGCGTAATTGGCGCATCTTTTAAAAAGGTAAATAACATTCTAGCTTACAATTAAATTACATGTCGATGATTTTATATATAATTTAGTTTGTGTATTTGAAAATGTTACGTCAATAAATCTATGTATGATATTGTACAGTGTCAGGTATGAAATATATTTAATCTTTCCTCACTTTTTACGTCCCTTTTCACCATTTTTCTTCTAATTTTGCACCTTTTCCGAGAAAAATGAGAGAAAAATACGAGATTACGTCTTCCTCTTATTGAGTATAAAATTTTAGAAATTTATTTTGTATAATTATATCCATGGGAGAGTTCAGCTAGCGTTTCAAGATTTTTTATTTAATGCTTTTCTCTTTCCTGTTATGAAAATCGCTTTCCAAGTAATTTAAAATATTATAACTATATTTTTTTATAACAGTCAATAATGTTTTATTATTCATGTTTAATTCATGCTGCACAGATGCATTTGAATTTATTTTATTGCACAATTTGATGTAACTGTATCCATTAAATGTATGGTTCAGGGAGTTTGATTTATAAATTTAATTTTTATTTTATATTTTGAGTATTATTTAATATATTTATAATATTTAATATTAATTTTTTTAATTTATTTATTTTATTTATTTTGTAAATATATAATTAAATTTATTTTAAAAAAAAAATAATTTAAACTATATTCAATTATTACAAACTCTAAAACTACAAAATTTTATGTGTTTTTTTTTTATTTAATTTTTACATGCACTTGATAAAATGGTAGCTGTATAGCAATTAAAATGAAACTAAAGAGCACAGAGAATGATTGTATCAGTTGTAGATGGAGAAGAATACATAGTCTGCATTCATTAATAATTAATTAGCTATGAAATGAATATTCAATCTTAATATAAAATTGGTTAACACAAACTGCTGGCTCAAGAACGAAAAATAAAAGGATAGCGAATAAATCATGCAAACTCCCTTTCTTACATTACATTATCATATATTGTATCTTATTGTTCCATCAGGTAATATTAAAATGTGTTCTTTGGCTATATTAATTAGCTATTATAAACTAAATTTAAATGTATACCAAAACAATATTTAAAATTAATACTTATTAATTATTTTTTTTTATTATTTGTTAATATTCCTGTTTGCATTTATAACTACCAATATGTGACGAGAATTTATGAACGGTAAAGATGACGCATTTTTCATCATGACACCCCCTGTCCGTGTCTAATCTCGATCTCTAAAGATGAAGTGCTTGGATCGCAGCATCCTCGATGGACCAAGGAATATTGATGAAGAAAATATTCTTTAGAAGGCAAATTTCAATATTTTATTTAATACAACCGACTCTTCTAACTCCGATTTAACGTGAGTGGTAGTGGGAGTCGAAACAATCCGCATATCTAGAAAAAAATGTGAAAGTTCCAAACAAAAATAACTAAATAAATATTGATCCGTAGTTAGTATCTAGCAACGTATATCTGCAAAAAAAAAAAAAAAAATGAGGGAAAAACGTTAAAATTATTTACATTAAGGGTAAGGTAATGCCACCAATGTTAAAAAAAATCCCTCTCACAAAAATTCTGAAAAAAATTTAAAATGTTCTCCTCTACACCCCCTATCAGTAGCTAAAATATCAGGTATACAAATTCGATCTAGTTTTTGAGTTATGAATTTTTAAAGTTGACCAATTTAACATGGGAGTTTCATTTCTCCATGTTAAAGTAGTCAACTTTAAAAATTTATAACTCAAAAACTAGATCGTATTTGTATACCTGATATTTTAGGTACTGATAGGGGGTATAGAGGAGAACATTTTAAATTTTTTTCAGAATTTTTGTGAGAGGGATTTTTTTAACATTGGTGGCGTTACCTTACCCTTAACAAAGATTTAAAGAGTCGTTGAATTCCCTCTCCCTCGCTCCTTTCCTTTCTGTGGAACAAAAATACATAGTTGTATATATTATATTATATGCCGAAGATATAATAAATACTATTTATTTTTATCTCTGCCATGCTATAGGGTTAGTTAAATTTATATAATATCGTATGATTTTTTTTAAATATAATATTTTCATCCAAAATTATTTTAATATTTTTTTATTAAAATTCTTGTAAACCAATAGAGGCTGATTTTGCTGTGTTCTCATCGTTCTATCGAAACCTACGTAAGAAAACTAGAAATCGCTTTTTTGTCACAAAAAAAAAATTTTTAAGAGAAAAATGAATTATTGATCAATTCATTATTAGAAGAACCATAAATGGGGGGGTAGGAGATGGTTTCAAATTAATAGCTTTAATAGTTACTGAGAAAAAATTCCTATTTTCTAACATGGTGGCTTATATGGAGAAAATTTTCCCGACTGAGAACACTTGAAGCCTCCATTGCTTTCAGTGTGATAATACTTACAAATGTTTTTAAATAAAATATAAATTAGTTCTTAAATTTAACGCTTCCTAACCATTATTTTACTTTTTAAAACGACTTTTTTTAAATTTAATTTATATTAGATAAATAGGTCATATACCCCTGGGAAAACCCTTGATAAAGTTCCGGGAAATTCAGAATCTTTATTAATGCAATCTGCTGCAACAGGATGCAACTGCATATTGATTTTATCTTTGAATACATGTTACGGAAATACCAGCACTTGTTCATACTGAGCTTTATTATGTACACCTCTGCACACCACGAATTTTACTCCTGTTTTGTTTGTAGACGTTACCTCGCAGTCTATGGAGGCGTGGTGAACCAAAACTATTTTGATATTGATAGACTGTGTGCTCTTCTTACATCTCCCAAAATTACAAATCTGCATCTCTCTGTCTATTGAAGCTGCAGTTCTAGCAAGTGAGGCAGGAGTAACGTTCGTGGTGTCTAGAGGTGTACACTTGTCGATAGGTGCAAACGTTACGCTTTGTATCCAAGTATTTAACTTGGTGTTCGTCGGAAACGCTCGGGTTTCTTCGGCTCGGCTCGGCCAATGAAGTTCTTCGTTACAAACAACGCACCAATTACAGAGGACGTTACAAAAATGATGAAAATCAAGTTAAATGCTAACCAGAGTAAAGTTTATTGTTGCTAATTCTGTTTTGATTCTTTTTTTTTATTTAAACCAAACAAACTGCTTGAGTAAGTCTATTAAATTTATTATAGATCTATTCATAATGTTTACAAGGGACAACATAAATGATTTTTTTTTATTGCAGAAATAAATAAAGGGTACCAAATTATACTACTCTGAATTTTTTTCGTTTCATTTCATTTCATTTCGTTTTTTTTTTTTTTTTTTTTTTTTATAGACCCAGAACTATTTTTAAATAATTATTGAAAGTGCGGCCACACCTCCTGGAGGCATCAATAGGCGTCTAGTCTCTATCCTTTTTATTAAGAATTCATAGATGCCAACTTAATTTACAGAACTTTCAATAATTATTTAAAAATAGTTCCAGGTCTCAAAAAAATCTGAAAAAATTTGGATACCATCTATTCATTTCTGCAATAAGAAAATTTCATGCAGGTTTTACATTTGAACCTTTTTTTAACCCTAAAACCTTGTTATCCATCCTGACATTTATCTGTGACTGAGGGAAACGTGGAAACCTCAGTTGAGATGGTCACTACATCTTTTTTTAATGAGTTGAAAGTGCAATGGTGCAAAACCAGGCGAATCAAATAATTTAGAAATTAGAGTTCATTGAAAGTTTTTAACTAAAAAAATTTTTGAAACTCATTATATATAGTATAATAATTTTAACAAACAAAAATTCCTGGAAATCCCTGTGCAACGTGCAAATACCCTTCTTTATTAAATGCACCATAGCTGCATCTAGGATGCAACTAGTAATATTGATTTTTATCTACAAGTGTTCTTCTACTTAAATAGTCTCTTTAAATTGTGTCACGTGGTACACGTACTCTTATTTTCATTGGTACTACCTGATTTAACAGTCGTGACGTCATCGGCAACCAATAAAAATGGGATGACGTCATAGATCAGATGTCAAAATAATTAAAATAATTTCAACGTTATTTAGAAAAATTAGTTCCTGCGTTACAAAAAAATCTGAAAGAAACTCGAAAAAGTAATTTTATGTAAGTCTGTTGAATTATGAAATAAAAAAATGACACTCATTGTTCATAAAATAATTATTATCTCATTAAATATGAAGAAGATAACAAAAGGATATCATATTGCTTTATTGCTTCAGAGTGAGTTCAGAAATAAAAATCAAATAAATTGTGTCAGTTTGAATTTACAATTCTACTGTCTGCGTATTATTTTGTGGGAGGTGTGGTGCAGTTCGCTTGACCGGGTCTTGTCAGATCACCGAAGTCAAGCAACGCCGAGCGTGGTTAGTAGTTGGATGGGTGATAATTTTCAATAAAAACCACGTTTCCCACCCAGGAGTAAATCGTTGCGCTTTTCCACTATGTGGTTCCCCTGGCTTTGGACCATTGCACTTTCGGTTCATCGACAAAAGCTGTAGAGTCCATCCTGGCTGCGATTTCCACGTTTCCCTCAGTCGCAGGCAAATTTCGGGATGGATTGCAAGGTCGTGGACGCCCCAACGCCCCCGTTCCGGAAGAGCCCACGAAATGCTAAGTTAGGGTTTCTGAAGGTTCGGGGTTTCAAACTTAGTGAGTAATTAGTAAGTAGAAGTACCCAAAAAGGTTAATTTGTTAAAAAAATGTATTTTTTATATAAATTGGAATATTTTTTAATTACTTTTTGTAATATGAATTATTCCACTGGAGGGTGGGAGAGGGGTGTATGAGGAAACAATAAAATAAAGTAACTGTTGTATTCAATATTAAATTTTATTTATATTAAAAATAACAAAAGTTATGAACGATATTAACTATTTAAATTATATATTTTTATTTAAAATATGAAGTTTCTAAACATACTGTATATTATATAAGAAAATTTATATATTATTAAACGTTATTTATTTACATGTTTAAATAGCCGCAGTGATAAAATGACTCAGCCTGTAAAATCGTCCACCTGTGTAACATGCTGACAACAAAAGTTGCATAACACGCAGGGGACTGTTTGTTAAATTTGTGTAGATTGCGGACCTTGGGTTGAATATTCTTAAAAAAATGTCCTGTTTTTTTAATTGTAATTCTCAACTATCCTTAAAAAATCGAGGAGAAAAGTGCTGTGACGTCATAGTCATGCAACGTCTTTTCCTAATATACTTGAATGCTAAATATTTGCTTGACTATGACGTACCGTCACAGAGTTTTGTAACACGATTTTAAGGATAGTTGAGGATTCAAAAAAATATTTAAACAAATTAACAATATGTACAGTCATCGCCTTGGAAAATTTCTACTTGTAGCCTTGTTAATCACCATGGTCTGGGTTATTACGGGACATGGTCATTAACAAGGCTGCAGACGGAAATTTTCCAAGGCTACGACTGTACCAAACTCGAGGACTTAATAATAATAATAATAATAATTTTATTATTATTTTTTTAATAATAATAATTTTATTTCGATACTGGTTGTACAATACAACATTGATCACGTCACAAACAAACATATTAACCTTAATATACACAATAAAATTCATTATCAACATAAGAAATGTCTTATATCACTATAAAATACTTGCACATTTTTTAACCATCTTGAAGACACTGTTCTGAGAGTTTATTTGCAAAAAACATTATAACTGAATAGAATTCTTTCTTAATAAGTACATCTTTAAGCTTCGTTTTAAACAGAATATCACTCTCAATATTTCTAATACATGCTGGCAAAAAATCATAAATTTTTGCCGATTGGTAGAGTGGAATTTTTTCTAATAATGCAGATTTATGACTTACAATAACAGTTTTCTCCTTATTTCTAGTTAATTAATTGTATATCTTGTATCCAAATAATAATTAGTTGTAAATATCATGGTGATTAAGAGTAAAAAAAATTATGAAGGTTGTGTACATAAATAGAAACAATATTATTGGGAAAGTTTAACATATAAATATTTTAGCCTTAAATTTAGTACCAAATTGATTTGATATAATAATTAAACTAATTACAGTCAATGGTGTTCCAATTTCGTATTCAATTTTCAGCGGGATGATTTTCAGCTAGAAAGCTGAAATTTGACACACATAAAGCCAAGGATTGTTAAGTTGTGGGTAGAAATTTTTTTAACATTATTCTTTAATGCTCTTTTAGGGATTTATTCACGATTTGCATTTCTTCCTTATGGGATTTCCATGTTATACGATCTCTAAAAAAAAATCTGAAAAATCAGAGAAACATAACTTTGTAACCTCTATCCATTTTTGCATTAAAAATGTTTGAGGTCGATACTCTATTGGACACTGCAGCTATCAATAAATTTTGCTTGTTTATGGAGTATTGTCCTCAATTTTTTTTATTGCAGAAATGGATAAAGGGTGCAAAGTTATGCTACCCTGATTTTTTTCAGATTTTTTAAAACCCGGGAACTATTTTTAAAAAAATTATTGAAAGTTATTTTTGTGACGTCACGAGACGCCGCTCCTTAAGAAAAAGATAGGACTTGTCGCCGCGTGACGTCACAAAAAGGACTTTCAATAATTTTTTAAAAATACTTCCTGGGCTCTAAAAAATCTGAAAAAAATCAGGGTAACATAACTTTGCACGCTCTATCCATTTCTGCAATAAAAAAAATTGAGGACAATACTCCATTGCACTAAATCAAGGTCTAATTTTGATGCCAGTGTGGTGGTTGATCCAGAAGAGGTAACGGTAGACGCGGACGTAGACTGAGGGTTCTCCAACGGTACACCCGGTATTAGAGACGAAAGACGTGATCCCGATCTGAGTGGCCACTCCGTCGTCGCTTTCGATTGTCAGAGCCCCGCCACTGTCGCCCTGTTGAGAAAAATACATTGTTGCAACACTACAATGGAGTATTGTCCTCAATTTTTTTTATTACAGAAATGGATAGAGCGTGCAAAGTTATGCTACCCTGATTTTTTTCAGATTTTTTTGAGTCCGGGAATTATTTTTAAAAAATTATTGAAAGTCCTTTTTGTGACGTCACGAGGTGGCAAGTCCTATATTTTTCTTAAGGAGCGGCGTCTCGTGACGTCAAAAAAAGAACTTTTAATAATTTTTTAAAAATAGTTTCTGAGCTCTAAAAAATCGGAAAAAAATTCAGGATAGCATAACTTTGCACCCTTTATCCATTTCTGCAATAAAAAAAAATTGAGGTCGATACTCTATTTGCATTCCTATGTATGTACAACTAATGACATCCCTAACGTTACTCTTGCTTTTGTGAAGGGATATTATTGGCGGATCTAACGGGGGTGGGGAGAGGAGATAGGGTGAAAACCACCCCTCTTAATTAAATTCAAATAGATTGTTGTTTATAATCAACCCCGCGTGCCCCTTTTAAGTAAGAAATATTGCATTGTTTTACAAGGATACACCCCTATGAGCTTGGAGCTCAAGCCGGGGTAATGGGTAAGGATAAGGGAGGGAAAGGATGGTGGCCATGGCCTATTAAGCGTCCCAGCATTCACTGAGGGAACCGTGGAAAACTTCAGTCAGCACGGACACCTCTATTTTTTTTTATTACATATGGACCTTCAATTTTCCTTGTGTTACATATACATATATATACTCTTGAATTGATGAATTTTTTTATCACTCACCGAGCAAACGCTTTTGTTTGCAGCCCCAGAGCAGCAGATATTTGTGATGGGCACGCCCCCTTGGAACCTTTTTGAGCAGATCTCGTTGGGAATGACAGGAAGGTAGACTTTATTGAGGATTTTGGAACCAGTTTTTGCACCTGAAAATTCAAATAAAATACACATATTAATAATATTATACTGCTGTGATAACTCTCTTTTAAAAATAAAACACAAGGCAGTATAGGCAAAAATACGTGGACGTTTAGAGGGAGAGGGAACGTTTCATCTCTTAGACAAATCATTCTCATTCTCTCTCTCTCTCTCTCTCTCTCTCTCTCTCTCTCTCTCTCTCTCTCTCTCTCTCTCTCTCTGTCAATAATAGAACCCTCTCTAAATTTCATCATTTTCCTATACTCCTCGCGACTATACATTTTTTTTAAATTATTATTATATATTTTTATTCATAATTTAGACTCATGTATTACATAAAAATATAAATATTACAGTATCTCTAGAGTTTGAAAATATCGTGATAGGGAAATGTCAATTTTCATCAATTTTAACTTTTCTGACAAGATGAAAAAATTTAAATATTATATATTTTAATATGTAAGCAAAATTGTGACAGAAATTTACATAAAATTCTAGGTAGACTCAGAATCGCTAGACGAACATTCTAAAGAGTATATTTTATTACCTCACAGATCATATAATGTGTGTATAGTACATATTCATTGCCCACTCCATCAAGGCCTGCGCACTGCGAAGCGCGCGAAGTAAATTAGTAGTTCACCCCATTTTCTGTATCATTGTAAAATTCAAATTAAATCCAATAGAAATAAATTTTTCTTGATATATTTTCACACCCTAGGTATAATTTTTGAACCCCATATCTTGCCGTGTGTAAAGTTTCAAAATTTTAGAACCACTCTTTCCATGGAAATTTCGGGGTAAAATTAGCATGTGACTCAATGTAAAATTGAGAATCTAGGACTACTATTTCAAAAAACAATCAAGATCGATATTATAGTGCGCAGGCCTTGGCGAAGTGGGCAGTGACATATTAATATACTCACCATCAGATGTTTTCCCCCAGCCCCCCGCCATCACCATCTCTCCCACAAATGTGTTGTAGTAGTCGCTCCTCGCGCCCAGACGAATTGGTGAAATAAAGTCTGAAACATTCGTGAGATAATGAATTTATAATCATTGAAAATTCGTATTATACATAAGATTTTATCAAAAAATGAACATACTGTATTATAAATATTGGAAATATTGAAAGTCATGTACATTTTGATATTTTTTAAAGAACTGATCAATGTAAATTTTATGGTGAGGTTTTTTTCATTTATCATTTAATTTTTCAGATCAACCAAAACTAAGATTCTAATGATATAACCTTATTGGCTAATACAAATGATATAATTTCTGTTCTTCAAATCTTAATAAATTATAAGGCTGTTCAAAAAATATCATAATGTTATAATGGTTTTGATGAATATCTGACTATTTTGAAATGAAGCGACTGTATCAAATTGGACTAAAGTCGTTTTTACCTCTGAATATACATTAAATTTATCTTTATGTACCTGTTATAATAGTTACAGGTATCGGTAGTTTGATTAATGCCACATCATTCCGCAGTTTCAAAGCCTTGTAGTCTGGATGGACGATTTTTTTGGTTGAGAGCATCCTAATTCGACCATCTTCAAACTTTTCGAGATCTGCACCTCCGAGAAATAATTCGAATTGTGTGTACCTAGAGTTTTACATTAAAATATATTTAGAATACATTGAAAAAATAATGTCACCTATAATCAGGGGCGGATCCAGCCCGCGGCTTTGGAGGGGGCGGTGCCCTATCCCGCAATGTTAAATTTTGGGGTGGGAGGGGGGGGTGATGGGTGGGGGGTGGTAATACCTTCAATGTATTTTGGGGCCTTTTGGGGGGGGGGCGATCGCCCCCATCGCCCCCCCCTTGGATCCGCGCCTGGCTATAATTAATATCTCATACATAAATATATCCACTGTGTATAAAACTTATACCACGTTTTGTTGATTTTAAAAAAGACATAAAAGTATTATTGGTAAAGAATTGTTTTTATAATGTATCTAGTTATGTTACATTTAGTTTTTAAGTATGTGCTTGGACGTGTCTTACCATCTCATGCAGAGTGCCTTCATTATGATTGTATCTGTATGTATTTGAAAATGACCAATAAAGAATTGAATTGAATATGTGATTTTCTCATTATATTCTACTAACATTTTAATTCGCTTAAAAAAAATACGTACTAGAAAAAATATATAAGTATTTGAAAACTTATTTACTGATTAAGAAATTGTTAATTTAATTATTTTTTTTTAGAGAGCAACTCACGGTGCTATGCAATGTGCGGCTGTCAGGACCCACTCCGGCGATATCAGAGAACCTCCACAAGCCACCTTGGCATCTGCTGTTATGAACACCTGCCAGGGTAGTTCCCCTCTAGTCGCTACATTACCGTTCGTGATCCGTTCGAACTTGGGGTCACTATCGGAACCAGCTGTAACGTAAATAAACGATACATGTTGATTTGTGACGAAATTGATTTCTAGCGTAAAGAGTTTTTCAGATATACATGTTTTTAAATTACGGATTTATTTCATATTCATTTAAAATGATTTTTAGTTTAATATATATTATGTGTATTTTTTATGTCTTACGAGATCGCATAACCTTCAATTGAGAAAGCAAATTTTTTGTTTACTTTTTTTATACTTTGTTATCTTCGTAACACTAAAACAGCTTGCATGTCCTAGTTTGCATGGAGATAAGCCATTAGTATTTTAAGCTGATATCACTTAGATATAATACTTTTATCAGTACATATACGTTATACATGTGATGTGTGTGAAACAGTCTCCCAATTCAAGTCACGTTTTTTTCTAAGTTATACAATTTTAATATTAATAATTAATTTATATTTTAAGAATTAAAAATTTCTAAAAATCATTTAACCCCTTACATTTTTAAGAATCAAAATCTAGAGGAGCCATAAGCTTGCCCTATCTGCATTGCGCTGTCAATACAAAACTGATTTTTTTACATTTAATTTATTTAATTATCGTTCCATTGGTATATTTTAATTAAAAAAAAACTCAAACAATTTTTTAACTTTATTACCTGCTGGTATATATTGAGATTCACTTGCTGCTATTAGACCCTGTGAATAAACAGTTTTAATTAAAGAAAAAAAAAAAATAAAACAATCATTCAAAATTAATTCTTATAATTATTACAATATAATTTGAATTTCGTACATTTATTTTATAAAACAAAAATGAAGTTGAATGAATGAATTGATTTTTACCGTAAATTTTTAAATAAAAAATAATTGACTATTGTGACATTATTATTTATAATTATTGTATATTAATTAAGATGGCAGTTTTAACTTAAATTTGTAAATAAAATAATAAATAATGTGCAGATATAGCTTATATAATTATATACGAGATGCTAAATATATATTTTTATTGTAGAATGGCAATTAACTCAGTAAAGGCATTAATTTTGTACTTTTATCTGTAAAACATGAAATACGTAGTAACAATATGATATTAAATAAATGAATGAGACATTACCTGTACATTCTGCAAAGTCCAGATCACACACGTTAATATCAGAAGTAAAAACATTATTTTTATTTATGGTACTTTTTAATACTTTTTTTAACGAGTTCTATTCAGTCTTTTGAGCAGCTTAATACTGAAATACTAATAAACAACATATTTGGCTTTATACAACAAATTGAAGGTTACAATATTACATAACTTACAAGGACACAAAAATATTGTTATTCCTGTTAAAAACTTTCAAAAAGCTGCTTTGCTTGCCCTCATTTTTTGCATGCTTTTATTTTCTCGTCCTTAAAGCAATGAATTTAAAGAACTTCCTTTTCCCTTGCAATGTTTCTGCTTGAAATGAAACTTTATTTATAACTTTCGCGCTAATTACATCATGAGTATTAGTATTACATTCAGATGATACGAAATTAAATAAAAATTACATAAAAATTACTAATATAAAATAGAAGATTATTATATAAATTCTTACATAATAAAATACAATTTATATTTGGATTAATTACCCTGGAAATTAATACAATTAAAGTGCAAGGAACTTATTTTAAATAAATTGAAAGCATATTTTTAGTCCTTTAAAAGTACAAAAAACTATTTTATTCAAAGGAAAATTTATAATTAAAACTATATTGTGTAATAAAAAGGCTTTAGATTTTTAGAACTCTATTAAAATGCATGAACTGACGCCCTTCAGCCTGTACGATAGGCAACCCTGATTACACTGCAGCCTAATTAGTTGCCTACTTTACAGGGTGTAAAAGAATTAACTCGATTTTAAAATTACAGTAAAAATTATTGAATAAAAATTAATAAAAAAATTATTATTATTTTAAGGGTAAGGTAACGCCACCAATGTTAAAAAAAATCCCTCTCACAAAAATTCTGAAAAAAATTTAAAATGTTCTCCTCTACACCCCCTATCAGTAGCTAAAATATCAGGTATACAAATACGATCTAGTTTTTGAGTTATGAATTTTTAAAGTTGACCAATTTAACATGGGAGTTTCATAACATTGGTGGCGTTACCTTACCCTTAACATTGTTTTATGCTTTAATGCGAATATACACAAAAATCCTAAAAATATAGACTAGCTGCATTAATTGTAAGTTGAAATTAATTTAATAATTAACATAATAAATCAACTGAAATTGGAACAAATATTTAATTAATTTAAATACAATAATTAAATAAATAGTTATAGCTTCTATTAATAATATTATATATAAAGCATAATAAATAATAATAGTAATTAATTAATTCATTCTATCTTAACTTTTAGGTAGGTCTGCATGGGTATGTGTAATAATTAAATTAATTGCAAATAAGTACATTTTTTTTGTATTTTATTTTCACTTTTTTGGGTTAAACGCCTTACAAATTATGACAAAAATGATCAACAAAGAAAAAAAAGGAAATCAGACTTATTTTATACATTTTTTTTTTTTCAACACATGAATATAAAGATGATATATTATATTTAAAATTGTGCCTAATTTAGTATTATTTTTAATTGTTAAATTTTTTATAATTACATTATTATATTATACACGAAAATGTATTTCAACCACAGGGTATATTTAATTGTTATTATTTAGTACATTTACAAAATTTATACCCAACCTATCAGATCTTTTGAAGCAAAATGTATCATGCTAAGCAGCTGCATTCAGATTCTAAAAGAGCACGATATAAAAGTATGTTCAGCTTTATTTTTTACCAGATGTTGAGAAATGTTATTGAAAGCCCAGTTTCTTGGAAACTATTTTTTTTAAATATGAGTAATATTTTCATATTTTCAAAATTATTTCTCCCTGAAAACTATAAAGAAAATCCATTACTTAAACATGCTGCATTAATTTTTTTAATTCTATTTTTCCTGAAATGAAAAGAACCCCCAAAGAAAAACAAAATTACATGATACTTTAATTAATATGTAAATATACTTAATTTATGAAGAAAATTATCTAGTAATCACAACTAACAGCTTACACATTTATATCTTATGATTAATGGCAGTGTTTACATGTAAAATACAATCACCAAACCAACATGCACAAACGCTAACTATATTGGGGCCGATTTACGAAAGAATTTATCCAGGTTTCTCACTAACCACGTTTAATTTCATTTAATTAGGCTGTTGCTAACCGCGGGTAGTGAGAAAGCTGTGGATAATTTTCTAGATAACTCTTTCACCGACCCCATTATTTACCAATGACTCTCTAGATCTATTGTCATAGTTGTTTCATATTGTACAAAAATTATTTTATACTTCATTTTTTTTAATCTTTGATAGCATTCAATTAATTATAAATTGCACACATAACCAATTACAATTACGGAACACTTTTTTTTCAATCACTAATTCATAACAATTTTCTTATTACTAAAAAATAAGATGGTAAAATTAATGTTGTTTGATATCATATACCAATATTCCATTTGCATATTTTATTTCGTACACACAGAAAATCAAAATCATAAAAATTAGAAAAAAAACAAGACTAATTTTAAAATAAGTTAACAAAAAAACTGTGTATAAAGAGGAATTCAATGAATGCCTTGAAAATTCTTGAAATTGACAACAATGTTTTTTATTGAAGATAACACAACAATATTAAAGTAGATCGAGTGATCATTTTCGAGTGTGCCGACATGTTGAACTTTTTACAATGAAAAACGTTTTTTGAGACCTCCCTCTACATCATACAATTTTTTTTTCACCACCTCACCGGCATAACTTTCGAGATAATTCAAATTTAAAATCCCATCTGATGCGTGTTAAAAAAGTGCAAAATCAGACCATTTTTCACAAAATCGTATTTTGCTTGAAAATGAAGCAGACATGTTGTTCTCAAAAACTTCTATTTAGTAACTAGGATTCTTAAGGAATGTCTTTATGTAATAAAAATGATACCTCACCAGCCATTTCAAATTTTAAACAAGACTGACAAATGTGAGATTTGTCAGATCTCAAGTTTTTGAACTGTTCCCGCAGACAATGTATCATGTTAAAGTAAAGTGCGCACGAGAAAAAAAAGTTGAGTTGGTGCTATCTAAAAATAGTTCAAGTGGTCCTCCATATGGAACTGAAATCCAAAAAATTCCATCTCAAATAGGTTCTCCAGAAAAAAATACCAAAGTCTGAATGAGCGCGTCGCTTAACATTGGGCCTTACCTGACAAAACCCCTCGATTATCTCGAAAAAATACTGCGTTCAGTGCTATGCAAAAAATATAGCGATGTTCCATGACTTGAGCTTTAACCATATGCAAATTTTGAGCATTTTTTTTCGAATCAGTTTTTCTGTAAAAAATCTTTGAAATTTCTTATGATAATTTAACATGGACGATTTTCAAGATTTTTTTACGGAAAATCTGATTCGAAAAAAAATGCTCAAAATTTGCTTGTGGTTAAAGTTCAAGTCATAGAACATCGCTGTATTTTTTTCATACCACTGAACGCAGTATTTTTTCGAGATAATCGAGGGGTTTTGTCAGGTAAGGCCTAATGTTAAGCGACGCGCTCATTCAGACTTTGGAATTTTTTTCTGGAGAACCTATTTGAGATGGAATTTTTTGGATTTCAGTTCCATATGGAGGACCACTTGAACTATTTTTAGATAGCACCAACTCAACTTTTTTTTCTCGTGCGCACTTTACTTTAAATTGAATTTACAGCACTAATTTTAGTACTACAATAAAAAAAAATTTCAGACTGAACTTATAAATTATATAGATCGTGTTAATATGTAATACAAACGCATTAGACATGAATAAATTTACTGAATCAATCAAAAAGATCTTGGTTCGAAACCCGTAAGCGGCAAACTTTTTACATTTTTTTTTTCTCTCGCCCCATTGCTGGGAATTTGCCTCCCATAATTAATAAATTATTTTCATGAAGTTTTGAGCTCTTTTTCATGCCTAATAACGATTATAAAGTTTTGATCACTCCACTTTAAACTGATTAATACATTGTTGCCATGTTTCTTCAGGTAAAAGGCTTTAATTGAATTTTTCTGGCTACAAAATTCTACTTATCTGATGCAAATGCAGAAATTTGCAAAAATTATGCAAAACTTTTTTTTTTTTTTTTGTTAACTTCACTTTTTGATAGAATATCTCATTCTTTTAGTCATTGTCAAATTTTAAACACCGTCAAAAACAGGATTAAACATAATCAAATTAAAAACATTGTCAAAAATTGTGTTTGCTAATATTTCACTATGATTTTGAGTAATTGAGAATACACTGATAGGTACTTTATCAACTTTGCAAGAAAATAAAATGCACTTTCCATATTTTAGATATTATTTTCAGAAAATGGAACTGTTTTTATATACCATATCGACATATATGTTAGTATAACGATATATAACTTTGATACATTAAAATTTGAAGAATTTTATAAAAACTCTTCACTAAATATTAAAGCTTATTTTCAAAACATGCAGACAAATTCATTTAACACATAACTGATACAACA
This sequence comes from Siphlonurus alternatus, assembly GCA_949825025.1. Classification (NCBI taxonomy): domain Eukaryota; kingdom Metazoa; phylum Arthropoda; class Insecta; order Ephemeroptera; family Siphlonuridae; genus Siphlonurus; species Siphlonurus alternatus. The sequence goes on from OX463787.1 coordinate 2,911,695, forward strand.
TGAATTAAATTTTGTACTCATTTTTCAAACTACATAAAAAAAGGTAATCTTTGGATAATATGTACATTTTATAAAAGAAAAGCTAATAGAATTGTGATTCAATCTAAATTTACATGTTATGATATTTGGGGAAGATTTGAAATTTGAATTATGTATTTAGAATACATATTTACATTTTGTTTTCATGTTAAAAATGTCAAATTGTTCCCGTCCATGTATGTATAGCTAAGTTACTTTTTAAATCAATACTTTGATATTTTTAGTTAATAAATTTTAACTAGTTAACATAATTTCTTGGTACATTTGTTTTTAAATACAATAATTACATTTTATTTACTGTATGAATATCACACAGTAAAAAAGATGCATGCCAAAAGTCAATAATAAAAAAAGAAAATTACTTTAAAATTTATTGTAACCTTCAGAAAAATAAAAATTTGGTTTCAGCAGCATGCATTATAATTCAATACACACTTAAAAAAAAAAAAAAATAATAATAACATTATGCATCAAAATGAATAATTTTGTGTTTCATTTTTAATGCAAAAATCTAACCTATTGTAAATTACGTTATTATAAATTAATTAAACAAAGATTTTTATTTGATACAAATTGAAAAGCTATTGTTACAAAACCATAGTAATTCATTCAAAAATGTTGACAAAACTATGGAAGTTTAATATAATTAATTTATCAAACCTAATTGTTATGGAGATGTACTAGTTATCGTCTGCTCACAATTAGTCGACCTTTATTTGGGCTCAATCTTAATGACATGATAATATTCCATGTTTCTGCTATTCTTATTTATTATTATTAACCACGTTTTTAGCAAAAACTTTATACGAATAGAGCATTCGTTTTATTAAATATGCTAAAAGATTTTGACCCTTACCATTGAAGTTTTAGGAGCAATATTTAGCTACAAACACATTTCCGCAACTTCATTTAGAATTTTTTTATTGATTTTAGTGTATGTTGTATTGTCACTGAAGTGCCTATTTTTGCGTGCTCCAGTGCAAAGTCTTATGCAACCAATAATCATATTAATGTAAATTTGAAATGTATTTCATTGTTACCATGGGATAATTTGATTTCACTCTCTAAAGTTGAGAACGTAACGGTAATGTTGGCGCTGGCATTATCATCCTTTACAATTTTACATAAGTTGATATGTAAATCAACAACTGTTAACACTTTGACCAACAATACTTTGTTTACAATGAGCAGATGGTAACTAGTACATAAACCATATAATTAAAATATTGTCTTACGGTCGTCGATTATTTAATTCTTCAATCTGCATACGACGATTGTAGTTCTCAAGCGTTTGTTGAATCGTCGTTGACGAATAGCGACAGTTGTCTGTTCCACAAGTGCATGTGAACGCCTTGCATTTTATTATCCAGAATTTCTCACCATAGTCAAATCTGTAAGACAAAAAAAAAATTCATTAATTTTTTTATTAAAAAAATGTGATTAAGCTAATTTTTTTTTAGTAAATAATAAAAATATATAAGAAAATAATATTTACCGGTAACAAATTATAATCTTCAGTGTTTGTTGATATTAATTTTAATTATCTAGCTGTAATTTTTAACAAATCTTATATTTAAAGAATAAAATTAAATCATTATCTATGAAATAAAATTAAAGTTATCAAAATTTTAATTCAGAAAATAGCAAATAATTTTAAAAAATTTCAGATAACTATGAGACTAAAATTATAATATGGCCTTAAAAATATAATTTTCAAAACTGTCACAAACGCTAGTTTTTAGGAAAAAAATAATATTAATTTTAAATTAACTAAAGATAAGAAAAATAATAATTTTTATAAATGAAAAGGTTGAAAGAATGCTTGAAGATCAAACAGGTGTAAAAACCATTGCAGGTAAAGGTTAGTTTCCTATCTCATTTTATTGAAAACGACCTGTATTGAATTTGGCTTTTAAACTTGTTTGATCGTCAGGCCTTCAAATAATAAAATAAAAAATTGCAATCATTATAAGCCTGTATTTAACATAAAAATTTACAGGAGATATCGAGAACACAATAATTATCCAAAACTATTGGCATGCTTATGGACACTTAGGAATGCTAACTAAAGTTGGTAGTTAATGAGAACAAGGCAATCCAAATTTATAATTTTGCTCCTTAATATTTTAGGATACACCTTGGGACAGCATGAATCTGCCTGATTTTCTGTAGACAAAGAGATAAAGATTCAAAATTTTGGGACAGGTAAAAAAAAAAAAAAAAATAGAGCATAGACCTCAAATTTTTTACTGCAGAAATGAATGGAGGGTGCAAAGTTATACCATTCAGATTTTTTAGAGGCTGAGAACTATTTTAAAAAATAAATAATTTGGCCAACTATGTCCTTTTTTGAGGCTTCAAAGTCTTATCCTTTTATTTTATTTAGGCGTGCAGCCTCGTGACACCGTAAAATAGACTTTCAATTCCTCCATGCTTTCAATAATGGGGTACTGACCGGTATTTGAGTTAACACTACTAGTAAAAAGTACTGTGAATTCTATGAAGAACGAGCCCTATTAGAGCATTCTATGACAATTTGCTGATTTTATATGAATTTTTAAAGCTTTTTTTGATGACTTCACAACATTGAATCTTAAATGGGAAAATGCAACAGTTAAAATGAAAAGTTATTGAGGTAGGAATTTGAAACCTTCATTATCGTGATTCTAGTACCTAAAAACCTTGCAAATGAAGTTTTAGTTACATTTCAATATTAAGTATGGGATTTGACAATGTTAACTGATGTATTTTCCCATTTAAGATTCAATGTTGTGACATCATTTTTGAGAGGTTTTAAAAATTCATATAAAATCAGGAAATGGACAATTTGCATCAACTTTTTTTAGTAGCTCAATCGAAAGAGGAGGTCGAAAAATACACCTGTGAATTTTATGCGATTTTTATTCGTACTGCATCATGGCTAAAAGAGAGGTCACGTGACCTGGAGCCGGCGCCCGTGTCGCCCGTGACGTCATTGAACTGTCTGGTCAAGCAAACGATTGTCTATATAACGCTTGTAAACAATAAATTAATTGTTGCTTGTTTCCATAGCAACGTGGTTGTTTGCAAGCGTTATAAAGTCGATCGTTTGTTTGACGGAACAGTTAAGTGACGTCACGGGCGCCGGCTCCAGGTCACGTGACCTCTCTTTTAGCCATGATGCAGTACGAATAAAAATCGCATAAAATTCACAGGTGTATTTTTCGACCTCCTCTTTCGATTAAGCTAGTGAAAATAGTTGATGCAAATTGTCCATTGTTGTAGAATGCTGTAATAGGGCTTGTTCTGCATGAAATTCTCGTACCTTTTGAAATATTGACAAAAACTTGCAACTTTTTTTTTTTTTTGGTCAGTACCCCATTGTTCAAAAATAGTTCTCGAACTCTAAAAAATCTGAAAAAAAAAAAAATAAATAAATAAAATCAGAATAGCACAACTTTGCACCCTCTATTAATTTTTCCCAAAATAATCAGTGCTCACAAACACAGCTGATTTCAATGTTTTTGGGACGGCTAGATTGAGTGATCTTTTTTTATTCCAAATTTTACCAAAATTAAAAATCTGCCTTTCTTCTTTGTGTATCTTCCAGCGAATAAGGTAGGGGTAAAGTTCATGCTGTCTTGAGATATACACATCAGTGCTGAGGAGCAAATCATTTGCTATGATCCTTTTTTATTTTTTATATTAAAGGAGGGGAACGGCTTCAACTTTTATATGTTTTAATTTTTTGATGCAGTAAAACATATGTCTGCATCAAAAGAAACACCACCTCTCGCCCTGACTTCCGGCTGTTGAAAGTTAAGACGTTCAAAAAGTTGCGTCAATGACAATTTCGCACCAGAGGGAAGCAGCCAATCATAGCACAACTCTCTAGAAACCCTTGCACGCAATTGGTTGCTTCTCTGTGGCGCAAAATTATGTAATTGACACAAATTTTTGAATGTCTTAACTTTCAACAGCTGAAAGTCAGGGAAGGAGGGGGGAGGTGGTGTTTCTTTTGGTGCAGAAAATTTTCACTGCATCAAAAAAATTTAAAAAATATAAAAGTTGAAGCCATTTCCCTCCTTTAACTGTACAGTTTGAGAAATTATTCTTGTCCACAGTAAAACAACAGGGATTCATGCAACAAGCAATAAAAACTGATAAAATTCAACAAAATGTGTAATAAACCTAAAATTATAGTATGTCATACTGCCTAATATTGCATTAATTTTTCCTCCAATCGCATCAATAAATGCAACATATTAAAATATTTGATAGTAAATGCAAAAAACTTAAAATTTAAACACAGTACTACTTTTTGAATGGAAAAACATTAAGTTTATATATTATAAAAACACAAATAAGATGAAAAAAATTATATTACTAATAATTCCTAACAGTCTAACTATTACTATAGGGTGATAAATGAATTATAATTAAACCTATTTTACTATAATTATAAAAAGACTGTAAAAAAAGTTTTTATATTGAATCGGCAGATATAATAATTGTATTAAAATAAAAGGCTACCAGTTTGCACAACAAAACAAAGTTTTTCTATATATGATTAGTAAATAATAGCTGTGCTTAATTTAAACAAGAGAAGTGCCTTTTTATTTCTCTTTTAATGGGGTACTGACCGGTATTTGAGTTAGCAACACTAGTAAAAAGTACTGTGAATTCTATGAAGAACGAGCCCTATTAGAGCACTCCACGACAATTTGCTGATTTTATATGAATTTTTAAAACTTTTTTTGATGACGTCATAGCATTGAATCTTAAATGGGAAAATGCATCAGTTAACATTGCTAAAATGAAAAGTTATTGAGGTAGGAATTTGAAACCTTCATTATCGTGATTCTAGCACCTAAAAACCTTGCAAATGAAGTTTTGGTTACATTTCAATATTAAGTATGGGATTTGGCAATGTTAACTAATCTATTTTCCCATTTAAGATTCAATGCTATGACATCATTTTTGAGAGGTTTTAAAAATTCATATAAAATCAGGAAATTGTCGTAGAATGCTGTAATAGGGCTTGTTCTTCATGTAATTCTCACGCCTTTTGAAATATTGACAAAAACTTGCAACTTTTTTTTTGGTCAGTACCCCATTTAGTGGGAACAAATAATTTGGAAAAAAATATAATTTTATATCTATACATCAGTGACACTTGTTGGGGTATTTTTGTGAATTTATCTTAATTATGTATAATGAATTGTCATTGTAGAAGGTTCAGTAGCCAGTCCAATGGAACCAGCTTTTCGTCAGGAGTCTATTGAACTGGCTACTGAACCTTCTATGAGGACTCTTTCTTTGTTTTCTGTGGAAGGAATGGTCATAGAAGGTTCAGTAGCCAGTCTAATGGAACCAGCTTGTCGTCAGGAGTCTATTAAACTGGCTACTGAACCTTCTATGTTGACTCTTTCTTTGTTATCCATAAAAGAAATTGTCATAGAAGGTTCAGTAGCCAGTCCAATTGAACCAACTCGGTGTCAGGAGTCTATTGAACTGGCTACTGAAGCTTCTATGATGACTCTTTCTATGAAAAATAACCTAAAACCACCCCACCAAATGTCTTTGTTGCACATCATAGTGTGCAAATAAAGAAAACAAATTTTAAAAATAAAATGCACGGCCTTACTGAATTTTTATATCTTAATAAAATAAAAACTAAAGTAATTTCTCTAGATAATCAAAGATTTTTCTTTGTCTTAAAACCTGTTTTTTCTTGGTATAAAAGCTAGTGAAGTTTAAATTTCTGGACTCACTCTACTTTGGTGGAACTAGCGTTATGCTGACGTCGGGTATTATTTCAATACTAGAAGAGCTAGCTTTCATTTGGTTTCTAGTTTCTCGAGATGACGATACTTTAGGAGATTTTTTAACGACTTGTATATCAACTTCTGGGGACATTGTGTTAGAAGTTTTGGTATTCGAGCGAACTTTAGGTTCAACTTTTAGGGCTTTGCTTGTTGACTTTTTAATAATTGGTTGTGCAATGACTTTCTTTTGATTTAATGATCTGAACCTTGCTTTTACTTTACTTGATGTTTGGAGTGATTTATTCTTTTCTGTTTCTGAATCTACACTAGCAGATTTGGTTTGAGTTTCTGATTTGTTAGAACTAGAGTCTGAATTTGTTTGTGGGACTAGAATGATGTTTTTATTTTTAGAACCAACATTTGAATCTAGGCTAGTAGTTTTGGTCTCAATACATTTCGTCATATCTGTTTTTGGGATTGAGGAATCTTTAGTTTTAAAAGCTGAGTCTAGGCTAGTAGATTCAATTCCTAGATCCTTTGGTTTAGGATAACTCTCTACTGATTCTGGGACATTGGAATTTTCTGTCTTGTCATCCAAGTCTACGCTTGTAAATTCAGTTTCCTCTGCAACTAAATCTTTATTATCAGTTTTTGAATCTACTTTAGTAGACTCAATTTCTATCTTAGAATTAGCTATTTCTGTCTCTGTGCAAACCTTCTCAGCATCTCTAACACTTAAAGCCGTGCCAGTGCGACTAGGGTTCGTGCATTTCCGTCTAGTCTCATACCCTAGTTCCTCGTCAGCGGAGATGTCTCTGTTTGCAAAGAAGGCAATGCGAGGGAACTTGAGGTCCTGGTGGTCTATGAACACTTTGACGGGCAGCAGGTTCGGCGTGCACATGTGGTTGATGAAGCGAGCAACGTTGCCATAGCGACGAGCATCGATACAGTACGTCTCGCCATCCTGCGAACAACGGGGGAGGAAATTAGTGTCTAAAAAAAAAAAATGAAAATGGGATATAAAATAAAGAAGCAAGATCAATGTAAAAGTACTCGGAGGAAGAAATTAGTGTCTAAAAAAATAAAAAGGGATGCAAAATAAGGAAACATGAAGTACAAGTACTTGAGAAACTACTAGACTGTAAATTTCTTTAAAGAAGCCATTCACAAAACTTTAAGGGAAAGAGAACACGAGAACACCAATCAGCTGTTTTTTTAGTTCCATTTGATTAACATGTAAACCTTAACAGACACACAAAAATTCTTCAATTTTTTTGAGAGACAGATTTCAGTACCTAAAAGCCAACAGAAAAAATTTCAAAACAATTATTCGAGCCGTTTTTTTTTTTAAATTATTATTTTTTTTTTAATTTTCAGCATAGGGCTTTCCCATGGAGAACCAAACTAAAAATTTAATTTAAAAAAGAAGGAAAAAAAAAAAAAAAAAAAAAAAGATCTCGAATAATTGTTTTGTAATTTTTTCTGTGGCTTCTAGGTACTAAAATCTGTCTCTCAAAAAGTGTTCAGAATTTCTGTGAATTTGGCAGATTTTGCTAAGGTTTACAACATGTTAATCAATTGAAACTAAAAAAACAGCTGATCGGTGTCCTCTTTCCCTTAAAGAAGCCTTTCACAAAACTTTAAGGCCACATATATGAGGCCCTTAGATCAAACCAGCTTACATTTACAGTAAAGGTCAATTTCTTATCTTGTTTACATATAGATAACAACCTTCTACACCTGAATTGTGTTTGATCCTTATATATAGAACTCAGAAAATATTAAATTCTTTGTACATTTTTTTTTTTTAATCTTATTACAGTACTCTAGCTTCAAACATGACTGTAAAACTTTATTACTGCTCCCATGGTTAACTTACAAAAAAATACAATTTTCAGTAAATGGACAATTTTTATGACTTTATTTTTTATTACATGTTATTTGGATCTTGAGTTTTGTATTGTCAATGTATTTTCATTTTTTTTTTTTTTTTTTTTTTTTAACCAGAAAAATTGTATTGCAAATCCTGTGATGTCATATACATGCAAATATTTAACACACAAGCATAGGGAAAGATGTTACACGACTATGACATCACAGCGTCTTTTTTCTCCTTGATTTTAAGGGTGTTGGAGGATTATAAAAAAAAAAAAAAAATGAAAAAAACGGACAATACTGACTCAACGTCCAAATCTTCAATAGTAAATTTTCATGAAGGTTGTCGATTGTTGAACAGTCGACAATCCAACTCACCCTGTTGTCGAGATCAAAGAGGTAAGAGTCGTCCTCTCTTCGGTCAGCGTCGTTGTCTGAGATGATCTCTCCGATGTATCTGAGACATTACGAGGACACTTGTGACGACACGACAATAATTTCACATACTGGTAGTGTAATCAGTTACTTAAGGGGAAGATAACATGCCCAATGTTAAAAAAAATCCCACACATGAAAATTATGAAAAAAGAATTAAAATGTTCTTTTCTACATCCCCTATCAGTGTCTAAAATATCAGGTATATAAATTTGAGCTAGTTTTTAAGTTTTAATTTTTATAGTTGACTAATTTAACATGAAAGTTCTAATGAGAGCAAAATCTATTTTACGTTTCCTTTCAATAAATTATTTACACTTGCAAGCAATTTACTGACAAATAAAAGAGCATTATTAAATAAAAAATGCAGTAATATTATTACCAGCAATTAAAATTTAGATGTCATCATAGATATAATTGTAGATTTTTAAAGAGATTTTTTAGTTTACTTAAAATTGATTTATAATAACTAATTAAAACAAAATTAAGAAACAAGAGCATGCATGATCAATAGGTGTTGATTGCTCAGAAATGTGGCAACTAATAATAAATAAATAAAAAAATAAATAAATAAATATATAAATAAATAAACTAATAAATCCAAGACAAATCAGAACTCACTCGCAGACGTAGGTTCCCTTAGGTATTGGTCTCAAGGTCCTTACTCCCCAGCCTTTGCCGTCTGTTCTGAACAGCTGGAACCTCGCGGTAGGTCCGTGCTGTACCACGCGGTTGTTGCACGTCACGCGGTTGCAGCCGCAGCCCACGTTGCACTCAAACAACAGCGGGGGGTCAGCGAAGTTGAAGTCGGGGAGCAAGTGACCCTCCTCGTCGTACCAGCATCGCAGGCTGATGTGGGCACACAGACAGTTGGCGGTGCTGCAGCTGTCGGTACAGCGGCATGACTGCAACATACCACAAGGACAGAAGTTATTGTGGGGGTTGGAGACCTCAAATTTTTTAAATAATGCAATGTTAAAGTACGATAAGCAGTTTGTTAAGGTTAAAATATAAGCTATTTGTGCCTGCTAAAACTCAGCTTGCACAGCTATTAGCAACGCCCTGGTTTTGCCAGGATTTATAAAACTCGACAAAAAAACATTGCTTGGATTGCCAAAAGTAAATTTTTACTCAGACTCGTACCAACTTTTCATGACTGGCAAACTGGTCAAACAAAAGCTTGTACTTTAATCTTTAGCATTTCTAAAACACAAGCTTATATGCCTAAATCATTTCTTCAGTTAGGGCGAAATATGTTGCGGAAAGCATGCTGATTATTTATTTAAAGTTTCCTACATGTGTAAAGCTATCACAAAATCCCCTCCCCCCCTCCCCATACTTTTTTAAATCTTACTTCTGTAGAGGGCAGGAACAGCTATAAGTTTAAATGTAGGGGTTTGTTTTATACATTTTTAAAGTTATATTGGCATAAATAATTATAAAGCAGTGGACAAAAACATTGAAGCTGAAATTGCATAAATATGATGGTTAGTAGATAGCACATACACAAAAACAAGTAACACAATATTTGTAATGCAGAACAAATCAGGCTGTAGTTATTTGGCTAAAACACAAAGTCTTCTACTCGCAATGGTTGTAACAAACCATTGTTTATAATGTCTGTTGCATGAAGCCTTTTTCATTGTTAAACATGGGACGACGTAGTGCCTGATTTTGCCACCAGAACAGAGAACGTAATGGCATTGTTGGCGCTAGTAGACACAACAACTTTCATTATTAACGGTCATTTTCCATAAGTTAACATGTAAATCAACAACTGTCCCAAATTTTTCCTTTCAAGCGACAGACATTACACAACAATACTTTGTTTACTAACAACGAGCAGAAGACTTTGCTAAAACATGATGGCAACAAGCAAGATATTAGGTTAGTAAAACATAATCTGATTTATTATCTTCTTTCTTGATGTTCAAATTTAATACCAAAATAAAATAAGCAAAAGCATTTTTCAGGGGAAAGATAATAAAATTACTTAATATGTATACTGGACTTGTCTCATATCTTGGATTAAAAAAAAAAAAAAAAAATGAAGCAATGAAAGATCTGCAGAATTCTAATTTTATGGAAAAAATTGTGTACTGTATGTGGCAAATCTAGGTTTTAAATTTGTATAAAAAAATTGTCACAAAAACATTCCAATTGTATGACTTGCTATACTGTACTGTAGATATTTTTATTGCAAACTTTATTAAAATAACTGGAGGTATATGAGGTAATAGGTACACAGATATCATAGAGAATAATGAGTTATCTGCTCACCAAGATTTTGTTGCAATAATGAGCTATCTGATATTCAAGCGAGCATATAATTATGAACTGTAAATTGGTATAAATAAAGCTCATAATTGCGCTCACCTGAAATATCAGATAGCTCTATATTACAACAAAATTCTGGTGAGCAGATAGCTCATTATTCCGAACAAAGGGTATGTTATAATTAAAAAAGCATTTTTTTTTTTTACTATGAACAGCCATTTTGTTATAAATTGTATGCTTATTTTGTTGACCTTCAAGATATTCATGGTTTGGATTTTTAATGTTAATTAATAAAGAAGCATGATATTCAAATTGGTTAGTTATCATAAAAAGCAATGACTAGCAGATAATTTCCCACTTGAATCCTACCCTCTGTCTAGCTGAAGTCGGAGCACAGTAGCAGCTGTTTGAACCACAACCGTCCGTGCAACCACAAGACTGAAACAAAAGTGTTACAACCAGGTATGTTTCAGATAGCATATGGAAGTGCTTCCATTCTTACAGCAGACCAGCTAAATCTTCAGGAAAAAATGGTAGCAAAATAAGAGGGGGAGGGGGGGGGGACAGAGAAAACAAGCTTCTCCTCTTATATAAAGTAAACTTACATTTTTATGAAGTCTCAAAGGACCAAAAAAAAAAACATGAATTCATAAAATCGAACTTCATAAAATCACAAAATCGAAAGTTTACTGTAATTGGCTTTTTTGTCTATGCTGTAGAAATGCTGTGAATATAATAATAAAAATTAAAAAGACACAAAAGTTTAGTAATATGAATAAAGATCATTCACTGAAGGAATCAAATTTAACATAACATAGCATAACACTATATCTTTAACGGGGTAAGCCAGCAGCATTATTATCTTGGCAATCCACAAATAGACTTCTACAGAACTAAAATTTTAATACACACTAAGCTTGATTGTTGGTATCATTAGAAACTACCGGTACTATAATTTAAACCATAATTCTATCACTAACCTGACAAAACTAGAACCTAAACTCAAATATTCATAAGGCGAAATACAGGCTTTAGCAGCACCTTGTTATACTTCTTCTTTGAATTTTATTGGCCAAGGATTAGGATAAATCAAGAGGTCAGTGCTATTTCGTCTTAAACTAATTAAGAGCTTATTGTCTTTGTTATAATTCAGCTACGTATGTTATAGTGTCTCTTAGGTAGTATGATAAGGATGAACGATAGAATGTGTAACTCAACTTTGCTACAATATTTTCGCCATGATCAGCTGATTGGAGGATTTACCTGCAGCGATGTGATCTTGCGGTCGACGTGGATGTCGCTGGTGAAACAATTCTCGCTGACATAAACAAAGTCCGTGGGCACCCCGTCATCATCTAGACCGTTGATGACTTGGATCGGGTTCTGCTCCTTGCCGCGGGATATGTCACTGTGGATACAAGGGTCATGTGTTTATTAGCTTTTATATTAAAAAAATAGAATATGTGCATAGAGTAAATCCGCTATTTTAGTAAAATATTGCAATTTATTTTTTTATAGAATTTTCTTACTGTTAAAATATACAAATTTTCTTTAGATTGATCAAGTTTTAGTTAAAGTGTTTTATTAATAGTTAAGGGTAAGGTAACACGCCTAATGTTAAAAAAAATCCCACACATGAAAATTATGAAAAGAAATAAAATGTTCTCCTCTGCATCCCTTATCAATAGGTAAAATATCAGGTATACAAATTCGAGTGTAGTTTTTAAGTTATTAGTTTTAAAGTTGACTAATTTAACATGGAGAAATGGAACTTTCATGTTAAATTAGTCAACTTTAAAAATTAATAACTTAAAAACTAGCTTGAATTTGTATACCTGATATTTTAGCTACTGATAGGGGATGCAGAGAACATTTTTTTTTTTTTTCATAATTTTCATGTGTGGGATTTTTTTTTTTACCTATGGGTGTGCTACCTTCCCCTTAAACTCAGCACTTTGTACAACAAATCAAAGACTGTTTCATTTCCCTCAATGTCTCTTACTTTGATAAGATGCGCTGAGTCCTCTCGACAGTTCCCGAGAGCAGGTTCTGCAGCTGCACGTTCATGTTGATTGCCGTGTAGCAGTCCGTACGTGCGTGGGGGCAGCAGTCGAGGGGTCTGTCGCCCACCAGGTTGCAAGCATCCACCCTCGCCCCTCTTGCCAGCAGCAGCAAAACACACTCGTAGTTCTCCTGACGAGCACCAATGTGGCTGAAACATCCGCAGATTTGGAATTATTTAAAGCATTCTCGACAACTAAAACTCTACTTTCTTTTTAATTTTTATTAAATTGTAAATTTATGGTACTGAATTGTAGAGCACCTATTATTTACTATATACATAATAATTTTCCAATTTTTTAAAGACTCCATATGAATATCTAATATTATGATTGGCAGGCAGAGTAAAATGTGTTTGCCATTACAAAAAATTTTAGTCATAAAAAAATAATAAAAAGTAAATGAAGAAATGAATAAATAAATAAATAAATAAATAAATAAATAAATAAATAAATATTGGAATGGAGTTGAATATTTTAAAATTTATGCATCATTTTCTAAACTAACATCATACAAAAAGAAATACAATCGCCATTTTAAGTTGTTTTAAGTACAGTACAGTATACAGTATTATTAGGAAGTTCAATATAGAATAAATTAATAAATTGAAAAAAACAAAGCCATGAATAAAGGTTTGATCTCAAACATAAGACAGAAACTCCACAAAAATATAATATAAATTATTTATTATTATCACCCACACAAATAAATCCTAAGAAAAATACAGCCTGATAATAAATAAATGTTATCATTGAATTGTATTCCAATATTATAATCCTGCTCTGTAGTGTAGTGGCTACAGCACTCGCATGACTTTGGTCTGAGAGTAATACTGTATATTCCAAATATAATTTCCATAAAAAATAAAGCCTTTTTTAAGATTATTGTCACTAGTCTTAGGAGATGGTGAATCACTCTGAAAATTTTAGTAAATTACATTACAACATAAATATTCAGCAAAAAAATGAAGCAAAAGTTGGTCTAGTTTTTGAGATATTCGGGATATAAATAGTGCGAATATCATTGGAAATATGGTGACCATTAGTCAAATCAGCATCTTTTTCAACTAAAATAATTAATATCTCAAAACTAGACTAAATAATTACTTTTTCTTTTTTTTTACTGCAGAAAGTGAACAGTCATTTTGTTCTCTATGTTCTGATCTAAATTTTATATTTTTTAACATAAAAAAATAATTACCATAGTGACAATAATTCTTAAAGCACTTGAATAAATATTAAACACCTATAGGGTGTACATGTAAATTATAATTTTTAGCATTTTTTTATCATTATTTTTTTTTATAAGAGATAAATTTAATAATTTTTAAGTTAAAATCATTGTTAAATTTTTTTTTGTGACAGTTATTTATTTTTTTAAAAAATTCTTACACAAGGTTGGTTTTTTATTGTTAAAGTAAGCATCCTTATTTCCATTGTTGGATTATTATTTTTTTGAATTAACAGTTAAATAATTCAAAGAGTAATTCAGTTGTTTTTTTATTGTTAAAGTAAGCATCCTTATTTTCATTGTTGGAATATATTTTTTTTTTTTTTTAATTAACAGTCAACTAATTCAAAGAATAATTCAGTTCAACATTGTAATGAACAGAGGAGACACAGCATTGAAAAAAATGGCTAAAACCAAGAAAATAGACAAAATCAAGAAGGGGGCAGCAGCAAAGAAAACATTACCAGTAAATGCTGTAACCAAAAAAGTGACCTGCGCTCCAACAGTCCAAGGCATAGATGCAACGCTGAATCAGATCATCATGTCTACAGTGCCCACCTCTGCAACCGTAGTGAATGAGTTTGACTTGAGCCCTGCTGATGCTCAAGCTCACCTAGTGGGACTTTATGGTAATGCTATGAGGTCGCATCAAAATGAACATGAAAATTCACAAGTCGCAACGGTCAAGAAAGAAGTGGCTGCTAAGAAGGCAAGCCTTAAGACTTCCGCTGCAGTCACAAAGGCAGCCACTAAAAGGAAGGCTGGACAAGCAGCTGAGGCTGTTGAGGCCAAGAAGAAGAAAAAGATGATCAAGAAGCCTAAGAAAGCAAGAAGAACCAAGACTACCAAGGCTCCTGCTGCTAAAAAACTAGGAAAGTCTAAGAAAGCTCCTGAAAGTGAAACTGAGGAGGAGGAGGCTGTTGTCACAAGATCTATGAGAGCCGCGGCCAAGAAAGTAGAGAAGGCAGCAGTCAAAGCCAAAACTCTAGCCAAGGTTTCAACTGCTAAAAAAGTAGGAAGGCCTAGGAAGGCTACTAACACTCCCACTGCAAGCACTTCAGCTCCAGCAGTCAAGGCAGCCACCAAGAGGAAGGCTGGAAAAGCAGTTGAGGTTGTTGAAGCTAAGAAAAACAAAAAGGGAAAGAAGCCTAAGAAAGTAGCAGCACGTAGAAAGGCTAACAAGACTAAGCGTAAGACTACCAAGGCGGCCAAGGTTCCTGTTGCTACAATAGTAGGAAAGTCTAAGAAAGATCCTGAAAATGAAACTGAGGCTGATAATGTGGAGGAGGCTGTTGTCACGAGACCTAAAAAAGCTGCGGCTAAGAAGGCAGAGAGGTCTACAGCAGCAGCCAAAGCCAAAACTCCAGCTAAAAAGGCTCCTGCAGCCAAGAAAGCAGCGTCTAAGAAAGCTGCCCCCAAGAAATCAGCTGCAAAGGTTTAACAGGCTTCAGCCTGTAATGACATAATATTGTCAAATATTTTTTGTTATTTTTTTTTTTTTTTTTTTTCAAAATTGGCCCTTTTCAGGGCCCCAAATATCTCACTGGAGAGCTTACTAGCAATGGTTACTTAAAATTAAAGACTTTTAGAGCAAGTATGTTACCCCCTTCTTAGCCAAAATATGTTTTTACTTCGAACTCCTGGTATGTACTGTATACATATTGGGATTTGTTTTTATATTAAACTTATGGTCGTAGTTATTTCTTGTATTTCATTTCTATTTTAAAAAAAAAGGTAAATTTTATTATGGAAATGTTTCAATCACTGCAACAGCCAAACAAAAATGACAATAAATGGATCAAATGATCGTTTTAGTACATTGTATGCATTTTGTATGCAGTCACTTTATCTTTCTAGGAAAAAATTACAACGAAAGTTTTAAAAACCTTTTTATAGCATAATGCTCAATTATGCTTACCAATATTTTAAATTTTACATGAGATATACTGTATTGTTACTGAATTCAATATTCACCAATTAAAATAATTAATCTTCTAGCAACAAACAGGAATATAAAATTTATTTATTTTTTTATTTTACTTTTTGGCATATATTATAATATAGTAGTACCGCTCTGTAGTGTAAGTGGTTAGTGCACCTGGCTTTGGTCTGAAAGGTCCCCGGTTCAATACCTGAACACGGCAGACTTTTTGTGACTTGAGATGGGTGTAACTGATTACCGGTACTAGATTATGGAGTTGGTAGGAGGAAGGCAGCTTACAGCTGTCTATACTCCGCTGCCCTGCAGTCTTGCACTGCAGGCTGCACAGATCTGGTAGTAGGAGCCCAGAAGAGTGCAGGAGAGGGTTCTGGGGTCTGGTAAGCCCCAGCATGGTCGCAAGGTAACTCTTACACAAGGCTAAATATCGGCCTGGCCACACTCGAAAGGGTAAAATGGTGTCAAGGGTATTAACTTTATTAACTTATTTTATTATTTTAATATCAAGAGATTGCACTTATCAATTTTAAAGTCTGAACTCAATATTTGATGCTACCTCATATCTCCCTGTGTTAAACTACAGACACGTTGTACTCACAGTGGAGTGTCTCCCTGAGCGTTGGTTGCGTTGACGTTGCTGCCGTAGTTGAGCAGCAGCTCCGAGATGTCAACGCTGCCCGAGAAAGTCGACCAGTGGAGCGCGATGTTCTGCTCTGCGTCGCGGATCAGAGGGTCGGCTCTCTTTGACATCAGGTACCTGCCACGAGAGAATTGGGTCAGGTACCGTGGGAAGAACAATACCCTTTATAGCAAAAATAATGTAAAATAAACAAATTGGTAAAAATAAACTTAATAATAATATAGGTAAAAAAAAACTAAGTTGCCACCAAGTTAATTTATAAAGATAAGCAATATTGCTTTGTACATTATAAGCAGAAAAAAAAAATAATAGCAAAAGTATTGTAATGTCCTAATTATCTCACTTCTATTACCGATATATTTCGGTTCAATTAAAACTATATTGGAAAAAATGAAGAATATTGTAAAAAGATAATAAATTAGAACATTTTTTATTTTTTTTTTAATTACATAATAAAAGTAACAAAACAAACAAATACTAAAAAAAAAAAAATAAAATTAATGAAATGAATACATTAAATAAAATAATAAATAAATTAATTAACAAAAATATTAAAATTAGAATCAATAAATGTGTAAATAAATAAATAAACAAACAAACACTCACTTGACGATGTTGAAGTGGCTGTGTTCGCAGGCCCACACAAGGGCAGTCCATCCCCCGTCGTCCTGTGCATCCAGAAGGGTGCGTGGGGTGGCGCTCGAGTGCTCCGTCAGCAGCAACGTGCACGCCTCCAGACTGCCCGACTTGGCCGCCAGGTGCAGCGCCGTCATACCGTCACTACCCTGTGAGACAACAACGCTAGAATATTTACACCAGTAGAGTTTAAATTTTGTATTAAATTGAAGGAAAATAAACTATTTAGATTGTGATATATAATTAAAAGGAATGGATAGGAATAACCAGCAAGGCTTTACTGATCAAGAAGTCACAGAAGGAGAAACTCTTGCGGTCACAGTTTCACTCTGATGTAACTAATAATCCTTTTGTAGTTATTTGAATGATAAGAGCATTGCAATAATTTTATTTTTAGGATGGGAATATTCTGTTTAAGGATCTGATGCAAAATATTTAAACAAAATTGATTTGATGAAGTCTAAAACAAACAAATGATCCTCATTTCATTGATCATCAATAACAGTTGTTTTTCAATTGTCTCAGATAGCTCATTATTGGGTCCTCTTTTCTTGCCAGTTCAAACATACCTTGAGTGTGAGGGAGGCCCCAGCCTTGACAAGGTACTTGACGACCGCCCCGTGTCCAGCCAGCACGGCCTGCATCAGCGGGGTCAGCTGTTCACAGTCCATGGCGTCCAGCTGAGCACCGGCTTGTACCAGAAGATGTACCGTGGCCAGGTGACCTTCCTGAGCCGCGGCATGGAGTGCCGTCTGTTGTGAGAACTCCCCGAATATGTGGTTCAGGTTGTGACCGAATCCTGCAAAAAAGAGAAGTATCTAGTTTGGTGCAATTCATTATCATAAATTGATATAAACTAGCAATCGTAGCTATCGACTTTTTCAAACTTCTGATTATTATTTAAAACACAACATGTGGCCACCAATATTGACAATTTTCATTCTTTTTATTTGTCATTAAACTTGGTTTAGGAAACGACTTAAAATGGCCAAAATTTATTATTATTATTATTATTTTTTTGGTGCATTAAAATGGTTGCCTCAAGAAAAAAACAAAAAACAAAACAAAAAAACACTAAATAGTCATTCGCAAATGAAAGTGACATACTGTATTCGTGTTTTTTAAATTTTTAAAACAGATTTTCAACTGCTACAAAAATGATTTATTCTTTTTGATTACCAATCACATCATCAAATATTTATATCAAAAGATACTGAATCAAAAACACAGATATTACTTTTCTTTGTAAGTTAATCAGCTAAGTTGAGTGTAGCATATTTGCAAACTTGACAGCATAAAAATATGAAATTAATCAACTGTAGTTATAAATCAGATTCAAAATTCAGGGGAATGTGGTGTGACATATTTACCGAAGATGTTGAGAACCAGCTCGGTGTCTCCACTTTTGGCAGCATTGAAGAGATTCTTGAGGGAGTACCTGCAAGATAGGAACTTATTAGCAAGACACTCTTGAGTCAATTTGTAACAATATTCTTATTCTCTAGATACATTTTGATAGGAAGTTGCAGAGCATATTAAATTACTCTATTTTAGTTGTATTTAGTGGCTTAATAAATCCATTTGGGGAGCAAATTCTGAAATTTTTACAATTTTTGTTTTACTGTACGGTTCTTTTAATTTCATCAGTTAAAAAAAAAAAAAAAAAAAAATCCATCTAATATGCAGTTCAGAAATAGAGGCTTCAAGTGTTTCCCGGTGGAAAAATATTCCCCATTGGCCACCATGTTAGAATATATAATTTTTTTCTAACTACTGTATTAAACTTATTAATTTGAAACCATATTCTACACCCCCATTTAAAGGTCTTCTGATAATGAATACAGTAGTTTATTTTCCTCTTAAAAATTCCTTGAATGCCTAAAAAGCAATTTCATATTTTTTTTTTCATAGGTGGGAACACCACAAAATCAGCTGACTTGAAGCCTCCCTCTTGTATCATATTAAAACTTGACAAGCTGACTCACTTCTCTCGGTCCTCCTCGGAGTGCGGCCCTTCACAAAGGGCGGGCAGGACGAAGGACGCTCGTGGAAGAAGATCCTCAGGGTCTTCTCCAGGCTGAAGTCGAGGCTCCGAGAAGCCCATCTTGGCACTGGGGCTGTCAAACAGTTGCAAGTTAGGGACATTTCCAGTTAGTGGAGAACCTGCATTAAATTTTATTGCATATTTGGAGAGAAGACCTCGAGTTATTAATTTTTTTCAGATTTTTTTTAGCCCTCACTCTCAAAATTGAGAAGAAAGATGTTGTGATATCTAGCTATGCAAATATTTGAAACATAAGCATAGGAAATATGTTGTATGACTATGACGTCACAGTGTCTTTCCTTTCAATCTTGAAGATGTAAGACGGTTCAAAAAAATCTGGAAAATACATAACTTTAGGCTATCTAAATATTATGCAAAAGAAAAGTCATGCAGGTTATTCATTTGTTACTGAACTGAGTGTAACTATACTGTTGAAGTAATTATTTTCAATGCTCCAACATTTTTATTGAACTGCCAAATGTTGCCTTCATAGCCTACTATTTAACACTCAAGTATAGGGAAAGGTATGAAAATGTCTCAATTTTTTAATGTAAACTCACCCCTGCTTGAGCTGTTTCTGCAGGGGTAGGAAGACTGGCTTGCGAGGCATCTTCATCTCCAACCTCACGTCAAAGTCCGGAGTGGGGGCGCCACAGTGGGGACACAAAGTCTCCCCTCCCCCCTCCCCTCCACCAACCACCAGCTGGCAGCCACGATGGAAGTGATGGACTCGACCTTCGAGATCACACTGCACGAAACGACCCTGGGGACACATGTATGGAAATTAGGTAATGTAAGTTAGAGCTAAATTAATGGTAGCTTGTGAGGGAAACTGCAGAGTTGTAAAGCTTATACACAGTAAACTATCGATTTTGTGAATTCATGTTTTTTTTGGGTCCCTTGAGACTTCATAAAATCGAAAGTTTACTGTATTTTTTTGGAGACTTTTTCCCCCTACTATAGGATTTTTCAATATTTTAAAAAAAATTAGCACCATTTTTGTTGGGTCTAGAGAACTCTACAGACCTTTCATCTTTCAAGAATCAACATTGCAAAGCCTGTGATATCATTTGAAAATTTTACCAATGAAAAAAACACAAAATTTAGACTGTTACCTCTGTAGTCTGTGTAGGATAAAAATTATTTTAAAAAAATTTATACAGTAAGTACCAGGTATGAAAACTGTACCGGTTATAAATTCTACTATCAAGTATAATAAAATCCACACAGGCTTTTTTATTGTTCAAAATATTTAAAAAAAAGTAGCATGTAACAATATAAAGGAAGTACATAAATGAGTTTGAAGAATTATGTTTAATTTAAACTACTGTATTGTATTTTTCTTACTTAAAAAAATAATATTCAAATTAAGGAAAATAAACCATTTAGGTTGTGATAATCTTATTAAAAGAAAAGGATAGGAATAACCAGCAAGGCCTTACCGATCGAAAGAGTCACAGCAGGTGGAAATTCTTGTGGTCACAGAGGTTCACTCGAAAGTTTTTACATTTTTGAAACGTTTCGCATCGTGGAGATGCTTCTTCAGTCACAAGAAGAAGTCAAGAAGTCAAGACTTCTTCTTGTGACTGAAGAAGCATCTCCACGATGCGAAACGTTTCAAAAATGTAAAAACTTTCGAGTGAACCTCTGTGACCACAAGAATTTCCACCTGCTGTGACTCTTTCGATCGGTAAGGCCTTGCTGGTTATTCCTATCCTTTTCTTTTAATAAGATTAAAAAAATAATAAATAAATAAATAAATAAATAAATAAATAAATATATAAATAAATAAATAAATAAATAAATACAGTAAATAAAAAAATAATTTTTTTATTGAAAATTTACTTTGTGATACTGAAAATCACTGACAGTTAATAAGTTATTCCCTCAGGTGTACCCTGATAAAAGGTGAGTTACCTGAGAGCAGAAGATGCCACAACCAGGGCAGCAGTTATGCAGGGCCAGTCTGTGGGAGTGGCTCTCACAAAGCAGCATGTACGGAATCTTAGAGGCGGGGCGTCGCAGTCTGGTGCTGGCAGCCATGTTACAGCAGCCAACCAGTGTCTGATCCACGCTCTCCACCGCCTGCAATTGTGTTGTAGCTTGGTTACGGAAAGATTCATACTTGGGGGAACAATTGAATTTTCTTTCTAACTTGAATCATACTGGCAGCTCTATAAATCGACGTGGCAGCGCCCATTTGTCCCATCTGCTTTCGGAAAAGTTCGGATTTTAATTTATTTACGCTATGCAGAGCCATCTTTTGAATGTTTTCAGAAGCTCTATCAGTGCTCTATTGGCGCGTCAATCAATTTTAGTATGAAATTTACACAAAAGATGGCTCTGCATAGCGTAAATAAATTAAAATCCGAACTTTTCCGAAAGCAGATGGGACAAATGGGCGCTGCCAAGTCGAAATATGTACACTACTCGCCTCTGAAAAGTTCCTTTCTGCAGTCTTCTTAATCACCATGCCCCGTAAGAATACCACAAAGATGATCCTCTGTGGTATTCTTACGGGGCATGGTGATTAAGAAGACTGCAGAAAGGAACTTTTCAGAGGTGAGGAGTGTACTTTTAATATTTATTGCCCTAAATCTTCAAAAATCATTCATTACTTAGCTAAAGAAAATAGAAGGTAAAGATCTGCTACAATCAATTGACAGAAATGCATTATTTCCTGTATATTTTCAATTTGCCATTCTTTGAGCTACCAATTCAATGAACAAAAGGCCAACAGAGAATTCATGACATCTTAATGCAAAAGTATAAACTAAATACTGTATTAAGTTTGTTTTTCTATTCACATTGACTACAATTACTTTACCTTGCAGACTGCATAGTTTCAAATATCCTAATTCACAGTTAGTGAGAAACATGGATGCATTTTTCTGGATAACTCCTATCACGTCCCTAACTTTTTGAAGAAATTTACTGGGCATATAAGTAGGGAAAAATTTGCTGCAAACAATTTATTACAGTAACTATATCTTCCCTTCTTATTAAGGGGAAGGTAACAAGCCCAATGTTAAAAAAATTACCACACATGAATATTATGAAAAAAATTTAAAATGTTCTCCTCTACATCCCCTATCAGTAGCTAAAATATCAGGTACCGGTATACAAATTTGAGCTAGTTTTTAAGTTATGCATTTGTGTACCTGATATTTTAGCTACTGATAGGAGATGTAGAGGAGAACATTTAAAAAAAATTTCATATTTTTTATGTGTGGGATTTTTTTTAACGTTGGGCATGTTACCTTCCCTTTAAATAGCTGATAAAAATTGTCTTGGACATTTATGACTGAGGTAATAACACTGCTAGCTTATCCCCCAAGGGATATGGTGTCATGTTATGTATGCATTAAATGACAGTCTCTGTACAGTTAGTCCTCACCTGGCAGTAGAGTTCTCCAGTCGAGGGACCTTCCTCTCCGTCTGAACTCGGCATTGGCTCGACAGAACACATGGCTGCTCGGGGACCACGGCGAGCACGACAACAGCAGAGCACTCGCTTCAAAGCAGGGTTGGCCTGTCGTGCAGAACATTGTAACGAGATTGGTTTAGAGATTTTGGGGGGCATTTACAAAGCACTTTAACCCCAACTTTAGCCCCAAGTTTTATCCCTGGTACTAAACATGGTGCTAAACCAGGGGCTAACCATGTCTAGCTCTAGTTTAGCACCATATTTAGTACCAGGGCTAAAACTTGGGACTAAAGTTGGGGTTAAAGTGCTTTGTGAATGTCCCCCTTTTATTCTTATTTCTTTAGTAAAAACATTGTAGTGTAATTATTTATATAAAAGCTAGTTCTAAAAATATTGTAAGTTTAAATATGTACGTAATAGCATTGTAAGTAAAATGCTTTTGATTGTTTAATATTCAAAAAGTTTTGATTAGCTTATTGAATGTGTTATTGTTAAAGACATTGTTTGAATAAGTAGTAGCATTAGCAAATTAAGTCATAAAAAAAAAATGCAATAAATTTGTAAGTTACCGTAACTATCCATACAAGAGAAAAAAAAAATAATAATAGAAAAAAAAACTGCAGCGATAGAAAACCAAAGCAACAAAATTATTTATCACTCATCCAGAATAATGAGCTATCTGTTAATTCAGGTGAGCACAACAACGAGCTTTATTTTATAAAGATTTACAGCTCTTAATTGCGCTCACATAAAATAGCAGACAGCTCATTATTGCAATGAGATCATGGGAGGCAGACAGCTCATTATTCCAGACGAGGGACGATATGCTGAAGATAATAAGGGGCATTCACAAAGCCTTAAGGCCACATTTTAGGCTCAATAATTTAAGACCAGAAATTTTGGGTCTAAAAAACACGTCTAAAATCAAGCTTTAAATTATTGAGCCTTAAATGTGGCTTTAAGACTTTGTGAATGCCCCTTAATGATAACTTTCATCTACTCCAACAATTTTGACTCACGTGAGAGATAGCGCTGGACTCTGGCTTGGCAGGCTGGCCGCTATCTGACGAAGAGTCGGCGAGAGAGGGGGAGGGGATTCCCCCAGCAGCCCTCACCGTACGACGAGGACGCTTGCGAAGTTCCTCAGCCACCCCCGCGGCACCTGTGGGTTGGACTTAGGTGAGTGGACTTTCAAAATGAAATAAAGAAGTGCTAATATTTATCTTACAGTAAAAACAATGAGATTTACTATCTTTTAACAGAAATAAGAGGACGCATGATGTCAATTACTTAGACATGAAAAGTTCCATGATTAATAATAAAAGCTTCAGTCAGTTGATTTTGTGGTGTTCCTACCTTCCTATCCAAACCTATGTAAAAAAAAACATCCTTAATTGAAATTGCTTTTTGGCCATAAAAAAAATTTTTTTAGAGGAAAATGCGCTCTAAGTCACTGTCAAAAGATCCTAAAATGGGGGGTAGGTAGGAGATGTTTTCAAATCAACACCTTTAGTAGTTACGATGAAAAAAAAAATTCAAATCCTCTAAAATTTTGGCTTAAGAAGACAATTTTTCCGTCATAGGTACTGTATAGAGGGATCAAGTGTAGCAAGTTTTTAGGGAGTATTGCAATGCATGGAGAGAGGGGAGAAAAAAGTGAGGGGAGGGGTTGTTTTGTATTCTTTATTTAATCAGTAAACAGCACTTTGTGATGTTGATGTGTAACAATGAGATATTAGAATGTGAAAATTTTAGTAGCTTAATCGAAAGAAGAGGTAAAAATATGGTGCTGTGAATTTTTTCGGATTTTTCTGAGACCGGGAACTATTTTTAAAAAATTATTGAAAGTCTATTTTATGACGACACGGGTGGCACTGCCCTATCCTTTTTCTTAAGGAGTGCCGCCCGTGAAGTCATCAAAATAGACTTTCAATAATTTTTCAGAAAAATCTGAAAAAATTCACAGTACAGTACCATATTTTTACCCCTTCTTTCGATTAAGCCACTAAAATTTTCACATTCTAATATCTCATTAAAACCCTAGATTATCTACAACAATTACCATCTTTTTCTTCTGCAATCTGCCTCCTCTTTCTTGAACTCGGGCTCTCTAGAACTCTTGGTGGCTGCGAAGTACCGACTTTTGACACCGGCGTCGCCACCTCTTCTTCTGTCCTGGCAGACGCTACGCTCTCACTATCTTCTGTGTCTTTTGGTTCTTCTTTGATCAGAATTTGTACTGATGCATTGATTTCTGCTGATAATAAGACTGGAGTCTCCCCACGTTCACTATTTGGAGGTCTACCTCGTTTTCTACCGGTACTAACAACTACAGGTTTTTTAGGTGAAGGACCAGGTTTTAAAACTTTCTTTTTAGTTGATGGTTGTCGTAATTTTCTATTAGAATTTGAAGGAGATGTACAAAATGATTTTTCTTTGCGAGCAATTGCAGATTGTAAAACTGATTCTCCAGGTCCTTTAGAACGTCTAGCAGACCTTTTTACTTCGGCTGCGACAGTTCCCTCAGGTGGAGCATCTGATTTATCATCAGGTGATTTATAATGGCTTCGTAAAGCTCGTTTTGCTGGGGAATCTTGTGAATCTTCAGTATTATCTACTGGAATTGTTTTAGATGGTAATTTAGACGAAGTAGATGGTATTTCTTCTTCTTCTTCTTCTGGTTTTTCAGGTTGAGGTGTTTGGCCTTTGTTAAATTCATTTTTCATTACTCCTAAGATTTTATTAATAAGGTTGCTATCAACCTTTGATGTTTTATCCTCTTTAATGTTAGATTTATCTTCCATTTTGAAAGATTTTTTTTTATTTGGTTTAATTTTAATGTATTTAACTAGATTTCAACAAACGTAAATGCATTTTGTTATAATCTGTGAACAGAACAAAAAAAAAAAAATGTATCATAAAAATTCGTCAAAAATCAAAATTTGCAGGCATACACATTTTTTTCTATGCAATTTTAGTAGTCTAGGACCAATACAAGCACTATAAAAATATGTAATACATCTGAATAAAACCATTTCTTATTGATAATAATTATTAATTTGAATAAAGTTGCAAAAAAACTAAAATATATCTCATTATTCATAGCAGGAATAGCAGGATATCAAATTCCCAGGACAGAACACCCTCTTGCAAAGGCCGAGGAAGTTGTGAATTTTCACGCAAGAAGGCAATTTTGAGCTTGTAGGTAACTTAAAAACTATCATATATTAGCCCCTTGATTTAATCTTACCAATATTTATAGCCTTAAGTTGATTTTATCGTTAAAAACACCAAAATACGAAATAATTAAAAGGCCGTAGAGACCCTCCTACTTATTTTCGTGGACGCACTCCAATAATTGTGTTCGTAAAAAAACAAAGTGGTACAATTTTTATGCGCAAAAGATCAAAAGTGGCATAAATTCTACCATTGCGCATATATGCTTTAAAATGGCTGCGAGCAACATCATGGTAGATGTTTTTTATAATTTTGTTACCAACTAAATTAAATATTTCTATGTTGGGTTGCAAAACAATAAAAATTATAAATTCTCTCCCTATTATGTAAAAAATAAAAATTATGAAATAAAAGTAATTTATTTATTATTTTAATGCAATTTATATAGTATTTTGGAAAATAATTAGCTACAAAATAGAAAATATTTAGGAAAATAAATGGAGAAATAATTTAGTTTTGTTGGTAGCACGTTTAGCAGGCGGGAATGAACAGCTGACTTTTGTGATGCAAGAGAGAAAAATAATTATTTTCGAGTTTATTTTAATCTTTTAAATTAATCTTAATTAAAATTAATGAAACTTTTTGGAGCATTAAAATCAATACTTATTGGTATACCAATAGGAATAACATTTTTTGATACAATTGGCTATGTAGCAAGAGTTGAAGGTGTTTCTATGCAACCAACTTTAAATCCAAATGAAAATGAAACATCAGATTTTATTTATTTGGATAAATTAGCTACAAGAAGTTATAATTTAACTCGTGGAGATATTGTTTCATTAATATCTCCTAAAGATCCTAGTCAAAGATTAATTAAAAGAGTTATTGGATTAGAAGGAGATGTAATTTATACAAAAAGATTTAAGAAACCTGTAGTTCGTGTGCCAAAAGGACATTGTTGGATCGAAGGTGATAACAGTGAACGTTCTATGGACTCAAATGAATTTGGACCAATATCATTAGGATTAATTACAGCTAAAGCAGCAATCATTGTATGGCCACCATCCCGTTGGCAGAAACTCACAGAATCTGAGAATCCTCGAGGTTTGTTTGTTTATTAAAAAAAAAATGAGGGCTGTTTGTTTTGTGGAACGTAAAGAGATAGATTTCCCTGGATATATTTTCAAGAATGCTATAGCTCTTGGTGATGTAGATGGGGATGGAGAAAGTGAATTAGTTATAGGAAATGAAACTGGAGATTTGGCTGTGTACAAGAATTCTACTGGAAATAAACCATGGTTTAGAACATCAGGATTAAGGTATATTAGTTGTGTTTGATGGAATGAATGATTAAAGACATGCACTTTTATTGTCCATAAAGCATCATATTATTGTCACCAATGATTCTTTACACAGGATAAAGACACACATGGATTTCGTGCATAATTTTTTTAGGTCCCATTGCACAGCAAAATTACAAAAATAGTGGTATGATGGGGTCTAAAATACTAAGCCCTTTAACATATTGGTCAAATCAGTAGCTTAACCTGTATAAAGCTAACCTTGATTGCCACTGAAGGTTTGACAACCTATTAAATCAAGTCATTACATTGTCAGGAGTCTATTGAACTGGCTACTGAACATTTTCCTTCCATACAAAACAATTTAATAATGCTTAATTTGTTTTTAGGATGATTACAGCTGTTGGCATCGGAGAGCTGATAGAGCCCGGACAGAAGACGCTGGTCGTAGTGTCCGGTGACGGGTGGTGCCACCTTCTACTTCCTGGCCCCGCCCCCTCTTGTCCGCCGGACATTCCCCAGGGCTGCGACAACACGATGCATGTCGCTCATGTACAAAGAATACCTCCTAACACACAGGTATGCTTGCCCTTTGTGTTTTCAGAGACTTCCTTATGGCTACATAATTGATCAATATTTCACATAATCTTCTACTTGCAATGGTTGTAACAAACCATTGTTTATAATATCTGTCTGATGAAGGCTTTTTCATTGTTAAACATAGACAAATACTGTACATTGTCTGATTTAGCCACCGGAGCAAATAATGTTGGCATTTTGGAGTCAACACTTGATATTTTTTTTTTTTAAATTATTTCCCACAACATGTACATCAACAACAGAATATCGACCTCAATTTTTTTTATTGCAGAAATGGATAGAGCGTGCAAAGTTATCAGATTTTTTAGAGCCCTGGAACTATTTTTAAAAAAATATTGAAAGTTCTTTTTGTGACGTCACGCGGCGGCAAGTCTTATCTTTTTCTTAAGGAGCGGCGTCTCGTGACGTCACAAAAAGAACTTTCAATATTTTTTTAAAACTAGTTCCCGGGCTCTACAATATCTGAAAAAAATCAGGGTAACATAACTTTGCACGCTCTATCCATTTCTGCAATAAAAAAAAAATGAGGTCAATACTCTACTGTCCCGTATTATTTGCTTCACAGGACAGACATTACACAACAATACTTTGTTTACTAACAACGAGTAGAAGACTTAGGTATTTCAGTAGTTCATGAGATCTGGTGACGTTAGTTAGAGCTGCCCTTGTAAAATTGCCCATTAGCCAACTTGGATGACATCATTGAAGATGATTCCAGTTTTTGGATGATATCAATTAAGTTGGAAAATCGTTGATTTCTCAACAGCAATGCTAGCTAATATTTCCAAACTTTGTGAATTATGTATTGAAATTTTGATCAAATTTCTAGGCTTCTGGTGTGTTTTGCTACCAACTATAAAAAAATTGTCATTAATTTACAATCCCTTTTTCGTTTTTTTTTGTTACTGTATCCTTTTTTTTTTATGGACCATTTGATTACATATAGCATTTATCATCTTTGATGAATTATGTTTTTATGGGTCTTGTCTATCCCTTTCTTTTATCAAAATAAATCTTTAAAATTTAGAGCGTAAATGTTGATTCTCTAACGAGTGTAACAACTGATCTCGCTCCCCACAGTGTCTGGTGTTGGGAGACATAGATGGCGACGGTCGCATGGAGCTAGTGGTGGGTCTGACTGACCGAGTGGTTCGCTCGTACCGCTGGCACGCCGACCCTCCGCCCGCAGCTTCGGGACAAGGAAGACTCGTCAGTCTGCACAAGTGGGAGGCGGCAAGTCAGGTGAGATTAACTTCAATGTGTTAAGGGATTGATTGATTGATTGATTGATTGATTGATTGATTGATTGATTGATTGATTGATTGAATTTTATATTGGCTTTAGGAATCTTCCACGCAGCCACCAAATGTTTTGCAACGTAAGTTTTAGCTTTAATATATAATTGCTCTCTGGTAGATTTTTTTTTTTTAATTTTAAATAAAAAGAGAAAAAAGCCTTAATTTTAAGACAGAAAGAAAATTTAAAGAATGAAAATTTAAAATTAAAAGCACACAAGAGAGTATATTATGAGCATGCATAAATTATTAAATAGGGCTGTAAAAACTCGTCATTTTCTTCAGCTCGGTCCAGGCAAAAATAGACCGGTTTGACTCGTAGCTCGGTCTAAACTCGAAATCGAGCCCAACTCGGAGCAGCTCGAAAACGAGTCGAATTATGAAAATAAGCCCATATTTATTAAACTCCTGAAACCATGTAATTGGACCCTAGGAGTTCAAATATGAAGGAATTTTGAAGTTTCAATCACAAACAAGAAAGCCGGATTTTGAGGCCTTAAACTTCAAAACAGTGAAAACGGCAAAACTTGACAAAACCAAAACTTCTAATTTTAGCTCGATCATGCTGAAAACACCTGACGTCATGTAATTGGACACTAGGAGTTCAAATATGAAGGAATTTTGAAGATTCAACAACAAACAAAAAAGCCGGATTTTGAGGCCTTAAACTTAAAAACAGTGAAAACGGCAAAACTTGACAAAACCAAAACTTCTAATTTTAGCTCGATCATGCTGAAAACTCCTGACGTCATGTAATTGGACCCTAGGAGTTTGAATATGAAGGAATTTTGAAGATTCAATTACAAACAAAAAAGCCGGATTTTGAGGCCTTAAACTGCAAAACAGTGAAAACTGCAAAACTTGACAACACCAATACTTCTAATTTTAGCTCGATCATGCTGAAAACACCTGACGTCATGTAATTGGACCCTAGGAGTACAAATATGAAGGAATTTTGAAGATTCAATCACAAACAAGAAAGCCGAATTTGAGGACTTAAACTTCAAAAGAGTGAAAACGGCAAAACTTGACAAAACCAAAACTTCTAATTTTAGCTCGATCATGCTGAAAACACCTGACGTCATGTAATTGGACCCTAGAAGTTTGAATATGAAGGAATTTTGAAGATTCAATCACAAACAAAAAAGCCGGATTTTGGGGACTTTAACTTCAATACAGTGAAAACGGCAAAACTTGACGAAACCAAAACTTCTAATTTTAGCTCGATCATGCTGAAAACACCTGACGTCATGTAATTGGACCCTAGGAGTACAAATATGAAGGAATTTTGAAGATTCAATCACAAACAAGAAAGCCGGATTTTGAGGCCTTAAACTTCAAAACAGTGAAAACGGCAAAACTTGACAAAACCAAAACTTCTAATTTTAGCTCGATCATGCTGAAAACACCTGACGTCATGTAATTGGACACTAGGAGTTCAAATATGAAGGAATTTTGAAGATTCAACAACAAACAAAAAAGCCGGATTTTGAGGCCTTAAACTTAAAAACAGTGAAAACGGCAAAACTTGACAAAACCAAAACTTCTAATTTTAGCTCGATCATGCTGAAAACTCCTGACGTCATGTAATTGGACCCTAGGAGTTTGAATATGAAGGAATTTTGAAGATTCAATTACAAACAAAAAAGCCGGATTTTGAGGCCTTAAACTGCAAAACAGTGAAAACTGCAAAACTTGACAACACCAATACTTCTAATTTTAGCTCGATCATGCTGAAAACACCTGACGTCATGTAATTGGACCCTAGGAGTACAAATATGAAGGAATTTTGAAGATTCAATCACAAACAAGAAAGCCGGATTTGAGGACTTAAACTTCAAAAGAGTGAAAACGGCAAAACTTGACAAAACCAAAACTTCTAATTTTAGCTCGATCATGCTGAAAACACCTGACGTCATGTAATTGGACCCTAAAAGTTTGAATATGAAGGAATATTGAAGATTCAATCACAAACAAAAAAGCCGGATTTTGAGGCCTTAAACTTCAAAACAGTGAAAACGGCAAAACTTGACAAAACCAAAACTTCTAATTTTAGCTTGATCATGCTGAAAACACCAGACTCCATGTAATTGGACCCTAGAAGTTTGAATATGAATGAATTTTGAAGATTCAATCATAAACAAAAAAGCCGGATTTTGAGTCCTTAAACTCCTAAACAGTGAAAACGGCATAACTTGACAAAACCAAAACTTCTAATTTTAGCTCGATCATGCTGAAAACACCTGACGTCATGTAATTGGACCCTAGAAGTTTGAATATGAAGGAATTTTGAAGATTCAATCACAAACAAAAAAGCCGGATTTTGAGGACTTTAACTTCAATACAGTGAAAACGGCAAAACTTGACGAAACCAAAACTTCTAATTTTAGCTCAATCATGCTGAAAACACCTGACGTCATGTAATTGGACCCTAGGAGTACAAATATGAAGGAATTTTGAAGATTCAATCACAAACAAGAAAGCCGGATTTTGAGGCCTTAAACTTCAAAACAGTGAAAACGGCAAAACTTGACAAAACCAAAACTTCTAATTTTAGCTCGATCATGCTGAAAACACCTGACGTCATGTAATTGGACCCTAGGAGTTTGAATATGAAGGAATTTTTGAAAATTCAATCATAAACAAAAAAGCCGGATTTTGAGGCCTTAAACTCCTAAACAGTGAAAACGGCATAACTTGACAAAACCAAAACTTCTAATTTTAGCTCGATCATGCTGAAAACACCTGACGTCATGTAATTGGACCCTAGAAGTACAAATATGAAGGAATTTTGAAGATTCAATTACAAACAAGAAAGCCGGATTTCGAGGCCTTAAATGTGAACTGAAGGGATTGCTTTTTTTTTCCATTAGGGAACCTTATATTACCTATCCCATCCATCTGCACTAATTTTTTCATGGCAGATACTTATTGTGCTGCTGTAGGACAATTAGTGAAAAAGTGAAGTTGTGACGTATCAGCGACGGTTGGTTTGACTTAAAACTCGCCGCCGTGAAAAAACACACGAGCGACCGTGGAAACTGCCGAGAGAGTGGCGATCGCGAGCCGATCGCCGCTCCCTCGGCAGTTTCCGCGGTCGCTCGCGGTCGCTCGTGTGTTTTTTCACGGCGGCGAGTTTTAAGTCAACCAACCGTCGCTGATACGTCACAACTTCACTTTTTCACTAATTGTCCTACAGCAGCACAATAAGTATCAGCCATGAAAAAATTAGTGCAGATGGATGGGATAGGTAATATAAGGTTCCCTAAAGGGAAAAAAAAGCAATCCCTTCAGTTCACCTTTAAACTTCAAAACAGTGAAAACGGCAAAACTTGACAAAACCAAAACTTCTAATTTTAGCTCGATCATGCTGAAAACACCTGACGTCATGTAATTGGACCCTAGGAGTTCAAATATGAAGGAATTTTGAAGATTCAACAACAAACAAAAAAGCCGGATTTTGAGGCCCTAAACTTAAAAACAGTGAAAACGGCAAAACTTGACAAAACCAAAACTTCTAATTTTAGCTCGATCATGCTGAAAACACCTGACGTCATGTAATTGGACCCTAGAAGTTAGAATATGAAGGAATTTTGAAGATTCAATTACAAACAAAAAAGCCGGATTTTGAGGACTTTAACTTCAATACAGTGAAAACGGCAAAACTTGTCGAAACCAAAACTTCTAATTTTAGCTCAATCATGCTGAAAACACCTGACGTCATGTAATTGGACCCTAGGAGTACAAATATGAAGGAATTTTGAAGATTCAATCACAAACAAGAAAGCCGGATTTTGAGGCCTTAAACTTCAAAACAGTGAAAACGGCAAAACTTGACAAAACCAAAACTTCTAATTTTAGCTCGATCATGCTGAAAACACCTGACGTCATGTAATTGGACCCTAGGAGTTTGAATATGAAGGAATTTTGAAAATTCAATCATAAACAAAAAAGCCGGATTTTGAGGCCTTAAACTCCTAAACAGTGAAAACGGCATAACTTGACAAAACCAAAACTTCTAATTTTAGCTCGATCATGCTGAAAACACCTGACGTCATGTAATTGGACCCTAAAAGTTTGAATATGAAGGAATATTGAAGATTCAATCACAAACAAAAAAGCCGGATTTTGAGGCCTTAAACTTCAAAACAGTGAAAACGGCAAAACTTGACAAAACCAAA
Source organism: Siphlonurus alternatus (assembly GCA_949825025.1). Taxonomy (NCBI): domain Eukaryota; kingdom Metazoa; phylum Arthropoda; class Insecta; order Ephemeroptera; family Siphlonuridae; genus Siphlonurus; species Siphlonurus alternatus. The sequence continues at coordinate 2,944,599 of OX463787.1, forward strand.
ACTTCTAATTTTAGCTTGATCATGCTGAAAACACCAGACTCCATGTAATTGGACCCTAGAAGTTTGAATATGAATGAATTTTGAAGATTCAATCATAAACAAAAAAGCCGGATTTTGAGGCCTTAAACTCCTAAACAGTGAAAACGGCATAACTTGACAAAACCAAAACTTCTAATTTTAGCTCGATCATGCTGAAAATACCTGACGTCATGTAATTGGACCCTAGAAGTTTGAATATGAAGGAATTTTGAAGATTCAATCACAAACAAAAAAGCCGGATTTTGAGGACTTTAACTTCAATACAGTGAAAACGGCAAAACTTGACGAAACCAAAACTTCTAATTTTAGCTCAATCATGCTGAAAACACCTGACGTCATGTAATTGGACCCTAGGAGTACAAATATGAAGGAATTTTGAAGATTCAATCACAAACAAGAAAGCCGGATTTTGAGGCCTTAAACTTCAAAACAGTGAAAACGGCAAAACTTGACAAAACCAAAACTTCTAATTTTAGCTCGATCATGCTGAAAACACCTGACGTCATGTAATTGGACCCTAGGAGTTTGAATATGAAGGAATTTTGAAAATTCAACAACAAACAAAAAAGCCGGATTTTGAGGCCTTAAACTTAAAAACAGTGAAAATGGCAAAACTTGACAAAACCAAAACTTCTAATTTTAGCTTGATCATGCTGAAAACACCTGACGTCATGTAATTGGACCCTAGGAGTTTGAATATAAAGGAATTTTGAAGATTCAATTACAAACAAAAAAGCCGGATTTTGAGGCCTTAAACTGCAAAACAGTGAAAACTGCAAAACTTGACAACACCAATACTTCTAATTTTAGCTCGATCATGCTGAAAACACCTGACGTCATGTAATTGGACCCTAGAAGTACAAATATGAAGGAATTTTGAAGATTCAATTACAAACAAGAAAGCCGGATTTCGAGGCCTTAAAGGTGAACTGAAGGGATTGCTTTTTTTTTCCATTAGGGAACCTTATATTACCTATCCCATCCATCTGCACTAATTTTTTCATGGCAGATACTTATTGTGCTGCTGTAGGACAATTAGTGAAAAAGTGAAGTTGTGACGTATCAGCGACGGTTGGTTGACTTAAAACTCGCCGCCGTGAAAAAACACACGAGCGACCGTGGAAACTGCCGAGAGAGTGGCGATCGCGAGCCGATCGCCGCTCCCTCGGCAGTTTCCGCAGTCGCTCGCGGTCGCTCGTGTGTTTTTTCACGGCGGCGAGTTTTAAGTCAACCAACCGTCGCTGATACGTCACAACTTCACTTTTTCACTAATTGTCCTACAGCAGCACAATAAGTATCAGCCATGAAAAAATTAGTGCAGATGGATGGGATAGGTAATATAAGGTTCCCTAAAGGGAAAAAAAAGCAATCCCTTCAGTTCACCTTTAAACTTCAAAACAGTGAAAACGGCAAAACTTGACAAAACCAAAACTTCTAATTTTAGCTCGATCATGCTGAAAACACCTGACGTCATGTAATTGGACCCTAGGAGTTCAAATATGAAGGAATTTTGAAGATTCAACAACAAACAAAAAAGCCGGATTTTGAGGCCCTAAACTTAAAAACAGTGAAAACGGCAAAACTTGACAAAACCAAAACTTCTAATTTTAGCTCGATCATGCTGAAAACACCTGACGTCATGTAATTGGACCCTAGAAGTTTGAATATGAAGGAATTTTGAAGATTCAATCAGAAACAAAAAAGCCGGATTTTGAGGCCTTAAACTCCAAAACAGTGAAAACGGCATAACTTGACAAAACCAAAACTTCTAATTTTAGCTCGATCATGCTGAAAACACCAGACGTCATGTAATTGGACCCTAGGAGTTTGAATATGAAGGAATTTTGAAGATTCAATCACAAACAAGAAAGCCGGATTTCGAGGCCTTAAACTTCAAAACAGTGAAAACGGCAAAACTTGACAAAACCAAAACTTCTTATTTTAGCTCGATCATGCTGAAAACACCTGACGTCATGTAATTGGACCCTAGGAGTTCAAATATGAAGGAATTTTGAAGATTCAACAACAAACAAAAAAGCCGGATTTTGAGGCCCTAAACTTAAAAACAGTGAAAACGGCAAAACTTGACAAAACCAAAACTTCTAATTTTAGCTCGATCATGCTGAAAACACCTGACGTCATGTAATTGGACCCTAGAAGTTTGAATATGAAGGAATTTTGAAGATTCAATCACAAACAAAAAAGCTGGATTTTGAGACATTAAACTTCAAAACAGTGAAAACGGCAAAACTTGACAAAACCAAAACTTCTAATTTTAGCTCGATCATGCTGAAAACACCTGACGCCATGTAATTGGGCCCTAGGAGTTCAAATATGAAGGAATTTTGAAGATTCAACAATAAACAAAAAAGCCGGATTTTGAGGCCTTAAACTGCAAAACAGTGAAGACAGCAAAACTTGACAAAACCAAAACTTCTAATTTTAGCTCATCATGCTGAAAACACCTGACGTCATGTAATTGGACCCTAGGAGTTCAAATATGAAGGAATTTTGAAGATTTAATAATAAACAAACCGAATAATTTTATTTGGTTGAAAGCTCATTTTTACTTGTACGAGAGTCGTATGATAAGTTCCTTATGTCGTATAGAAAAAATCCGGCTAGATAAAATTAACAACTGTACCAGGTTAAGTAATATTTCAGTAGGTCAGATACAAATTTTTACCCCGATATCACTTATATTAATTTCTGGGGGTCAGTTTTCGTGAAGCACGGTCGGGAAATTAAAATTTGACCAAAAATTAGTACTTTTTACCAGTTTCAATATCTGTTGCAGAAAAAAGTTGATGCATGGGAAATTCATGAAAATCTCGTGAAAACATCAGAAAACCTTACTCTATCAGGCTCTAGTGCTGTTTATTTGTTACCTAAATTTTAATAGGATATATGCCTCACTGAAGTGTACCCTTCACTGTTTGGCCAAAATCATCTGTCATTTAAGATTTCATTAAAAAAATACACAAAATTTTGAATACAGACAGTCTTATGTAACATCAGCAAATAGCAGAGATCATGGGCTTTCTAATGATGTAATAATATTACATCTCCAATGAAAAATTACGACGAAAAAACTTGCCGCGTTAGGGGTGCCGCAAATGAGCTTTTTAAGGCCCAAAAAAATGGTGGTGACGGTCCATAAAATTTCATAATTGCTTGTTTTTAAAGCAAAAATCAAACTATTTGCGGTGTCTGGTGGCACAGAATAGATCATTCGATCACGGCGCAATACCAAAGATAAAAAAACATCCCTGGAATATCACAGCAGTGGGTGTTATACTGGTTCAAAGTTCAAATTTAGTCAATTTTGAGGGAGCTTCACGAAAACTGACCCCCAGAAATTAATATAAGTGATATCGGGGTAAAAATTTGTATCTGACCTATTGAAATATCACTTAAGTCGGTACAGTTGTTGATTTTATCTCGCTGGATTTTTTTCTATACGACTTAAGGAACTTATCATACGACCCTCGTATGTATTATGTAAATGATATATAAAAATATAATATACATAATCATAATATATAAAAATATAAAGACTTATTTAAAATACGTTGGAGAAAACATGAAAAAAAAATGATAAAAATTAATTTCTTTTATAGATATATTTTTATGTATTTTTAGGGTTTATTATTAGATAATTATAAAATTAAAGTTTTGGAAAATTGTCTATCCTATCCATAGAGGTACATATAACAAAAAATAAAAAAAATAGGTGAGCAAGCGAAAGATGTTTCAGCTGCATGCAGAACTGTGCTCTCTCTCTCTCTCTCACATATAAAGGCTTGCATCTAGGAGGAAGGGGAGCGTCATATCGCCCCCACAGAATCTATTTTGTGAGCAGGTAGAAAATAGTCCAAGCTGCATGAGACCTGAACAATGTCAATACAGAAAATAAAATAGGAATATTTTAACTCGTTAAGTACTTTATAATTGATGATTTAATGATACTTATTGCATTTAAGGTAGATTTCCAGGTATTTTTTTTTTCTTTGAAATATTCACAACCATCGATCCGCGGACTCCTTTTTTTTTATAATATAGTACAATATGCCTATTATTATTGTAGTAAGAATATTATAATTTGTTAGAGGAGCGACACGTCCGTCTCCCTCTCTCTCTCTCCCTCTCTCTTAAGATATTGCAGGTATATCGAGGAATACATATAATATCAATCATATGAATTATGTGGGTGGAGATCAAGTTCATGGTACGTTTGACCGAGCCTCGTCAGATCATCGAAGTCAAGCGACGCCAGTTGTAATTAGCAGTTGGATAGTTGTTGACTATTGTCAATAATATTCAATGCATATGTATTTTATGTATATACATATATTACATTTTTTATAAAAAAAAAACATTACATATTTGATTTGATCAAATTCGAACTTATCAAAATCCAGCCGAGTTTGACAATAAAGCCGACGAGCTGTAAATTAGCTTTAAGTGGTTGTTATAAAAACGAGCTTTCGAGTTTTTCTTCACATATTATACTTTCAGAAGAAAGTCGTTCTCTCAATTTGGTTAAAAAAACGTGACTTCTCGAACTCGGATCGAAACCTGAAATGCTTACATTGTTGTGAAACGTTAAAACCATCACAGATAACTTCAAGCATGTCAGGACCAAGCCGAGACTCGGTCTCGATGTTTACCGAGCTTGTTGACTCGTTTACTTGGCTCGGTCAAAAAACGAGCCAACTCGATTTTGGTGCAAAACTCGAAAGCTCGGTCCGACGAGTCAAAGAAAATCAAGCCCCGAAATTTTTGGACCGGACCGACTCATGGCTCGGTCTCGATTTACAGCCCTAGTATTAAAGGAAAGGGACCACTGATCAGCTGTTTTTTTTTTAGTTCTATTTGATTAACGTGTAAACCTTAGCAGACACACAAAAATTCTAAAAAAAATTTGAGAGATAGATTTTAGTACTAAAAGCCAAAGAAAAAATTTCAAAACAATTATTCTTTGTAATTAATGTTTTTAATTTTCAGCATAGGGATTTCCTATAGAGAGACAAACTAAAAACTTAATTTAAAAAAAGCGGCACAAATACATAATTGTTTTGTAATTTTTTCTGTCTTTTCTTTTAGGTACTAAAATCTCTCTCAAAATCTAAAAAAAAAAAAAAAAAAAAAACAGAATTTTTGTGCGTCTGCTAAGATTTACATGTTAATCAAATGGAACTAAAAAAAACAGCTGTCAGTGCTCTCTACACGAAATTGTTGTTCAGTATTTACTAATATTACTTCGGTACAGCTTGACAGCTGTTCTGTGTGTTAACTGTTAAAGTTTACACACAGTCTCTGAAGGAATGGTGAACTCTCTTAGGACACATATTTCAGTGCTCTCCCAAATTTGCAATTTTGTATTTTTTTTTTTTTTTTAGCTACAGCTTCAGCAAATTAAGCAACATAGGGTACTGAGGTAAAGCTGGTACTGTATCAAGATGTGCATTAAATTCAGAGTTGCTGATATGTGTAATCAACAAGCTGTATCGTTATATTGATTGAACTATACTGTTTATTGATAATTAATTCTGGTTTGAAACATCTTAATTTTCTGTCTCCCCAGCTGTGCAGCGTCAGTGTTGGCAGAGAGAAGGGAGGTCGACCTTCGCTGCTCGTCTCCCAGCCAGGAGGCACCTTTCTCAGGATCACGTGCAGCCCCCAGGACCAAACTGAGGACCTGAGTCAGCCCGGCAAGGAGGAGCAAGGGTGAGGCACCTTCACCAACAGAATGTCAGGACAGTTTACATAAAAAATATTGCAGAAATGAATGGAAGGCACCAAATGTTTCTCTGAATTTTTGCTTAAAGCCCGGGAAGTATTGCTAAAATGCTAAGGAAAGATTGGATTTGAACCCATACCCTTTTTAGCCCGTACCATATATATATTTTTTTATTAAGAAGTCTTGCTGATTTTTATGCCTCTTTCTGTACTTTTAATGATTTTTTTAAAAATAATTCTGGTCTAAAAAAAATCAGAGTAGCATAATTTGGTGGCTTCTATTCATTTGTGTAGTAAAAAAATTTCATGTAACTTGTCCATTGTTGTTTTGTTGTTAATTTTTCTGATAGTCTTTTAAATCTTGGTTTACAACTGGATAAAATTCACTTACGAAAGTAACGTAGATATGATGATTATGCAAGAAGATCAATCAGCTGATTTAGTTGTGTTGGTTATATTGTAATTCATACAGTCCAAGTTATTTATCCCACGAAGCCAGGTATAAGATGTGAAAGAATGCAACTAATCAATTAAAAAACATATTTTTTAGTCTTATTTGAAAGTAACTCTGCCAAATTCATAAGAACATTATCTCTTGTTGTGACAGCGGTGCCACGGAGATAGAGTACCAGCCTCTCTCGTCCACTCGGATGCGCAACATGAACGTCTCGACTGAGATCGTGGGCTGTGTGGACGGAGGGGGGAGGGAGGGGGAAGGGAAGGGAGCTCCATACGCCGTGGCAACCATCGACGGAACCCTCATGCTGGTGCAAGACGAGACCATCATTTGGTAAGTCGATTAGATTCTGGATTGTTCATTTACCTGTACTTATTGTACTGACAATTCAGTAATTTTACACAAGTTCTATGTGTGTGTGTTATGTACCTTACAATTCAAATCAATATAATAACAAATTTTACCTGTACTTTCTGATGTAGTAATAAGATCTGTTCATAAATGCACAATTAACTCATGAATCAATAATCAGATGAACCTTTTATACAGGGAACATAAAGACCATGCAAATAATTTATTATTTTCTGATTGTGTATTTACAAACAGACCTATTGAATGTATAAATTGGAAAATCCTACATTTTTTAAACTCAGAATTCAAATCAATTTCACCAACAAATTTAGAAGGGGACTTTCAACCTTTTTGGATGAGAGAAGGCAGTAATGGGTCAGTCACACTATAGTACATGTGTATATTTTTTCTTGCGATCAAGGAACTTGAATTCTGAATTTTAATAATGCATTGTAAAACAATGAGGATCAGCCCAGTTCTAAATTTCAATATTTTAGAACATCTGTTGTAAATTGTTTTACCCTAGATGTTTATTTCACTATTGCCAGACCCACCTTTAACATGTATTTTTTATTATAATGTGATTTTTCTCCCTCAACGAAACTCCGACTAAGAAGTCGTCACCTCAGAATGCAAGTCGCGTAAGTACAAAAAAATTTGATGTGACTTTGAGCTTTAAGTTATATTGAAATAAGGTTCAAAGTTGCATCAATTTTTTTTGTACTTACGCGACTTGCATTCTGAGGCAACGAAGTCTGACCAGTTGTTTCCCGCAGGTCCATCCAGCTTCACCGTCAGCTGTTCTCTCTGACTCGTCTTGACGTTACTGGGGACGGTCAGGACGAGATTGTCGTCTGCTCTTGGGACGGTCAGACCTACATCCTGGGTGAGCCAAGTGTTTACTGTGTTTATGAACAATTATTTATTTTTAATTATTTCGTTCCTTGTTCGGAATAATGAGTTATCTGCTTACCACGATTTTGTTGCAATAATGAGCTATCTGCTATTTCAGGGGAGCACAATTATGAGTTGTAAATTGGTATAAAATAAAGCTCATTGTCACGCTCGCCTGAAATAGCTTATTATTGCAAAGAGCTCATGGTGGGCAGATAGTTCATTATTCCTGATGAGAGACAATTTATTAATTATATATTAGTTATTTTTTTTATTTAATTAGTTGTTTATAATTTATTTTTAAATAAAACAGTATATTTTTACTAATTATTTCATTTATAATTTGCTGTATTTTATTTTTTACATGTAGCTACTTATTTATTAAACAATTTATATGTTTATTTTACATATTATTATTATTATTTTTTAAATTATGTGCTCTTATTTTTTAATTCTTATTTAAAATTTATTATTTTAGTTACTGTAAATATGTACCTAATTTATTTACTGTACTTTTTTATTTGCAGTATTTTATTAATTTACAAAGTTATTTTTTTATTTAACATTTAAATATATTAGAATATTAATTAGGTTTATTTATTCATTTCTACATTATATATTTGAGCACATCACGCATTTTTCCCTCCTAATAATCACCATCTAATTCCTCCACTTTCTCCAGGTCAGGACCAGGTGTCTGTCCGGTTCCAGTTTGAGGATAGTGTCTCTGCGTTCTGTGCTGGCAGGTTTGGACGAGGTACCAACGGTTCTCCCCCTCCCCCCTGCCTCGTTTACTGCACGTTCAACAACAAGATCTTCGTATACACCGATCTTCATATCAACAAGCTGAAGGCCAGTAGCATGGAGGCCACCGTCACACAGAAATGTCCGGAGTTAAGTAAGAGGGAGAGACAGAAGTTGGTGCAATGGTGCCTCTATGGACCTAGAAACCAGTCGTAGTTAGTACCTAGAGGTGTGTACCTATTTTGATATCAGGAAGTGTTTTGTTTTAGGGGAAGAAATGTAACATTGCGGTTGTCTCAGAATTCTGTATCAAATAACAGAAAGGTAACGTGAATCAGCTGTTCGACTTACTCCCATTTGATTAATATGTAAACCTTAGCAAAGCAAATTCACAAAAATTCTGAAATTTTTTTGACAGGCAGATTTAAGTACCTAAATGCCATAAAAGAAATTTCAAGACAATTATTCAGCCTATTTTTTTTTAAATTAATTTTCAGCATAAGGCTTTCCGATGGAGAGCCAAACTAAAAACTTAATTTAAAAAAATCTGCTCGAATAATTGTTTTGAAATTTTCTATGTCTTTTAGGCACTAAAATCTGTCTCGTTTTGTTTTTTCAGAATATTTATGAATTTTCTAAGGTTATATGTTAAACAAATGGGACTAAAAAACAGCTGATTCTTGTTACCTTACCCTTAAATGACTAACAAATAAAAACAATAAATATTGTAATATTGAATTGACATTGCTCATTATTATTATTTTTATCAAAAATCTTAATGCTTAAAAATATAAGATCTAGGATCAATTACCATAAGGCATCATATATTAAAATTAATTACCTGATCTACATTAACAGTAGGCTATGAGCAAGATCATGTTTTAAAGTATTTTACTACCTTTTTATGGCATAATTATAATGGAAAACTTACATAATTTTTTTATTGCAGAAATGAATAGAGGGCACCAAATTAACATTTTTTTTTTCTTTTCAGGTTTTTAAAGACCGGGAGGTATTGCTAAAAACTTGGGCAAAATTTGAATTTGAACCTATGCTTCTTTTAGTCCCTAAACTTTTATTAAGGGTAAGGTAACGCCACCAATGTTAAAAAAAATCCCTCACACAAAAATTCTGAAAAAAATTTAAAATGTTCTCCTCTACACCCCCTATCAGTAGCTAAAATATCAGGTATACAAATACGATCTAGTTTTTGAGTTATAAATTTTTAAAGTTGACTAATTTAACATGGAAGTTTCATTTCTCCATGTTAAAGTAGTAAACTTTAAAAATTTATAACTCAAAAACTAGATCGTATTTGTAGACCTGATATTTTAGCTACTGATAGGGGGTGTAGAGGAGAACATTTTAAATTTTTTTCAGAATTTTTGTGTGAGGGATTTTTTTTAACATTGGTGGCGTTACCTTACCCTTAACAGGTAACACCTCCCTCTGGACTTTCAATATTTTTTTAAAAATATTTACTGAGCGCTATCTGGAAAAATATCAGAGTAGCATAATTAGGTGTCCTCTATTCATTTCTGCAATATATTTTTTTTTATAATGTAAGTTGTCCATTGTAAAATCCTTAATTTTTTTCTGTAAGCACAAATTAAAAACTCAATTTTGATAAAAATTGGTTGGTTAAATGCCCTAGATATTAATCTCATGGGGTTTTCATTGTTTTCATGAAGAATTTATTGCTTTATTGTGTGAATTATATTTTATTATGTTGTTAGATTAAAAAGCTTTATAAATACATTTATAAATTGTACGCTACATAGATTTTAATGGATTATTGTGTTAGGGTGGTTATTAATTATATTAAAAATTATAAATAAAGAAACAAAAAATTGTCTATTTTGTAATTTTATTTGTGATAGTACTACATTTTTCTATTTTTACAGATTTTTCTACAATAATTACATATTGATACACAGTTTTAACGGAGTTGAAGTAAATATTTATGACAATAGATGAAATAAATTTGCTTATTTATTTAAATTGAAAGTACTTAAATTTGAAATTCAGTTAATTAATTTGATAGTTACATCCGAGTACATATATATTTCCCTGAATTTTCTAATTTATGAATACAGTAAAAATTTACTATGTAAAGTCAAGGGACCCAGAAAATTAGGTTTACTTTATATCGAGTTTTGATACCTGCAATGCTAATTATTTTTTATGAGACCGCAATCTCCCTTACTCAAAATCAAGTTTTACCTAACATCAAGTAATGTAATAATTAGTTTTTACTGTAAATACATTACACTAACTCTATGATATTTTACATTTGAATTAGAGATTCTAAAAAGCATTCTAATAATATATTAATTTAATTATAAATCTAATAGAGTAAATTTTTCATTGAAAATATTTATAACATCAAAAGAAAAAAATATAGAAAATGAATTTAAATACGTATTATAAAAAAAAAAATTGTTTACTGATATGTTGTCTTTGATAACATATTCTTCATGGCTGTAAATTTAAAATGACAAAAAATACTAGCTAGCTGCAGCATGCAAAGAGGAGATTTTTTAGGCATGAATCAAAATTATTTTGCAAGTAATTATAGAAGGTTCAGTAGCCAGTTCAATAGTCCTAAGCATGGAGGAAATAGACAGGAGAGCATTCTATAAGTACGCGCCCCTGTTAATAAAGGAGATAAGAGTGTTAACCGCTACGAGTACCATCTATACGCAGTTTTTCGACCTAACCTAACATCGGCCGCCTAGCCGCAATTATAGAATATGTAGAAGAATGGGTATTCGCGACAATGGAGTTCCACAATAACAGTTGATTGCAGGCATAAGAAACTTACGATTTATTATTTGCTGAGAATATTTAAGCATTTAATGCAATATTGTATTGTTAATAAATTGATAAAATATATAGTAATTTATAATAGATTTCAATAGAATTTCCGGTGGTATGGCGGTTCACTTTCCTGCTAGAGAATACCCATCCTTCTACCGGCCTTCTACTTGTCCTAGCTTCCCGCCTTTTATTGCATCAGCTGCACTGCTGAATGGCTGCTGCATGAGTTGTTTGTGACATTTTTCTTCGTGAGCACAACATTTAATTATTTCCTATTTCTCAATAAAATGGCTTGATTGAGCAATTCTTAACTTCAATCCATGTATATTAGCAATACATGAAATTGCTTTTTATTTGTTTAGAACACGCCAAAGCTTAGATACAGCACAGATAAGTGGGTGATGCAAAGCCGCGATCACAGTAACACACTAGTGATTTCGATAAATCTTTTTGTGATGAAAATTGTGCCTTGGAATAAACAGACCGCATGTAGAAGACTGGAAATTTAATAAGGTATGTGAGTATATCTTTTATTTCACGGTGGCTTGAACTGTTGGCTAGCACTAAAAGGAAATGTGAATCGTCAATCGAACTTCGCATCTAATAAGCATAATAATCCGCTTGGGCGACGATGTTAGGTTAGGTCGAAAAACTTCATATGGATGGCGCTAGTGACGATTAACACCCTTATCTCCAGCTCTATATCCCTGTTGGGTATCCTTCTATAATTTATCCATGGTCCTAAGAATGAGCTGTTTCCATTGGACTGGTTACTGAAACTTCTATAATAATTCCTTCCATGGATAACAAAGAAAGAGTCATCATAGAAGGTTCAGTGGCTAGTTCAATGGACTCCTAAGAATGAGCTGTTTCCAAATAATATAATGAACTTGCTACTGACCCTTAAAATTACCACTTATCACTGAAATATACACAAAACAAGACGCCACACTTTATAGATAATTTCAAATCAAACACACCCTTCCTTTGAAAATGATACTAACACAAATCATTGTAATTTCAAACACGTGCACCCTTATTTGACGAAATGTGTTTACTATATTTGTTTTAATTAAGAACAAACAAAATCCTTAAAAGTTATAAAAAAAGAAACATGTACACAATTAAAAATTACCCTTTAAAAAAAATGGAATGGTAAAAAGTTTATTTTAAATTTTATCTACTTGCGTCTATTTAACGATTATTAAAATTTCTAAAATTAGACTAAACATTTGATTACATAAACTAGGCACTCTTGGCTACACTAAACATTTTATAGAATTTGAAATATATATATTTTAGAATTTAAATTTGTGCATACTCTACAATTTTAATATTCTATCACAATAATCTAATAGGCATTTAGTGATGTTTTTTTTGTTTTTTTTTTTTTAATTAGTTAGAATTCTTTGATACGCTATGTAAAGCTTTTATATTTTAGAATAACCGTTGCGTTATAATTAAGATTAAAAAATTAATAATTAAATAAATATAAATATGAGATCAACTTAAATGGCTTTAAATAAATGCATTACATTTGAGGTATGTATTATAAGAAGAAAAATAAATTAGTAGCTATCAGATCTCAAAAGAAAAACAAGTTCCGCCATTGGTAACCAACCAACCAACCAGATCTCAATTTATGTAAGAAAAAAGGTCATCAAATTTTAGGAAAAGTTTAAGAAGTTAAAATTAAATGAGAGATCGAGAAATGAAATACAGAATAGTTAAAAAATAATTTAAAATGGCAAATATTTTCTGACTTTTCATTTGTATTTTTTCATAACAGGCAAGCAACAATAAATCACAGAAAACAACACAACCACAGATATTTTTTTCTCTCAACATCATCCTATTTTATATTGCTCCTAACCTATTCTCTGCACAAGTTTTTGTCTTTTATTTTTTTTTAAATTTGCAATAATGTTTTGAATGTATAGTTGTGAAAATTTGAAAATTATAAATTTTTAATAAAAGTACTAAAAATTTGGATTTAGCATGGCAATCATACAAAAATATTTTTTTTTTGATGATAAAATTAAAATTTAATTATTTGATATGAAATTGCATTACAAATTACAAATATCTATAAGTTAGCTTGCTATGATCGGCGTTGAACAGCATAATATAACACTCATTATTAAACAAAGATACTAAGAAGAGGTTGAACTTTTTAGGCCAATATCTAGTAAAAAATAAAAAATAAATATAATTGCTAGAAGATATTGTTTAAATAATTTTTCTATCATAGTTAGCTACAACCCTAAAAAAGATAAATAAATAATGAAATAAGTTATTATTTTAAGGGATGTCTGAGTGATTTTTTTTTTTCCTTCTCTCCCAAAATAAGTAACTGTTCAAAAACACTAGATGGCATTCATTCTACTCCAAAATTACGCATCTGGACAGCACAAATTTTACTCCTGCCTCTCTTGCTAGAGCTGCAGCTCTAATAGAAAAAGAGATGTATATTATGAATTTCAGGTAAGGTAAGGGCACCCAGTCTATCAAAATAGATTTGGTTCACCACACCTCCATAGACTGCGTGATAACATCTACAAAGAAAGCAGGAGTAACGTCCGTGCTGTCCAGAGGTAAGGTAGTGACTGGCCATACGAGTTGTAACATCTTCTTACCATCTTACGACTCTTTACTTGTGCAGAGGCTTCTTGGCGGCAGGGCTCCGTACCGCCGACTTGCTCCCCGCCACGCTGCCCGACTTGCTCGCTGTGGGGCTGCTTGACGAAACAGACTTGCTGCTGGCAGGACTGCCCGGCTTGTTGCGAGACGAAGCCGAGGAGGGCCGCGAGCCAGGGGCAGGCTTGGAGGGCTTGGCCACGGGAGGAGAGGATCTGCACACAGACGGTGGTTACAGCAAACCCCAGGTCTTTCAGTAAGTTGCTGATACATGATATATACATATTTGACAATTTTTTATTGCAAAAATGAATAGAGGGTACCAAATTATATAACTATGTTTTTTTTTTATATATATTTATTTAGTATTTTTAAAAAATTATGGAAAGTTCTGCAAGTTTTGTTGGACTTTCTGGATCCTTAATAAAAAGGATAGGACCGAGACGCCTATTGACATCTCTAGGAGAAGTGGCCACACTTTCAATAATTGTTTAAAAATAGTTCCTGGACTAAAAGAAAAAAAAACATCTGAAAAAACATCAGAGCATCATAATTTGAAACCTTTTATTCATTTTCTGCAATAAAAAAAGTCATGCAGGTTGTCCATTATGAAATTTCAATATGAGGGATGAGATAACTCTACATGTCATATTTGAACCTCTGTTCTTTTTTTAAGACTTAAATCATGTGAATGATAACAAAAGTGATTGGTTTTGATTGCAAATTTGTGAGTTGACATAATGGCAACACAATGTAGACCAAATTTTTGTGATACAGTACACCAGTTTGCATGATATAAATATGTTTAAATAATTGTACTATAAATAAAAATAATAATAAAATAACAACATGACGCAATAAGGGGCATTTACAAAGGCTCGATTTTCTATTTTTCCATGTCAGAATTTAGTGAGCTCTAAATCAGGTCTTGCCTTTGTGAATGCCCCTACATATCCCTTACGGGGTAAGCCAGCAGCATTATTACCTTGCCCGTCTACAAATTGCCCTTCACAGCACTCGACTTTTACATTCTCCACTTGCTTCAGATATACTCATGACAAATTTTATATAATACCCTCTACAATTATAACATAGAACGTTAGATAATTCCAGCCATACGACATAGTCTCTACTGCAGTACTGTACTCACTTTGGTGGTGCCGTTTTCTGCGTTGTCGCTGCCTGAGGTACGGGAGGCACCGGTTGAGGGGTGACCAGTGCTGCCATCTGTCTTTCCACCTCATCACTGCTGGTGGTTTGGCTGGCCGGCTGGGCGATAGAGCCCGAGTGAAGATCACTGGCGACTGTGGGTCAGAGTTACAAATAGCTGATATTTGGAGTACTTGGATACAGAGATAAATATGTTCTAGCAACATCAGCAATCTGTAATTTATATTGACAAACATGAATAATTTCACATTTAAATTTAATCTGTATTTCACACCCACTTCCCCCTTCTTTTTTATCTCATTTACATCAATTTTATTAAATTTGTTATTTTAAATAACTAAATACAATATTGTAAATTAAAATTCAATTGATTTCTACATAAAAATATTAGGGGTAATTCACTAAAAAATTAGAAATTTATGTACTTAAAATTTGATGTAAAATTCCAGTACAGTATTAAATTGAGTACCAAACTAAATTAATTTAAAAATCTTTGCAAAGTTCTTTGTGATTACTATAACATACTCTCTATAATTTGCTCTATTTATATAACTATACTTAGTGAGAATTATACAATATTTTATGCCAATATTCTGTATTATCATTTAAAGTAAAATACTGTCAAGAATATTGAAAATTATAACAACATAATGGTACAGTATTATTCAAATCAAATCATACTATTAAAAATACACATGGAAAAGCTAAGACAAAAAAATACCCTTCTTAACACAAGTTTTTAGTTTTGAAATCACTGAAGAAGAGTTTTTTTCATGCACATGCAGACAAAATAAATCCAGTCTCACCACTAGCAGGTTTCACATCCGAAGAAGTCGTTGTGAAATCAGAGGAGTCAAGTTCCGCCATTGTGTCGGTATCACCTCTGTCCGACACTGGAGCGTTCAACTCCATCTCCCTGAAACCTTCGCTCGGCTTCACTTGAGGTTGTGGGATATCCTGACTTTCTTGTGGCGTTACTCTTTGTTCATCCGAATACTCCGAGTAACTCTGTTCTTGTAAATTTGGTTGCTCTTGCTTTGGAATTTCCGTATAATTTTGATCTTCGGGTGGATACATTTCTGGTGATTCTTCAATCATAGGTTGTTGAATATCTGGAATGTATTCTTGTTGTGGAGGATAATCTTGGGGTTGATAATTAGGCTCATTTGAAGGGTACACTTCTGATGTAGGCAAATTGCTATGATCTTGTTGTTTTTCTACGTATCTTTCATCACGAGGATAATTTGAATCTTGGGTATACTCGATTTGTTCTTGTGGATAATTAGGTTCTTTATATGTTTCTGAAGTTGCTTTTGGTTCATCGTAATATTCAGCTACACCTTTATCATAATTTTCTTGACTATCATATTTTTGATTATCATATTCTTTTCTCGAAGTGTCTGTAAATTCTTTCCTATCATCCTGTACATACTCATTCGCTTGGTACATATCTTGAGACTCGTAACGCTGAGGCTGTTCTTCGTTAACGTCTCTCTCTACTGACTCATCTTCTTCTACTATTGTTTCATTTCTCTCTGCAAATCTGTCTGGTTCTTCATAGTACTTAGGCTGTTCTACATACTGCTCTTGATCGTACTCAGTATTTTCACCGCGGTATTGTGGCTCAAACCCTTCTCTCCGGTCTTCAAATTGTTCCTCCGGTACCTCCCCCTGTTCTTCATAGATAGGTTCTTGTTGATAATCATTATAAGACTGTTCATCTTCTTTGATGTATTTTTCTGGTTCATATTGAGCTTCCTGATTACCATATGGTAAATTTTCACCTCGTTGTTGATTATAATCAGAAAATTCATCTTGACTTGGATTTTCAGATCTTGCATAAGAAATATTTTGTTCTGTACTTTGTGAATTTGGTTCTGAATATTGTTGTTTTTCAGGGGTTCTTATTTGTTGATTTTCATAGCTTTCGTCAACAGGTCTTTCATATGGAATTTCTTGTTGATGTGATACTGGTTCCGAATATTGCTGTTTCTCTGGGGTCCTGATTGGTTGATTTTCATAGCTTTGATCAACAGGTTTTTCATATGGAATTTCTTGTTGATGTGATACTGGTTCCGAATATTGCTGTTTCTCTGGGGTCCTGATTGGTTGATTTTCATAGCTTTGATCAACAGGTCTTTCATATGGAATTTCCTGGCGTGGCTCATTGTATTTTTGCTTTTCTGGGGACCTAAATTGTTGATTATCATAACTTTGATCAAATGGAATTTCTTGCTGCCTTGTTAATGACTCAGAGTGTTGTTGTTTTTCTGGGGTTGCAATTTGTTGACTACTGTAACTTTGTGGGATGTCTTCTTGATACTCTTGTTGCCTTTGCTCGTATTGTTTTTCTATTGGTGCCATTTCAGGGGTCCTATGTACAGTTTTTCCTTCGTCAAAGTATGGTTCAACATTAGATTTTTCATATGGCACATCTTTATGTGGAGATCTCTGTTCTTGTATCATATCTTCTGGTTCAAAACTTCTTTGACTTGCAGGTTGATTTATGGGCACAAAATTTGGAGATTCTTCAGTTTCGAAACTTCTTTGAGATTTTGGGGAATATTTTGGTTCAATTTCTGCAGGTTTTGTTTCTGGTACATATTTTGGCTGCTCAAATTCCATAGGCATTGTAACAATAGGTTCTACATTTTGAGGGCGTCTTTGGAGTTCTCCATTGAAATTTTGTGCCATTTTAGGCCCTGCCTCTTCTTGATAATCAAGACGTTCTGGACTTTTCTGAACTTCAGGGGGCCGTATTTTTTCACTTTTATATTGTTCATATACTTTAGTATCTACAGGTTCATCATCTGGTTTTATAATTTCTTGTGGAATAACATCAAACTCTACAGATCCAACTGGTACAAAATCTTGAAGTGGAGCGATTTTCTTTGCATCATCAACAATTCTATCATCAAACTCAGGCTGTCGTGAATCAAATCTCATAACATCCGCGACATTCGACATTTCTTCGGGTGGGTACTGTTCTTCATGAATATAATTCAAATCATGAGCTTTTGGTTGAAATAAATCATTTCTATGATATCCTAAATTTTGAGCTTTTAAATGATGTAATGGTTTCGGAGGTTGATTTTCAAAATCATCATCATCACCATCATCAAAATTACAATTACCCATTGATGTACCTGGTCTATTGTCTGGTTGAAAATCATCAAAATTCTCGTCAATTTCAGAATCATCTTTATCTAATTTTGTATCTAATGGATTGTAATCATCATGTTTCCCGAGATCTCTACCTTCTGATATGTCTTCATCAAATGATGATATTTTTGTTAATTTTTTAATTATAATTTCTTCATCTTCAGACGTGTCAGTTTTTTGTTGAGATTTTTCTGTAGGCCCTAAATTTAAAGATGGAATTGTAGTTTTATAATTTACATTGACAGGGACTTTGTTTTCTTTATTTTCATCAAGTCTACCTTGTTTACTAAGATCTTTGGAAAAAGAATCATCGTCAAAAGTAACGCTAAGTAAATCTCTACTTGTATTGTATTCAGTATGTTGATCTAGTAGGCTATCAGTTAACGGAGCTGCAAGATCATTGTAATTTCTTTGGATGTTTTCTATATCTCCGTGGCGTAACGCCGTTGATTTTTGACCAAAATTATGATCTTGTTTTGATTGTAACGAAGGTGAAAATTGTGGCGTGTTGATTTTATATCGGTCTTTCATTAATGTTTTAAAATTCTCTGTTTCTTTTGATGTATAATTTGACTGTGGTTGTACATTTTGTTGTTGTTGTTGTAAATATGGTTGATTTATTGACTGTTGATATTGTTGATTTTTTAACTGTTGTTCATTTTGATCATTAGCAAATCTTTGATTCATAAACTGTAGTTGATTTTCATCTGATGTAATATTTGAAGCTGGGAAGGGGTTGGAAAATAGAGGATTGTAATTTCTAAATGATTCTTGAGGGTTAGTAAAATTTGGTTGAAATCCTGGGCTACGTATTTGATGTCCAAAGTTAGGGGCTGATTGTTGAGAGGGAGTGAAGTTTTGCATGTTTTGTTGCATTTCTTTTGTGTCTTTTATTCGTTCTTTCCAAGCAGGGTAGGTTCTAGCCATGTATGCGTCAAAGTGTCTCTGTAAAAATAATGCCCTAATTTAGTGTTTTGGACTCTGATTAGTTTTATAAAATATTTTTACCACGTGTATTCACTCTCATTAAAAAAAATAATAATAAAAAACAAATGCATATTTTTTCTTTCTTTTTAAATGGTGAGTTCAATGATCCATTGATTTTGTATTAAAATTAACTGCTTTATTAACAACAGTATTACAATAAATATAAGTGCATGTAATGCAGGTACATTAATACACAATTGAAAATAACAATAAATAAAAAAATATTACCCAAAATTACATAAAAAACACAATAAAGTACATACAAACTTCATATCTAATAGTAGTTGTACTGTAATAATACTGTATAATAATATACAGTACAGTATCCTAAATTACCCTGTGTTTTATATATCCTCCCCTTGCAAATATGAATACAGTACTGTATTTGTGGTTATCCTGCAAAGTAGCAAAGTGCAATAAATACTATTAACTGTGGCAATTACTGAACTTTAGAGTTCTTAGATCATTATGATTGTTGTAAACGAGTGAAGCCACAAGAAATAATGAGTGCGTTTGAATTCACGGGCCAGCTCGGGCTGGCCTGGGCTGAAGCGTTTTTTGTCGTCAAGTGGGGCCAGCCCGGCGGACATTTTCCCTCCTCTCATGACGTCACTTCCTGGCTGGCCCAGGCTGACGCGGGCGGACTCTACAGTGCAACTGAGACCTAGCGGACAGACTGGGAACTAGCCCGTGACGAAATTATGACGTTTCATACCACGTGACCAAGGTCACCGCCATTTTACCCAGCCCGGTCTGGCCCGTGAATTCAAACGCACTCAATATTTTCCTTTCTACACATAATATATCTGTGCAAATAAATACTATTGTGGCCTTAAAACTTGAGTTAGAAATATTTTGTACTAGTTAGCACTTCTACTTTTTTTGTTGAGTACTGCAGCGCTCTCTGTTGAAGTGTAAAGATTTTCCCTGACTCAAAGGCACAGTTACTGTAGATACCTAGTTTAATATTCATGTATTTTTTCAATGTTATTTGAAATTGGCAGCCTAGTTCATAATCCCCTTGTTGCTGGTCTCAAATGGGACGTACAGTTGTACCAAGTTGAATTAACATGTGAATTTTGAGATGAGTGAACTGTAACTAACTGTATGTCCCATTTAGTCCAACTGTGAAGGGTAACTGTGTCCAACTGCGCCCTACTGTACCTTTTAGTCAGCGTTGAACTATTTTGATTGTACATGGATTAACACAGGCCCGATCTGGGACTACTAAGTAAGAAACATTGACGCAGGCACTGAAACTACATACAGTATCATGAACTCACCCTGAGTAGTTTGAGGCGCTCGGTTTTTGCCGTCAGTATGGCGGTGTGCTTCTCAATTTTGTCGAGGGCCGTGAGAATTCTCTCGTTGCGGACTTTACGTCTCTTGTCGTCCTCCAGAAATCTAGCGTACTTCTGCTTCAGAGAGCTCAGTCTCGCTTCGTCCCTGTAAAAAATATCATCAGTGAGTTACTCGTGGTTACTGGATTCTATAAAACAATGGGCAGTATCATGGTATCTCAAAATAAATAATTCAGTAGCCAGTTTAATAGACTCCTGATGACAAACTGGTTATCTGAACCTTCTATGATATTTTTTTCTCTCTTTATACAAAATGTAAGCTTATATATACTGCTTATTATTGGATCAGAGAGTGGATTTAGATTAGATTTAGATTTAACGCTCTGCGGCAAATGTGGCTAAACCACGGTGGCTCGCAATATAGTGCTCAACGCACTCTTAAATCCCCCGTAACTCTCCGCCCCCACCACCTCGGACGGCAGGGAGTTCCACTCCCTCACTGTTCGGTTTATGAAGGAATACTTTCCCACATCGCTTCCACTACCCATGAACTCCAGCTTCCACTGATGATCCCCCCTCCCAATATATCTACCTTTCCTAGTTCTATCGCTAAACTCGCTCCAACCTGCATATTTTACATGTGTATATGTTTGTACTTTTTAAAAGCTCAAAAAGCTGTGTGTGAATCATCATAGAATTTCATTTGAAATAATGGGGCGATATCGCCTCATTATTTAATATAATTATATGTAATTTAATATAATTATGTGTATATTATTATGCAAGACATTGTAATAAGAACTCTCACAGAATTTTAATATACTGTAAACCAAGTTATAAATACTTTGCATTTATGTATGGCATCTCCATATAATTTACTAATAGGAGCTAAAAAAGGAAAAAAAAATATACTGAAAAAAATGAAAAAATAATTTAGAGTTTTTGAGCTCTTTTATTTACTGTCAAAACTTACATTGCTCTCCCATTTTTAGCGAGAACTTGAAATTTCACTTCCAAGCCTGCCTTTTCTTCTTCACTGCAATAAAACATATTAAAAAATGATTATTTTTCATCCATTTCGTAAGTTCATAGAGATGTATGAGCTGGTATGAGCCGTATGGGGATGATTTTTACAGAACATTAAAAAACAGGCGTTGGTGGTTGATGCCCGTTGATGCGGGTTGATGTTTGCAAATTTGAAAATCAAATATTGAGAAAAATATTATAAAATATTACCTTTTACGTAGTTTTTCTTGTAGTTCTGCCATTTTTCTATAAAAACTCAACTGTTCTTGGTTATTAGACATGATATTATAACAAACAATGGGAAAAAACGAGAACTTTTCACAAAAAAAGATAAAACGATAGATTTTCAGGAATGTAAAGATGTAAACCGGATTTTTTTGTATTACTACCTAGTTCATCAAATCGCCGATAGAGTGAAGCACTTACCAAAAACGAGTTGCCATGTTGTATTGACGTCCATCGTTTGTGCAGCATATTTATTGAGTAATTATATTGTATTTTTGCATAACAATACCTAAATAGAACTACAAACAGGTAAAGTATATAATCTTTATTACTTTAAAGTAATATTTACTTTCTATAATTTTATAAATTCATAGAAATAAGTTGTTTTACCATGCGGCTTAAGGTCATTACAGTGTTGCCAAGTAACTTGGGCGGTTTGCAAAATGCCTTGCATGCAGATCTGCATAAAAAATAAAATATTTTTATTATATCTGCATCCTTATTTACAAATTTAAGTGTATTTGTATGTCAATATTTTATTTTAGCTCTGATCTATGGTCTTTTTCTGTCTATTTTAGGCACCTTGTGGGTTTCCCGCTACAATGTCATACCCGGGTAGGCCACAAATGGTACCAGGAATGGGGGTGCCCCCTCCTGGGATGCAGATGCAGTTCATGGGTCTTGGAGGTTAGTATTCTACAAAGTCTTAACTGAAAAAAGAACCAGGAAGTTTCAACGTTCCTATGCTTCCTTGTTGCAAAATATAGTCTATTGCTGACAGATCTAAAGTACTCTGTATTGAATATGAGCTTTTTATTTCGGCTTATGAATTGGATGACGGATCTTCCGATGGCCTATTAAGTTGCACCAATACCACCCCTTCTTTCTTTATCCCGGCTCTGCCAAGCTAAAAAGTTGCGACTTGTGTTTGGGTGCAAAACAAAAAGATTGCATTCAAGGCATAAAAGTTATCAGCGTTTTACGATGTGTATGCATACTGTTGTGCTATATGCATCCCATGTTTCTTAAGTTGGGCTCAAAGGGTGAAACATCGGCAAACATCTTCAAGTATTTTAGGCTCTATTTTATCACAAAAATGTCATAATGCCCATCATATAATGCTATTTTTTTAAACTTTGTAGTGCATTGAGGTCTAAAAATTGATGAAAAAATTTCACACGTGTTTGAAGGAACGTGGGTTACATTTAACTCACAAAAAAGCTCTTGGTTTCAGCTTAATAACTTTGATATTGTAAACTACAAGTAAAAGATATGTGCATAGTTGCAATTTTTGTAGGTTAAGATAAAGACTACAAAACATGCTTTTAAGGGGAAGGTAACATGCCCGATGTTAAAAATAATCACACACATAAAATATATGACAAAAATTTAAAATGTTCTATACATCCCCTATCAGTGGCTAAAATATCAGGCTTGTATACAAATTCATAACTAAAAAACTAGCTCGTATTGTACATCTAATATTTTAGCCACTGATAGGGGATGCAGAGGAGAACATTTTAAATTTTTTTTTCATAATTTTCATGTGTGGGATTTTTATTAACATTGGGCACGTTACCTTCCCCTTAAAAGGAAGAAAAAAAAAAAAGTCAATTCCTATGATGATTTTTTCAGCTCATGTTCAGAACTCTTGATAATTCTAGACTGCTCGTATTCTTAATGCAAATTGTGTGTTTCTAGGACCGCCTCCTTTGATGTCCACAATAATGCCACCTCATGTAAGTTTCCTGCAACAATGTATATTGTCAACAAAGAGACCTCAGCATACTGGCTCTCTTGATAGATAATAGAGAATTTTGACTCAGAATATTACTTCTCGTTATTTTGATGCATACTGTCTTTTAGAAATTACCATAAACTGGAATATTTAGATAATTTTTAGTGAGCTTCGTTGATAAATACTGTATTCAGTAACCATATCTGTTTTTATGTATTCATTGTTAGATTCTATAGAAAACAAATTTTATTTTATTAAACAAAAATAGTGTACAGATACAATTAGACATACAGTAAATAAGAGAAATTTATTAGTGTACATGTTTTACAGTTAAAGGGGTACCAAAGTGAATACTTTTTTTAGATATTCTGGTAGTTGTGAATTATTTTGTTATCCCGGTGGCTCAATATTTTCTTACGATGGCTAGTTATTTTACAATTTATTTTTTAGTAAAAAAATTGAGTTGTAGGTTCGTTGGTTGCTTCAAACCGGCGCGTGGTAGCAGCAGTCGCTGATACGTCAAGAAGGGGGCGAGAGCGGGCGAGAGGAGGTTCCCGGGGGGTTCCCCCAATTCGCGGGAGATTCTCGTTGTATCAGCGACTGCTGCTGCCGCGCGCCGGTTTGAAGCAACCAACGAACCTACAACTCAATTTTTTTACTAAAAAATTAATTGTAAAATAACTAGCCATTGTACGAAAATATTGAGCCACAGGGATAACAAAATAATTCACAGCTACCAGAATATCTAAAAAAAGTATTCACTTTGGTACCCCTTTAAATTTCAACCAACTCTTTATTATGAAGCTTTCTTAGGAGGAAAAATTTTATGGAATAAATAGAAATTTTTGATGGTGTAATGAAATAATTGTCAATAAAAAAAGTACACTACTATGTATTTTTCTTGTCTCTTTCTTACTGAAGTGTTTAATGCCGGTCAGCTGTTCGACGTAGGTTCCTTTGATTAACATGTAAACCTTAGCAAATTTACAAAAATTCTGATATTTTTTTGAGAGGCAGATATTAGCCATAGAAAAAAAACAATTTAACGAGTTGATTTTTTTTTAATTAATTTATTTAATTTTCAGCATAGGACTTTCCCATGGAGAGACAAACTAAAAAATTAATTTAAAAAAAAAAAAAAAACGGCTCGTTAAATTGTTTTGAAACTTTTTCTATGGCTTTTAGGCACTAATATCTGCCTCTAAAAAAAAAAAAAAAAAAATCAGAATTTTTGTGAATTTGCTAAGGTTTACATGCTAATCAAATGGAGCTAAAGAAACAGCTGACCGACGTTATCTCTTCCTTAATGCATCCATAATATTGCTACAATGGGATATCTTTTTTAGTTTATCTTTACATTTTAAAAATTACAATCACATTTCTTTTACAGTATTTACAATATGTTTAAGAAGAGTTGACATTTTCCTATCTTTAAAAAAAATTGATACAATAATCAAAATCTTTTCCTACTTTAACCAACTACATTTTAATCCAACTGATATTTCTACAGATGATTGGACCGCCTATGCCAAACATGGACCCCAACAGCCCCACTATGAGGGGAGGGTACCGAGGGGGTGGGGGAGGAGGAAACAACCAGAGTGCGGTCGGTCGCAGTCCGGCGTTCTCCAAGCGAGTGCAGGAGCAAGGGACGGGTCCAGCAGTGACCGTCTTCGTGGGAAATATCACAGAGCGAGCGCCAGACGCGATGATCAGACACATTCTGTCTGCGTGCGGCCAAGTCGTCAGCTGGAAAAGAGTTCAGGGCACTTCAGGTAGAGCTCCAGGTGGGCAGTTTTATCTGCAACCTTCAATGTGACGTAGTTTAACTTAGGATTAGTACAAGAATGGGTTGCCGGGAAAATGGAGTATTGACCTCAAATTTTTTTATTGCAGAAATGGATAAAGAAAGGGTGCAAAGTTATGCTACCCTGATTTTTTTCAGATTTTTTAGAGCCCGGGAACTATTTTTAAAAAATTATTGAAAGTTCTTTTTGTGATGTCACGAGACGCCGCTCTTTAAGAAAAATATAGGACTTGACGCCGCGTGACGTCACAAATAGGACTTTCAATAATTTTTTAAAAATACTTCCCGGGCTCTAAAAAATCAGGAAAAAATCAGGGTAGCATAACTTTGCACGCTCTATTCATTTCTGCAATAAAAAAAATTGAGGACAATACTCCATTAACCTACGACAATTAAAAAAAAATAAGTCAAGTAGAAAATGCATTTTACTAGTACAGTAAAAACTCAGTATTACATGACTTGTTGTTAGGTAAAACTTGATTTTGATTAAAGGAGATTGCAGTCCTGTCTAAAATAATTAGCAATGATTAGTATTGTGGGTATAAGAAAAATTCGATATAAAGTAAACTTAATTTCCTGGGTCCCTTGACTTTATGTAATATTGTAACAATGTTTTACTGTATGAAATTGTTTTCTTTTAAAATACTTTGCATTTCTTACATAAAAATTACAAAATTAAATATATTTGTCTGTAGTTCAATAGGTATTTTAAAAGTGTTTTATCAATAAAACAAATTGATATGACTTCATAAGTTTCAGATGCGTAAACAGCTGAAATTGTGGAGTTCTTACGAATACCCATTCTTCTACTTATCTTAACTAACCTTAGTGCATCCTTAGCATGAAGAGAAGTAGAACCTTTGTCTGATCTTACTATCCATGGCTTTGTATTCTGTATTAAAATTGTATTTTTAAGCTGTGATTTCTATAAAAGTAAATGAGCATCTTGTTTTATAAGTATTTTTCTTTTTAACAGTATGACAAGTACCGATATGATTTGAAGATGAACATTTAAAAAAAAAATGTATTTTTTGGTTCAAAAATCCACTATACATTAACTATGCATTGAAACTTAGATTTGAAAGATTAGTATATGAAGCCATGGAAATATATTTTATCTACAGTAGTTTGACGAGGAATGATGTATACTAAATGGATAATGGAGTAATGGCAACCTTAGTCTAGAGTAGCTGGAACCTTAGCATAGCATGAAGCTAAGAATCTTGTACGGACATTGTTGTAGCTTCTGTTTGCAGTAAATGCATTCTTAGTACATGAGGTTTGCAGTTGTTTACTTCTGTAATATACAGTTGAAGGTCAAAGAAAAAAAAAATAGAATTATGATTTAATGGTAAGGTAACACGCCCAATGTTAAAAAAAAAAATCCTGCATAATATATGAAAATTATGAAAAAAATTTAAAATATTCTCCTCTACATCCCCTATCAGTAGCTAAAATATCAGGTATACAAATTCAAGCTACTTTTTAAGTTATGAATTTTTATGGTCTGATATTTTAGCTACTGATAGGTGATGTAGAGGAAAACATTTTAATTTTTTTAATATTTTTCATGTATGGGATTTTTTTTTAACAGGGCGTGTTACCTTCCCCTTAACTGAACTAAATGCTGCTGATAATATTCATTTTATAACAGTAATTTATCATCATATCTATCTTAAATTCAGTTTTGAACATTGATAAACTAAACCTCTATAACCTCATAAAATGAAGCATGCACATAATCAACGTTTCTTTATACAGGTTAAGACACGCACGCATTTCGTGCGTCAATTTCGGTAAATTTTCAGGCCCCATTGCACCGCGAAATTTCAAAAATAGCATTGCATGATGGGCGCATTCAAAATTTCGCGGCACGATGTGGCCAAAAATACTTGAACGTGATTGGCTAAGCCCTTTAACATTGGTCCAATCGGTGACTTAACCTGTATAAAGCCAACCTTGCACATAATTAGAATGCTGTAGACTTTTTCATGAAACTTTGTAGCTTGTGGCGACATGAAAAAAAGCATGAAAGCCACTAATTTTTTATTTCAGTACTAATAAAGCTGTAATTGGTTTAAATGCTTTAATATTGGGTAGGAAAAGAGAGAATAATGTACATATGTCCATTCTAATGCCGCTTTGTTAAACTAAACTCTGAGGTTTCACTTTGGACAACATTAATTGTAACTGTTTGAGAAGGATAGTTGTATCATTTTTTATCTGGTAGCAATGTTATGTACAAAATAAAATAATATAATAACCATAGTTTAAGATGTTTAGATTATAATTTTATAACGTTAATTCTAGTAAGCCAATAGAAGCATTTCTTATTTGTATTAGGCTCGAGTCAAGCTGTTTTCTTAAAAAATAGAACAGGGGCTACAAGAATTCACAGTGGGAAAATATTCTCTATAATAAGCTGCAATATTAAAGACTGCTGAATTAATTAAAAAAAAAAATCTCCAATCTCACCTTTAAGGTAGAGATAATATGTATCAACTGGACCAATGCTAAAAAAATCCCATTCATAAAAATTATGAAAAAAATTTAAAATGTTCTCCTCTACATCCCCTATCAGTAGGTAAAAAATCAGGTATACAAAAACGAGCTAGTTTTCGAGCAATTAATTTTTAAAGTTCTCTAATTTAACATGGAAAAATGGAACTTCCATGTTAAATTAGTCAACTTTAAAAATTAATAACTCAAAAACTAGATCGTATTTGTATACCTGATATTTTACCTACTGATAGGGGGTGTAGAGGAGAACATTTTAAATTTTTTTCAGAATTTTTGTGTGACGGATTTTTTTTAACATTGGTGGCGTTACCTTACCCTTAAGAGCCTTTTGTCATTATGAAAAAAAAAAAAAAAAAAAAAAATGGCATTGGTATTTAAAAACTTGCTTTCATGTTGTGCTTTAGGTTGTTTTATCTCACTAAAATATCAGTTGATTTGTTTAATATACAGAGTAAACTAGTAGAAATTTTACTTTTAAAAATACATTTAATGAGTTCTTGTGACGATACTGATTCACCAGTCAATGTTGCAGCGTTTGGTTTCTGCGAGTACGGATCTCCAGACAGCGGTCTGCGTGCGGTTCGTCTGCTACACGACATGGAGTTAGGGGGCAAGACGCTGGTCGTCAAGGTCGACGCCAAGACCAAGGTCGTCCTAGACGAGTTCAAAGGTGAGGTCACGTGGGGAGGCAGGTAGTTAGTGACGCTGACGCTAGGGTTGTAAAAACTGCTTGAATAGTTGCAAAGAGGCTACCAGTATATCATCTGCTTGCAGCAAAGTCATAAATTGTATCTGAGACGTTAGAGGAAAGGACAACAATTGATATCATAGTTTTAGTAGCAAACTTAGTGAAAACCGCTTTAAATACATGCACTAGCGAGGTCCCTTTCAATGATATAACATTGTAAAGTCATGTAAATGCTCTGTCAGTAAATTTTTCAAAATGAAAAATTTACGTCAGTAAATTTTTCAAAATGAAAAATTTACAACATCATAATTATAACATACCTTCAGACAATATATTAAAAAGTATATATATGTGCATCTACTTCATAAGTGATGTCTTTCTCATAAATTTTGACAGTTTTGTGATTTTCCCAATGCTAAATAAAATTATATTTCAACCATAGAAAGTAGAAGGATTTTGATTTATGAACATGAAAACTCAAGATTTTGCAGAAAGATTAAAATCTCTGAAAGATAATTAAAATATAAATAAATATCTCTGCAAAATTTCAGGTTCCAACTGGAAAGTCCAAAAACCTCACTTCATGTTAAATTTATTAAAATAAAAAATGGTCTGTTTTCAATTATCAACTGATGTACAGTACAGTACTAAACTAGTTGGGCCGGTGGGCTCTTTGCAAACATTTGAAGAGTTGTTCCAACACTATCGAAAAGTAACGCAAACCATTTCTAGGGGCATACATAACCAAAATTACCAAATAACCAAAATATATATTTATTTAATAAGAATTATTTTATTTACAGTACTTTGATGTTTAAAAAGTCTGCTCTCGGGTCAGAGAAATTGATTAGTAAATCAAAATTGAATGACACTCAAAATATAGCTCCTTCTTCTTTGGTTGGTTTTAAAACTCGGAGCCCAGATAATTGAGTCACCTACATATATTCAAAACCTGGTTAAAACTTCAAGTTAATATACTGTACAGGTAAATTAAGTATCATTTTACATTAAAATTTTCAAACCTACTAGGTGGATTTTTGTATGGTTGATTTACTTTGGCTTCAAAGTACAAGTCTTTCTGATAAATGAACACAATTAATTTAACTGTTTGAGGCACGATCACGATCCTTCTTCATTTAGCACCCTTTAAGGGAAAGAGAACACCGATCAGCTGTTTTTTTTAGTTCCATTTGATCAACATGTTAACCTTAGCAGGCACACAAAAATTCTGGAATTTTAGACACAGATTTTAGTACCTAAAAGCCACAGAAACAACTTCAAAACAATTTTTAGAGATTATTTTTTTTTTTAAATTTTCAGCATAGGGCTTTCCCATGGAGAGCCAAACTAAAAACTTAGTTTATTATGTTTACTTCGCCTTCATTCTAAAAAAAAAAAAATGGTTTGTCTTGAAATTTTTTCTGTGGCTTTGAGGTCTGTCTCTCAAAAAAATATCAGAATTTTCTAGTGTCTATTAAAGTTTACATGTTAATTAAATGAAACTAAAAAAAAAAAAAAAAAACAGTTGATCAGTGTTCTCTTTCCCTAAAAAAAAATACACATTTAACATTAATATTAAAAAACATTGAATCATAAGAGAAACTCTGATATCTTATGAAAACATATGAGTGATGATCATTTATATTGTTTAGATGAATTCCAAAGAACGCAGCACAAAAATGGTAAATACTACATTTACGGTCGAATTAAAAGGTTGTATGTTTTACATTATAATGATATTTAGGTTGTTCTTTGTACTGCTTTTGAAGTTTAGGGGAGTCTGCTTATGTCCATTCTAATGCCGCTTTGTTAAACTAAACTCTGAGGTTTCGCTTTGAACAACGTTAACTGTAACTGTTTGAGAAGGATATTTGTATCATTTTTTATCTGGTAGCAATGTTACGTACAATAATAAAATAAAAATCAGTATCCTGTTTTTATAATATGCAAAGAATATCAAGATTATTTGATTTGTATAGGAAAATAGGCTAAATAATTTATCTTCCACCTAAATGCATAAATTAGGTCTAACTTTAGGTCAGGCTTAAGTTTGTTGATTTTAATTATTGCAATAATCAAAATCAACAATGTTAAACCTGGATTAAAGTTAGACGTCATGCATGCATTTGGGTGTAAGTTTATTTATGAATTTATGTAGTTAGTTGTATTTAACAGTTAGTAAAACCTACTATTATTTCACTATTTTTATATTGACCAATCAGTATTTGTTTAAATAATATTGAAGACATCAAAACAAGAAATCGACTGAATTCAAAACTTTTAGTAAATGTAACTTAAATATAATGTTTTATTTCTATATATATATATATATATATATATATATATATATATATATATATATATATATATATATATATATATCCGCTCTGTAGTGTAGTGGTTAGTACCCCTGGCTCTGGTCCGAGAGGTCCCCGGTTTGATTCCCGAACACGGCAGACTTTTCGTGACTTGGGATGGGTGTGACTAATTACTAGATTATGGAGTTGGTAGGAGGAAGGCAGCTTACAACTGTCTATACTCTGCTGCCCTGCAGTATTGCACTGTCACTGCAGGCTGCACAGATCTGGTAGTAGGAGCCCAGAAGAGTGCAGGAAAGGGTTCTGGGAGCCTGGTAAGCTCCAGCATGGTCACAAGATAACTCTTACTGATAAGGCTAAATATCGGCCTGGCCACACCCAAAAGGGTAAAATGGTGTCAAGGGTATTAACTTTTATTATTATATATATCTATATATTATTACATATATGAACTTTCATGATTTCTTAATTTTAAATTAAAGCAAACTAGAACTCAATCGTAATT
This sequence comes from Siphlonurus alternatus, assembly GCA_949825025.1. Taxonomy (NCBI): domain Eukaryota; kingdom Metazoa; phylum Arthropoda; class Insecta; order Ephemeroptera; family Siphlonuridae; genus Siphlonurus; species Siphlonurus alternatus. The sequence goes on from OX463787.1 coordinate 2,975,730, forward strand.
AGAAAATAGGCTTTTAAAATAATAATAGATTAGTAGAAATTGCACATGGGTTCCATAAAAAATAGTAATTTCACTAAGATAAGTTTATCAAATTAAATTATTTTTATGTTAGTAATATCAGGTATTTTTTTAGGGCTTATCATTTAAATTAAAATCTGATTTTCCTGATGTATTCTCTAGTATCATTTAAATTACAAAATAGGTCAAACTCATCCCCGACAAACTCCAGTCTCTAACAAAGAAAATATCCCTCAGATGATCGTCGTCGCAAGCTCGGCTCTCAAAAGCCCCCCGGCAACAACTCTCCACTGCAGGACGAGCGACCCCCGCCGGCCGACGCAGAAGACAGTTCCGACTACATGGATGACGAGATGAAGAGCTCCGACCAGGCCGCACTCGACCGAATCTCCGCCATCATGTCAGACTACGAGCCAGACATGAAGAACTACAATCCTCCCGCTGGTGAGCTGAACTTTATTCATAACGAAGCAAACTACATACTTAGATCACCTAATGGACAGCCTTCATGATTTTTTTTTATTGTATATTTGGAGTTATGTATTGTCAATTTTTTTCAAATCTTTTTCTCAAAATCAAAAAGAAAAAAACTGTGATGTCATAGTCATGCAACGTCTTGCCTATGTTTGTGTGTTAAATATTTGCTTTACTATATGACGTTACAGCGTTTTGCAGCACAATTTTAAGGGTTCAAAAAAACCTGGAAGGTTCTGTATCCAAATAAGCAATAAAAAAATGTACATAAGGGTTGTCAATGGTATATTTTTATTAATTTTTCTGTATGTATTTATGTCCATTCTAATGCCGCTTTGTTAAACTAAACTCTGAGGTTTCGCTTTGGACAACATTAACTGTAACTGTTTGAGAAGGATAATTGTATCATTTTTTATCTGGTAGCAATGTTACGTACAAAATATATCATAAATGGATATCTTTAATGCAAAATAAGCATACAATAATAGTATTGTATATAAATTTCTTTAAATTATTTATAAATAAACTATAAAAAATAATGAGTTTTTTACAAGTAAAGTACAATATTATCAATAGTCTGACTTCACTTTTTATTATAAATGTATTATTTGACTTGCACATGTGTGTACATTTTTCGAAGAAAACTATTGTATTTCTTGACCTAGATTTTTTAGTTTGTAACTATTTAATTAGTAAAATATTCCAGCAAATACATACATAACATGACGCCATATCCCTTTACGGGGTAAGCCAGCAGCATTATTACTTCGGCCGTCTACAAATTGCCCTCCAAAACACTCGATTCTTGCATACTCCACTTGCTTCAGAAATACTCATAACACTCTTTTGCCTTCTGCACTCTCTATTACACTGTGTACTTTTAACACTTCTGTTCTTCAAACATTCTGCAATCACATCCAACCAAACCTTTTTAGGTCTACCTAATCCTTTCATGCCTTGTACCCTACCTTTAAACACCTGTTTTGCAATTCGTTCATCATCCATTCTCTCAATATGTCCAAACCAACGTAGTGTACTTCGTTCATACTTGTCAATTACGCTTTCTTTCACTCCAGCAAATAATTCTAACATTATCATCGTTTGAAGTAAAGATTGTGTGTTGACACTTCTGTTTGTTGTGTAGGTGACAACAAGGAGCGCAAGATGTCGAAGGCGCAGGAAAAGTTACTAAAGCTGAGCCACAGCAACGATGGGGGGCCGGGGGGAGACACCACTCCTGTAAGTACCTCCCCTCTCGCTACCTGAAAGTATAAATGTCTAAGGCTAAAAAGAGTGCTATCTAAAATAAATATTTAAAAAATTATTGAAGGACTTTCAACCTTTCAGAAAGATGTGATTAGGTTGATAAAAGAAAAGAGCATGTATGAAAATGCTGTCAAGTTATATTAAAATAAAATATTTGTAATTTAGTTTAGGCAAACATCAAATTCAAAATTAATTTTTTGTTCCTTTACCAAAAAATATTACCTTGAAAATGCCTGAAATTTGGTCTTTGTTCTCAAACCCTTCAAATAAAAAAGAAAAAAGTAATTAAAGCTGACTTTCATTAGATTTTGTATCAACTGATCCTGTTTATAAGTAATATCATTCTAGTTATGAAGCTGTATTTACATCATGTTTTTTCAGTGTTAGAGGTGATAGTGTTTTGTTAAACTTATATTATGTTAAATGGTAATTGAACCCTTGTCAGAAAACCTTCTTTAATTATATTATGTTGTCTATATTTGTTACTTTTAGAAGAGGGATATGTCCATTCTAATGCCGCTTAGTTATAAACTAAACTCTGAGGTTTCGCTTTGGACAACATTAAATGTAACTGTTTGAGAAGGATAATTGTATCATTTTTTATCTGGTAGCAATGTTACGCACAAAGTAAAATACATATTATTTTTTCAAAATTTAAAATCATGTAACAAGAACCATTACTAAAGTTTGAGTTGCTGCGATAAGTTCATAGTTGCATTAAATTGCAGTTAAAAGTTATATATTCTGTAAAATGTTTGACTAGAAATATAAATAATTTACAATGAGCTTCTTCCTCTCTTAACAACCTAAATGAGAGTAATTTGTATAATTTTAGCATCTAAAAACAAACATCATTGAAAAATCTAAATAACGTGTTAATTTTTGTTAACAGAACTTTGACGATGGAGAAATGGAGGAAGGCAAGCGAGATTTGATAACGAGAGAGATAGGAAAATTCCGGGAAATCATGAAGGTAAGAAAATCCAAAAAACCTGTCAAAGTAGAATTTCAACGACCAAGTTTTCCTTTTTTCTTTCAATAATTTCAAATTTTTATAAAAAAAAATTACTTTTTCATTTTAAATTATTTAAGGAAAACCAGGTCGTAAAAAAATATATTTTTAGTCCTATGTGTTTTGGTAGTCCATACATTTCCCCTAAGAAATAGGGGGTGACAGATGGCATTCTTGCAAATTTACTAGGAAAGAAACCCTGGTGCCCCTTTTGGAAGCCGGGCGTGATTCGTTGTCGCGTCGTCTTGTTTTGTCTCTTCATAGGTGAGTAAACAAAAATATTGTCGACATTCACAACATTTTTTATTTATTTTGGAGTTCATGCACACTATTAAAAAAAAGTTTCACTAGATTTTCTTGTTACTTCTATTACTTTTGTACATAAAACTTTGGATATTTTTTTCCTTTTTTTGACCCCCTTTTATTGTTTTCATTTCATTTGTGTAAATATTTTTCTGTTCATCTAATCAAGGTGGCGGTGATTTTGTTTATACTTTTTCTTTCATTGAAATGTTATTATAAAATCACTTTAATTTAAGGTTTTCTTGCAAAATTAATTGGAAAGATACGTGAGATGTATTTCACATTAATATATTAATTAATTAAAGCCTGAGAGGTATAATTTCTGGTTAACTTGCAGCAAAAATTTCTCTTATTGGGCTCCTATGCTCCTATTTTTTTGCAGCATTATAATGCAAATTTTAATAAAAATCATTTTCAAACGTTTATTTCCTCCCATCTTAAAGTCTAAATTTTAACAAATTATTGTGTCTCTAGTGAAACTTTTTTTTGACTATCATGTCATGTGATATTTTTTGGAGGTCTACTTTTCAAATAATTGAAAACCTGATAAAGTATAAAGATCTCCATAAATTATCATATCATTCTTATGTTAGAATATCTGATATTTGTTATATTAAGGCATGTCAATCTGGTACAATATCATATGTCAAAATGTACACTTAGGGATATCATAAATGTTATCTCTGCTTTGTTTGTGGACATTTGGAGGTGTGGAGGACTTAAAAATGTTTTTTTTTTCTTCATGATCTCTCAAAATTGTAAATACAGTGTACATATCTTTGTATAATGGAACAAAGGTAATATTTTATATGTCTAAGTGTATATTAAACCCTATGTTCACTTTCAAAAATTGTTTAGTTTTATTTTTAATGCTATTTTTATTTGACATTGAGGGGAAATATGTTTGCTGTAAATAACTTACCAACTTGAAAATGTTTGTTTTTCAAAATTACAAAGTCTTAAAACAAGTTAACTTATAAGTTTTTTTTTCTTATTTTATTGTTTTGGCTGCTTACAATTTTTTTAAATTTAAATTGAACAGTAATACTTGTATTCCTAAATTTAAATTTTAGTACAACTATTTCCAGCATTAAAAGTGGCAGTCTATAAGTTAGCTTGTTTGTGAGTGGAGCCCCAGATTAAATGCATTCTTCTTTAAGTTATATATTTTAGTGGTGTTTTGAGTTAGTATCATACAGTACTTATTTTTTGGATAGACATCATATTGTGCTTAGTTCACACAAGTTTTATTTATTTTTTAAGTTTAAAAATAGTTGTATCAATGTAGTTTTTAAAAGGAAATTAAAAGGAAATTAAAAGAAAAAAAATTATCATATTTCTAGAATGAAGGTATTGAAACAAGATTTTACTCATTATCAGTGGCATACATTAAAGTAGGCAGTTGGTAACAATTGTCTTTTTTACTCAAGTAAATAAAGGAAAATTACATGGGGTCGCTGAGCATTCAACTTTTCATTATTTACTTAAGTAACATAGGGCATTGCCTAATTCACTGCACGCTACTACATATAATGTATTTGAGCACCTCAAGATTAAATGCGTATTAGTGATGTCTTTTTAAGCACCTTAACAAATTAATTTTATTACATTTTTAGCTTAAAAAAATTAATAATTTTGAAATTAAGTTTGTTTATTTAATTATTATCAAGTTACAAATTAATCCAATATGTACTTAAGAAAATTGATTTTATATCGAAATTTATTAGTTAAAGCTGCATAAATAAGGTATCACTTATTACATCAATTTAAAGAGTTGGTTTTGCTAGGGTGTATTGGGTCACTTACCCACTTGAGAATCAGTGATTCATAAATCCTACAATCCGTGACTCTTTCTTTTGGGCTTAGAAAGAGCTGATCAATATCGGCCTTTTTATCGCCCCCTCATCAATGAAGACTTATTTTTATTCCTGCTCCATCTTGTTAGATATACTTGAGTTTTTTTTCTTTCCAATATGAGTCATAATTCATTAGTGTTTGTGGTGTTATGTAAAAAAAAAAATTTGAGTCTTCAAATCATGTACCGACACGAGTGCCAGATAATTTTGTGAAGGCTGCAGGTATGTATTACGTCTTCAAAATCCCTCTTTATATATATATTTTTCCTTAGACAATATATTATTATTATTATTATGAATTTTTGTGTACTGTTAGAATTTGAGCTAACCAAAATAATTTCAAGCTATTTTCAAAATTAATAAGAAATGACCAAAATTCTATTGTATTAATTTTTAAATTTAAAAAAAAAAAGGTCGTAATTTATATATTGAAATCAGCTTGTGATGGATTTTTTACTAAATTGTGTATTGGTGGTATACCTCAAATAATTTATTTACTGTATTTTATTTTTATTTCTTTATTATTATTATTATTTCTTTACAATAAGTGCAGATTTTCCTAAAATAAATACAGACACTGAATGTTTGCACATACAGAATGGATTTCAATAAAATAACTGGGTACTTAAATGTTCGTTGATTAAGTCAGTATTTGAGGTATGCCCTTGTTGAAATTATTCTTCTACTTTGAGCAGTGGTGAGTGCTCATTTTAGCAACAGAAGAATTTCTTTAACAATAATAAAATTTGAATGTGAATTTTCAGCAATACTGTAAAAAAAAAATATTTTATTTGCAGTTCAAAACACAGTTTGGCTTTGCAAATGGCTTTTTTTTTATTTTTTTTTTAATGCATAATTATTATTGAGGGTTTGGAAAAAAATAAACATAAATTATTAAAGTTGTTATTTATGCCTACAAAATACAAGAAAGTAGCCATTAGTGGCATTGAATATTAATTTTTTATTGCCAAACCCTCATTTAAAGATGTTAAAGATGCCAAACTGGGTGCATTTTTTTTTTCTATTAGTTTCTGCCAGAAACAAAATGAGACAGTAGAAACTTATAAAAGAACAAAAAATCTTTTTTTCCACACAAAAGTTTTTTTTTTTTTTTAACTCAATTTTTTTTCCCTAATTTCTTTAAAAATATTTTGATTTTTATTACAAACACCGTCAAAAACCTTTAGATAAATAATAGTAAATACCTTTCTTAAAGGTATACAGGCCTCAAATTACAAATTAGACAGACATTAAGTGTTGCTCAAGTTTATAATCAACATTTGTATTATTTTTACCTGCGCGCGGTGCGTCTGTGCGAAGTCGCGCTGTAAAGAAAATCCTTGCTGACGTCACAACTCACAGCTAGCACCGATTAGCATTGAGTTGTGACGTCATCAAGGACTAAATTTCTTACTTTGAACTGCGACTTCGCACGGATGCATCACGCGTGGAAAAAAATTATGCGAATGTTGATTATATACTCTAAACCCACTTGGTGACTGTCTAATTTGTAATTTGAGGCCTGTATGCCTTTAAAAAAAAAATACACATCAGTGAAACATTTAGTTTTTTTACATAAAAATTTGAATGTAGTACTTGATTTTTCTCATTGCCTATATGATCTATTAAATTTACAATACAGTATCTATGATTTTTGACACACACACACACACACACACACACAACACCGTTTTACATTAAAAATATGTAACAATTTTTTAATTTTCTTATTTCTATACCAAATAAAACAAACATTATAACACAAAAATTCCAAATTATAATATGAAGAGTTTCTACTGTATCGTAAAGCTATCACAAATTATTGAATATCATTCAAGTATTTTGTTTTTCTCTCCCACTTCGTTCACAGAAACAAGAAGAGGAGAAAGAAGCTGAAAGACGACGTAAAGAGGCCAAGGATAAGGAGAGAAGAGACAAGGACCCAACTCCGAGATCTCCTCCCGGCCACAGACGTAGAGAAAGGACGAGATCGCCAGTGTCTCCCGCCTCTCGGAATCAGTCTCGGTCACCCCCTCCCCTACCGAGATCCTCCAGACATCAACCGTCACCCTCCCCCCCTCCACTACCGTCAAGTAGATCTTCAAGACCGCAACCTCCGTCGAGAAGCCCAACTCCAGAATCAACGTACTCTAACAAGTTGAGATCTAAAGGAAGTAACAACAGGGAGTGGAGACGCTCACATTCTAGGTGAGAATATTAAAATGAATAACCTGTGTGAATTTGTGTGTTACAAATTTAGATAGAAGACCTTGAGTTGTGTAGTATCCATTTTTTTTTAACCCTCTAAACATATAAAGCTGTGTATGGTTGTGCAAATATTTAACACAGGTATTTTTAATGACAGCGTTTTGAAACGTTTTTAAAGATGCTACAGCTTTAAAAAAAATATAAATTAAAAAAAATAATAATAAATAAAAATAAATAATAGTTAAATAAATTCCTATTTTGACAGTCTTTTTCTCTGGCCCCTCTGAATATAGCATTTATCACCTTTCGATAATTTGTATTTTTATGGGTCTTGTCTATCCTTTTCTTTCATTAAATAAATTAAAAAAGGAAGAATACATTACATGAAATGACTGTAGGTATCTTTAATATTCAATAAAAATAGAAATGCTACGTGCAGTCTTCCTATGTATGTTAGATTAAAATTTATCATTCAAAGTTTTTTTATTTTAATATTTCAAGAACTTAATCCACATGATCGAAATATAATAATTATTAAATTATTAGAAGTTACTCATGTTTGTAGGTTGCTGACACCTGTCTAGAGAAAATTTACAGATTATTTACCAATTAACATGCAAATTCAGATTGATTCTAGGATAGGTTGGCTGCAACTTAGGGCTGTTACTAAATATTCTGTAATATTGTGATCATTTGGTACAAATTTTAAACTGGAGTATGTACGACCAGGTGACTGAGACTAAAGTTGTTGTCTTCCCCAGGTCTAGAGAGAGAGACGAGGCCCCAGCCAAGCGCTCGGAGCGAGAGATCCAGAAGGAAAGGGAGATGGAGGAGGAGGCGAAGGAGCGAAAGAAACAAGACCGCAAGGCCAGGGAGAAAGAGGCAGCTTACCAGGTCAGTGTGCAACAGATGTCTTTTTCTTATGTCCACGTTCTCGTGTTGAAATCATTTTACTTTTAGTAAGCTAATAGAAGCTGATTTATGTAGCAATCTGGATTCCAGGATAAGGATAAAATTAGGCTAGAAATTTTCCTTAAAGTTCCCTTTTAACTTGATCATTTGATAAACCGAATCTGCTTGATATTCTCTTTTTTATTTTATCAACGTTTTGGCATTTCATCTACTGTATTTTACTTTGGCAATCTTAATCACATTTCAAGAAGTATGAATGCAATGTAGTTACATCCCCTCAATCTAAATCTCATTGAGGTTATTCTAATTGTAACTCCACTTTCAAAGTTTTGAGAGCTAGCTTGTTCTTGGTCTTACTAAATAAATAGAGACGTTTTTTTTTTGTTTTTTTTTTTTGTTTTTTTTTTTACTTTTTCCTCTGTTTTAATATTTTGTAAGGATTGGAAATAAAGTACTGAAATTTGCTAGGAAATTCATTTGTGTCTGACAATTTTCCCTTTTTTTTGTATGACCTTGTTGACAATACAATTTAAGTTTGGTTATTATATAATTCCTATACCCCCTGGGTTATTTTTACAAGTGCTGTTGTCTTCATCTTTTGTAACACTATATAACGAGGGGACATACATGACCAAAATGTGTCAATTGCCCCAAAATACCAACCAACCAATCAATCACTATATAACGTTGCAGGAGCGTCTTCGAAACTGGGAGGGACGTGAGCGTCGCAAGGCGAAGGAGCACGGCAAGGAGAGGGAGAAAGAGCGTCGCACCTCCGAGGAGGCGTCGAGGGAGGCGCGGAGACTCAAAGAATTCCTCGAGGACTACGATGACGAGAGAGACGACGCCAAGTTCTACAAGTGAGTTGTGTTTGAGATGTCAATGTAGTAGGGAACATTCAGCAGTATCTATAATGTACATATCTTTTAGTTTGATGCCATTTTAAGAAAAAAATATAAGTTTTTGTTCTTCCAAATTTTAATTGTAGTAAAAAGTAAATATAATTTTTTTTACAATAATACCGGTATTAAAGGTAAGGTTAAAAAAAAAAAAAAAAAAAAAAAAAAAAAAATCCCACAGAAAATTACGATTTTTTTTTTTTTTTAAATGTTCTTCTCTACATTCCCTATCAGTAGCTAAAATATCAGGTGTACAAATTTGAGCTAGTTTTGGGTTATGAATTTTTACTACTTTAACATGTTAAAGTAGTCAACTTTAAAAATTCATAACTCAAAAAGTAGCTCGAATTTATATACTTATATACAGTACCTGATATTTTAGCTACTGATAGTGAATGTAGAGGAGAACATTTTAAATTTTTTTCATAATTTTCATGTGAGGAATTTTTTTAAACATTGGCCGTGTTACCTTACCCTTAAGTTACTGCAAAGTTCATTTGCAAAGTTTATTTTATTTACTGTATTTATTTATTAATTAATTTTTTTAATATTTAATTTATTTATTTTTCACATGAATATTAGAGTTCTATATTTCAAACTATAGTATTGGTTTTAGCTTCTAGTTTCTGTTCTTTAAAGGGGCAAGAAGTATTAAAGCAGTCACTGTTCCATGACGTTACTAATTTGCTTGCTGTGTTTCAGGGGCCGTGAGCTGGCTCGCAGGCTTGCGTTGAGAGAGCAAGAGATTGAGAGTGACGCACGTGATCGTCAGCGAGAGAAGGAGGAGCTTGAGGAGATACGTACCAAGATCTACTCTGATAAGGGTTGCGACAACCCTTCCGCAGAGTTCGAGAGGGTGAGTGGACTGGTGTCTTTCAGTAGGGACACTTCAGAGTGGAAGATAAAAAGAAAAAAATCAAATTCATGATTATTTATACAATCCATGTTTCCTAAAATAAATAGAGGCTTCAAGTCACCTGATGTAGTAGCATTTACAACCATCCTAAAAAAAAAAAAAAAAAGCTCGTTTTTTTTTTTGGCATAAAAGAAATTTTTTAGAAGAAAATAAGTTCTTGATTCAGTATCAGAAGCCCCCTAAAATTATTTATGTATAATTTATCCAATGTCGAGCTATGAAAGTATTATTGATTTAATGTTACAATCAATTGTTGATTGCATGTATTGGAGTTATCAGCCTATATCATGCAAATGCACATACTTATATGAAATTGGCTGATTACATTTTTATAGAAAAAAGTTGTTATTATGTCAAGTCAAGGGACCCAGAAAATTAAGTTTACCTTATATCAAGTACTACCTTATATCAAGTTTTTCCTATACCACTCAATGCTAATTATTTTTTATGAGACTGCAATCTCCTTTACTCAAAATTGAGTTTTACCTAACAACAAGTTGTGTAATAACACTAATAACTTGTTACTGTAAACTTTTACGGTGACTAACTTTCTCATCCTCCACAGATAAAACAAGAACGGGAGCAGCAGTACAAGCCCAAGATCCTGGTGAAGGTTGAAGCGAAGGCACCTCCCCCTCTCGTCCTCTCTGAGCTGCGCCCCGCCTCCCCTCCCCCCCAGCCCCTCAGCGCACACAACTCCAACTCTCTGTCCGGGATCAGCGCCCCCCCTCCCCCCACCATCTCGTCACCGTGGAGACCTCCGCCAGAGGACAACTCAACGTCTGCGCTGGCCTCCCCTCCACCGCCCCCCTCCTACCACCAACACCAGATGCAGCAGGAGGATGACAGTCAGCTGTCCGCAGTCTCGCAGGTGAGACGTTTGTGAGAGTTCCACCTCATAAGATTTGCTTGCAGTTCAAAAACCTGTACCTGATACATTAACTTTGGTTTAACTCACGTTATTTAAGGTTTATTGTCACTAGTCTTAGGAGATGGTGAATCACTCTGAAAATTATAGTAAACCTTCCTTACATTATAACATAAATTATCAGTAAAAAAAAATTAAGCAAAAGTCAGTCTAGTTTTTGAGATATACATGATACAAATAGTGAGAATATCATTTGAAATCTGGCGGCCATTTTCAAATCAAGTCAAATCAGCATCTTTTTCAACTAAAAAAAAATAATATCTCAAAAACTGGACTGAATAATTACTTTTTTTACTTCAGAAAGTGAACAGTCATTTTGTTCTCTATGTTCTGATCTAAATTTTATATTTTTTACCATAAAAAAATAATTACACTAGTGACAATAATCCTTAATATGGTACCGTTAATTTTAAATTTATTTGGTACAACACATGATGGTTATACAGAGATTCTAGAATCTTCTTCTTGTTTTTATTAACTTCCGGTGTTTTTACCACTCAATGCACCCTGGTAGCATACATATGTAAATCAATTGACTCTACCCAATGTCTCCAGGCATCAATGCCCCCCATGGACGACGAGCCGTCTCCTGTGGCGCCCGCCTCATCGCGAGGTTTCTCCGGCTGGAAGTCTCCCTCACAGGACTCCTTGCCGGCCGTCGCCCCCCCACCCCCGCGAGGAGCCTCCCCCGCCAGCCAGCCCCCGGGGGTCAGCATTCCGGTCGGCAAGAAGCGAAAGCTCGAGATCAGAGAAGTGTTCAACACGGAGGATGACGAAGATGGAAGTCTGGGGTCCGGGGGTAGCAGGAAGAGAAAACCTCTGGTGCCGCTAGGTGAGTTGGTCCAGAGTGACTTGGACACATGAGACAGTTTTGCTCTTTATTGAGTGAGATAAAGAGATTTTAAAGCTGATGTCTTCTGTTTAATTTTACCTTAACTGTTAATAGTTACCTGCACTTATAAAGTAACATTACCGGTAATTCTGTTAAAAGTTGAAAAGAGACTACATTATTTATTTATTTATTAATTTATTTTAATTTTTATTGGTACAGAATTTCTTTCTACTCTATCATAAATTAAAATCTATATAAAATGACATTCAAAGTTGTGAGCTACTCTGGGAAGTTATTCTTGCTAACTAACGTCATGTTTCTTTTCAGACTACGGAGAGGAGAAGGGCAAGAAGGGAAAGGAGGAGGCGGGCAGCAAGGCGTCACAAGAGGAGAAGAGAAAGCACATCAAGTCGCTCATCGACAAGATCCCCACCGACAAAGAGGCTCTCTTTGACTTCCCCATCGACTGGGAGGCGGTAGACTCTGTGAGTCGTTACAAACTGAATTCTAAATACAGATAGTAGAAACTATAAAATAATAAAAAATATCCTGTTTATACATCTACTTTTAATTTATTTTTAAGAAAGTTTAATTTGCTTGAAAAAAAAAAAATGTTCTAAAATTTTACTGCAACCCACTGATAAAAAAATTCACTACTTTCAATGACTTTTTTTTTTCCCCCATTCTCAGGTTATACCTTAATTTCACTTTGTACAAAGTTATTATTTTAGGGACCTTTTTAAGCTTTAGTCAAAAGAAAAAAGAAAGTTCTAAAATCTTACCACAACCTGATAAATATTTACTAATTTAGCTTTGAGAAGTGACTAACTTGACCATTGTGTCCTCAGACGTTAATGGAGCGCCGCATCAGGCCGTGGATCAACAAGAAGATCATAGAGTACATTGGCGAGCCAGAGCCGACCCTCGTGGACTTCATCTGCTCCAAGGTGCTGGTGGGCAGCCCTCCACAGGGGATCCTTGACGACGTGCAGATGGTGAGAACACTTCCATATTTTTGTCAAAGACGAAGGAATTAAAAATAAAAAAGTAAAATATTCATTTCTCTCCTCTCACTTTCAATCCATTTTTAAAAAAAAAAAGTTTCAACTTTGCCCTTCCAATTAAATGATTTTTCATTGTGTTTGTGGCATCCTTAGTCATTTGTAGTGGCCATTGCAGAGTATATTATAAAAATTAAAAAATTCCAGAACACTGTTTCAGTGTCTGCCGGTATCTGCATTTGTTTTCTTTTAACTGCTATAAGAAAATAGCCTCCAATATAGAAATCAATTCATCAAATTATCCAAAAATATGGCCAGGTTTCTCACTTACTGTGTTTAGTGAGATAATTACAGTATCTTCTTTTTTTGTTGTCCCTTTTCTTCTATTCTGCTTTTTTATCTTCAAAACGTTGACACATTCTTAAACCATTGTTTGTTTTGTCAGGTGCTTGATGAGGAAGCGGAGGTATTTGTAGTAAAAATGTGGCGACTTCTCATCTACGAGATCGAAGCAAAGAAACTCGGCTTGGTCAAATGACCTTTGCCCCCCTAGGTAAGATCTCTGTCCCTTCTGTACTAGTTAGAAACCAGGTTAGATGCAGGGAAAACTCAACGGGATAACTTTCTGATGATTTTTACTGTTTGTTTTTTAGAGAAATTATGTAGATATTGTTTTTTTCATGACAAAAAGTTATATCTGTAATGTAACAAGCGTCGCAGGTAGCAGGTTTTACCAGAGTCTGTAAATTTAATACAGATATCACTGTTTAGTCTAAAATTAACAAAATTTATGTTGAATTTATTTACAATTTATTCAAAATATAAATATCTCTATCTACGAGACTATTACAAATTATGTTGTACTCTATTAGATTTTGTGCAATTTTTTTAGTTACCCAGTATTAAAAATTATTTATACTATATATTAAAAATGCATTTTATTTAAATCAACAGTAAAATATACAAATTTCAAGTTAAGGTAAAATGTATGTGATTATAAATTCGATTTTCAAATTCATGGCAGCCCAAATGGTCTAATTTTTGTCATAAGGTTGCAATCTACAGTACAGAGGGTTCATATTTGTATGTTTTTTAATATAAAATGCACCTTTGTGACTTTTAGTTTTGTACTGAATAAAATTGCCTTTTGGAGAATTCTTTTTCCAATGCAATTACTTAAGCTTTTTTTTTTTAAGTATTGTCAAGTATTAATAATAACAAATTGCTCAAAAAATACCTTAATTGGTATTAATGAAATTTTTCCGGTTGAGTTTTCTTTTGTACCCATTAGATCCCATAAATACAAAATAACATTCATGTAATTTTAAAATTCAATAATATGTATGTATATTAGTTCTTAAGTGTTCCAGCAGGTATATTATAAAAAAAAAATACCTATCCTATAATAAAATATTTTTTACAATATTGTCCTCTTTGAATTATTAATACAGCGCACGTGTTCATTTTTTATGACATTTTTTTTTTATTTTAATTAAATTATTAAAAAAAAAACAATTTCTTTTAAAATATTATTAAAAGGTCCCAGTTATTGTGTTCTGTTTCTTTTCTTTTTTTTTTTTTTTTTTAAAGCAGTTCAAGAAATTTGTGTACATCATTGAATTGTTTATGAAAATAAATTTGATGAAAATTATTTTACATGATCTCTTTATTTATAAGTTCCTTGGAAATAAATATACTGTTGCTAGATTTAGTGATAATTTATAGAGGCTTCAAGTCAGCTGATTTTGCGGTGTTCCCACCGTCCTATCCAAACCTATGAAAAAAAAATTGCTTTTTTGCCATGAAAGAATTTTTTTACGAAAAATGAGTTCTTGATTCATATCAGAAGAATCATAAATGGAGTGGGTATAGTAGAACCATCATATGGTCAGCGCTGTCACACTTTGACATGTGCATTCCTTTCTTATGTGTGCCATGTCAAAGTGACAGCGCTGACCATATGATGGTTTATTTTGAGGGCATTGCAATATCTTAAATAAAGAGTAGCATTTAATGTTTTGAATAGATCTCCCTTTTAGCAAATAAGCATATATTTTTTTAAGAAATTAAATAATAATAACAAAAAAAATGTATTTGTTTATAATTAATACTTTAAAAATAATATATTTACTTTTAAGTAAAAATTTAATTATCCTAGATTTAAGTAGCTTTAATGAAAAAGTTTGTGAAGGTGAAATTAATATTTTCTGAAATATTACTACTGTTACTAATAAATTGCATTATTTTTACAAAAATTTTACTAATAGAGGCTTCAAGTGTTCCCCCGACGATAAAATTTTCTCCATAAGCCACCATGTTAGAAAAATTTGAATCTTTTTTCGGTAACTATTACAGCAATCAATTTTGAAACATCTCCTATAGTAGAACCATCATATGGTCAGCGCTGTCACACTTTGACATGTGCATTCCTTTCTTATGTGTGCCATGTCAAAGTGACAGCGCTGACCATATGATGGTTCTACTATAGGAGATGTTTCAAAATTGATTGCTGTAATAGTTACCGAAAAAAGATTCAAATTTTTCTAACATGGTGGCTTATGGAGAAAATTTTATCGTCGGGGGAACACTTGAAGCCTCTATTAGTAAAATTTTTGTAAAAATAATGCAATTTATTAGTAACAGTAGTAATATTTCAGAAAATATTAATTTCACCTTCACAAACTTTTTCATTAAAGCTACTTAAATCTAGGATAATTAAATTTTTACTTAAAAGTAAATATATTATTTTTAAAGTATTAATTATAAACAAATATATTTTTTTTGTTATTATTATTTAATTTCTTAAAAAAATATATGCTTATTTGCTAAAAGGGAGATCTATTCAAAACATTAAATGCTACTCTTTATTTAAGATATTGCAATGCCCTCAAAATAAACCACTGATTTTGGGCATTTTTTTCTCCCCCACCATAATAAATAAAAGCAACACTTTAAAAAAAAATGTATACTGTGAGTTTCATTTATTTTTTATAAAAAAATGTTGGAATTCATATGCAATATTCCTGATCTGATAATTAAAATTTAATTTCATATTTTGTTTTTTACTATAGTAAAAAGCCACTGTATTGATTCTTATCAACATGCTTACGGAAGTTGCAATGGAATAATACTGAAAATAAAATATATAATAAAAGAATTATTTATCTTAAGAGAAAAATTATAGTATTACACATTTCCAACCATTATTTAATTTCGTTGCCTCCTGTTCAATTATATTAACCGTCTCCACAGCCCAATTCTGACAATTGAAATGTATTAACTCATATTTGACATTGTTAAGAGGGTTCTTTCTGGCGATGTTGCGAAGTTTCTGTGGCGAAGTTTTGATGTTGAGAATATTCTCCATTCTCAGACTGAGCAGAGTGCATTCTCTGTTGGATTCCTCCATCGTGCATTTTGTTCCGTTTGGAGGTGTCGATGATTTCAGATAAGAAGCCACTAACTTGAGATCGTAGTTCAGACCTGTAAATTAAAATAGTGGAAGATTTGTTATTTTAGTCCCTTTTTTTTCCTAGTAATACGTACACTTTCAATGTTTAAAAAGATAATTAATTAAACAATTTATATAAATTTAAATAATAATTTTATTAAATATTATATAGCAGTTCTTACGATAGTAAAATTTTTATATATTTCTTAATGGGGAATTTTCCTACATTTATTTTAATTTTTTTTTTCAGATGCTCTATGCCTTGAAAATAAATGTCCCAAAACAAAAAAGTTTCAATTTTAAAAATTGGAGACAAGGGAATTTTTTAAAAATCTTCCTTCTTTTGAATTTAGCGCCAAAACGTGACGTAGAAACTGCCTAGCAGGCGAAATCGGGCGAAATTTTTCTGCAATAAATTTATATTTTCGATTTTATCACTCTTAAAGTAAACTGATATTAGAGACAAAACTCCCTATACTATATAGGGTAGAAAAACCCGCTGATTTCGATCGTGTTACTAAAATTTATAGCCAATGACTCCTTGACGCTCAAACTATGATATCAGGCAGTTGTTGTGTGTTAATTAACTAGGGAGTTTCTACGTCTCAATTTTCAGAAGGGTAAGGTAACGCCACCAATGTTAAAAAAAATCCCTCTCACAAAAATTCTGAAAAAAATTTAAAATGTTCTCCTCTATACCCCCTATCAGTAGGTAAAATATCAGGTATACAAATTCGATCTAGTTTTTGAGTAAATAATGTTTAAAGTTGACTAATTTAACATGGAAGTTTCATTTCTCCATGTTAAATTAGTCAACTTTAAAAATTTATAACTCAAAAACTAGATCGTATTTGTATACCTGATATTTTAGCTACTGATAGGGGGTGTAGAGGAGAACATTTTAAATTTTTTTCAGAATTTTTGTGATAGGGATTTTTTTTAACATTGGTGGCGTTACCTTACCCTTAGGTTAAAAAAGTTGAAATTTAAGTCAAACTTATTGTTAATATGTATAATACCCTCTATCATAATATACGTATTAGTACTTAGTTAAATTAAAATTTGAGTTGTAAGAGAATTCCCCATTCTAGTAAAGCCGGTATTATACCATACAATTTTGCATACAATTTTTCCTTGCAAGAAAATTTCATCTCCATACAAACAAATGGAGTTCAAGTTTTCTTGCAAGGAAAAATTGTATGCAATAGTTAGAAAAATTGTAGCGTCTAATACCGGCTTAACATTTTCTATTTAAATATATTATTAATATTTTTGTTATATATAAATTAATAAAAATACTGAGTTGCTTAACTAAATAATTATATAAATAAAAACTTGTCGGTGTCCGGGATCGAACCACGTACCTTCCAAAGTGACCCAGCAGTCTCCGAATTTGACCCCGAGGGCCCAGTGGTTGACCCAGCTCTGCTCCGCCCCTCCCCCCACGCGGGCCTTGAACACGAAGATGGTGGCGTCTCTGTCCAGGTCGTCCGTCTCCTCCTCCATGTTCGGCTCGGAGCTCGGCATCTACACACTCGAAAATTAGAGGTTGAATTTGACCTCGGTACAATTAAGGGTAAGATAACACGAACAATCGATTGTTGGTAGTCCCATTTGATTAACATGTAAAACTTAGCAACCTCATAATGATTCTGAATTTTTTTTGAGAGACAGTTCTTGGCATTAAAAAAATATGGAGAAAATTTCAAAACAATCGGACGATCCAATTTTTTTAAATGAATTTTTTAAATTTTCAGTATAGGGCTTTCCCATGGAGACCGAAACTAAAAAATTAATTTAAAAAAATTGGATCGTCCGATTGTTTTGAAATTTTCTCCATATTTTTTTAATGCCAAGAACTGTCTCTCAAAAAAAATTCAGAATCATTATGAGGTTGCTAAGGTTTACATGTTAATCAAATGGGACTAACAACAATCGATTGTTCGTGTTATCTTACCCTTAAGGCTTAACCTGAGATATTCGGACGAAAAAAGTCGTATCGACAGATGTTCTTGAAATTAATTTGGTAGACTTACAACAATTGTCCAAATACTATACTGATTTTTTTCAGATTTTTTTAACCGTTCCGTTAATTATAATTAATTTATTCAAATGCGTATTTTGTATCCTTTCAATGTTAAAATTTTCAATCAACATTACACAAAAACGGCTTGAGATTTTTTTTTTTAAATTTTACATAGATTAAAAGCTATAAATTTTTTGGACTATTTTTCTGAATTGTTTTCATATATTTCGAACCGTGGCGATGATTGTTTCTCATATGCCCTAAGAAACTTGGCAACGAATTGTTTAATTTATTAATGTTCACCGCGAACCGCGATACTCATCCTATTTCAAATTGCAATGAGTTTGACTTTCTCGCCATCCATTTCGCGTCATGGAAATCATTAAAAAACATCTTAATTTTGTTCCGAACGCGTTGGACGTTTTTCACATTGTTCACAACGCGTTGGGATAATTCTCGTTTGTTCCGAACGCGTTGGGATCAACGCGTTGTGAATTTTGCTGAAGTGCCCAACACGTTGGGATCAAAATTGCGATGCTCCAAACGCGAATTTCGCTTCTTGGAATTTTCGAATGATCCCAACGCGTTGGGAACAAAAATTTCGCGTCGGAAGCGAATTCGCGTCCGGATGCCAACATATAATTCTTACCATGCATATATTTAATAATTTTTAAGTTATTAAATTTTCAGCAAGAACGATTAATATTTTGTTATAAATTGCATGGAAGGATACAAAATTCACATTTTACTAAATTAATTATTAAATAACCAACGGTTATAAAATTGTGAAAAAAAAGGGCTAATTGGAAGACTGTTGTAAGTCTACATAATTAATTTGAAGAACATCTGTCGTTACGACTTATTTCCTCCAAATTTCCCAGGCCTTAAGAAAGTTGAAGTTTACCCCGTCTGTATAGACTATAATATACAAAGCCATACGATTTTAAAAATGTTGAGAGTCCATTTCTTCATAAAACTGATTCGCATCATAAATATATTTCACTACAGAAATTAGGGTTAATTGTGATGTAAACATTATCGATTATTGTGATGTGGTTTATTAATCAAGATTTAGAATATAAATTAGAGAAACTACTTAATTCCTGCATTAGATATATTTTTAATTTGCGTAAATATGATCATGTGTCAGAGTATTATAAAATTTTGTCTTGGGAGAATTGGTATTCGACGTGATTATCATTTAATGTGTTATGTTTATAAAATCTTACATTGTAATCAGCCTGAGTATCTTACTGACATGTTTACATTAATGAGGGATGTGCATACTAGGGCCACAAGGTCACACATCAGTACTATCTACAAGTTCCTAAAACTAGCTGTGAGAGTCATTTAGTGTCAAAGGTGCCCGATTGTGAAATAAACTTCGTGCTGATATTTGTTGTAAGGAATCACTACAAGTATTTAAAACAAGTCTTTTGAAAAATATGATGTAGAATTTTATTGATTTTGTTTAAACTGACTGACTGGTATATTGTTTTGTATTATGATTAAATTTATTGTAAAATTATAAGTATTTGCTTTTATGGTTCATAAAATATGTATTTTGTATAAAGGATTTATTATGTAATACATTTAAATTTTTTTGTATATTTATCAGAATTTTGTAAAATTTGTATTATATGCTCTTGGGTTTAGTTGATATATAGGACTTTTTAGTCCTGACTACGCCTTTTTTATACAATAAAGTCCTTTTATTATTATTATGTAAAGGTCATTTTACGATGATAACTTACAAAAATCACAGCCATCTCGACCAGTTTGTTCAGCAAGGCTCGAAGTTGTTCTCTCAGTTCTTCATACTTCTTACAATCACCACCGGCGGCGCTGTAGTAACAAAATCATTATTGTTGGGGTTAATTAGAATGCCATGGTCACAGCAGGGACGTGTTTTGATAGAGCACTGATGTTATCTTATGAAAAATTACAAAATTTATGTTGTACTTGTGCAACCAGTGGTTTAATAAATTGTTTGAATTTAATATCGTAATTAATATTGGACAACTACACATCTTGTATTTATTCGTTGTTATCCAGCACACCCTCTCATATCAATTTTGCCATTGACTCTCACCACTTGTGTCCTTGACATTTGCAATCACAGAGAGGGACCAGGTCAGCGTTCAGTTTGAACACGATATCTTCACCCTCGGAATTTACTTGTAGACACTGGGGGAACAGAGAAAACTTGAGAAAATTTGGTCGTCAGTAGACATTTTTATTATTACATAAATAAACAAAGGATATAAATTTGATAGTGCTCCGCTTTGTTTTATTAAATAATATTAACAAGAACAACCATGCTCCCAAACAACTCTCCTTACTTAAAAATAAAATAATAGTAATTTTGAACATAAAGGTCGTACAAGACAACATTGATCACGTCAGAAAACATATATATAACAGCTTTAGATAGAATACATAGATAGAATTCTCTTATAAATTAATAGTGAATAGAAATTATTATAAATAAAATATTACTGATGAAATAAAAGAAGAAACGTCATGATTTATGTTGTTTTCCTTTTTTGAAATACTGAGGGAGTTTTTCCAAATTATGTTTTGAAATATAAATATACAAAATTCACTTGAACTCACCACCAGTTCCTGTTCCAACTTGTCTGGACTGGACGTGTTGTGTGACGTCACTCGAAGCTTCTGATTGTCGGTCAGAGAGACGATCATTACCACGTCCTGTTGTCAAAACAAAATTTAACATTACCACCATGTGTTGTGTATCAATTGATGGAGGATGCCATCAATCACCTCCCGAATGCACGAGTGGGTGTTCTTTAGCTACTTGTGAAAAGTTTGGCGGTGCCTAGGCTCGAACCTAAGACCACCCGATGACGTCACCTTGCTCCCTTGCTGGATCAGCTGGACGATATTTGCTGAGTCATCTGTCAGGAAGTTTGGTCCTCTGAGAGCTCTGACCACAACGTCCTCGTACTGTCGTAGACTGTCGCGAGGAACCGAGTACACCACGTCCATCTGTGTGGCATAATAACGTTAATAATAAGAAGTGTAGAGTAAAAGGGAGGAAAAAAGGTGAGGGCTGGAGTAGCAGGTTTCTGACTTTTATTTCTTCATAAATAATTTATTTGTTTTCTAATAATGCATATTTTTGTTAAAAAAAATAATTACTATTATATGCTTAAAACTCAACTGTTGATTATGTTCTTCAAGAACCTTATGTTATAAAGCAGGTTAATTATGTCAAGTATGTGTAATGCAATGTAGTCGAAAGAGATTGCTCGGCACTATTGTTCATATTGCCACCAAAGAAATTCTTGTAATCGAGGTGGTTTTCAAATTTCCTATATATTTTTCTAAATTTAATTTTTTTCATTTCATCAACATATATTTTACAAATACATTACAATAAATATAGGTTATTTTACAGGACACTATATTGAGCACAAAAACACAAAGTGATGAAATATCAATTTATTAACCAATCTTGCATGCTTATTATAACATAATAAAATTATCTAAATTTATCTGTATGATGATTATTTAATATATATCATCAACATATTTTACAATTAAATTAATTACAGATGAAATAAGACATTTTACAAGACATTAACATAAAGTGGTTAAATATTTATTTACTAAACAATCTTATCTTCATTTCGTAACGTTATTGTTTCACCTTGTTTTCAAACAACAGAGCCTCAACTTTGTTGAACTTATTTTGTGATGTTGACATGGTGAGATTTAGCAGAGGACTGAAACAGAGATTTGTTATCAGAAACACATTGGGAGTGGTAAATTAATTAAAATTAACGATACAATATTAAAGGGTAAGGTAACATGCCCAATGTTTAAAAAAAAAAAAAAGCCCACACATGAAAATTATGAAAGAAATATAAAATTTTCTCCTTTATTTACATCCTTATAATTTGTATACTTGATATTTTAGTAATTTTAGCTATAATACTGATGGGGGATGTAGAAGAGAACATTTTATTTTTTTTTTTTTTTTCATAATTTTCATATGTGGTATTTTTTTTTTAACATTGGGCGTGTTACCTTACCCTTAAATCAATATAGCGTAGTAGCGTAAAAATTAAGACATCAATATTGCGATAAGAAACCGGAAGTGTTACTTTGTATATAGACTTACTTTATTTCAATAACGTTATAATATAACATTAATACAGAAAAATTTATGTGATTTTTCTTATGCATGGGAGTAGCCCAAAAAAGTATAGATATACAGGTTTCTGATATATCTATACTTGCATTTCAGTGTTGAAATTTTCTATAATGCATGGATCAACAATATCAACATTTCTAGTTCTACTGCAAGTTTCTATGTCAAATTTCAAAACTGATTTACAAAGAGAATACAGTAAAATAAATATAAAAATTTCTTCCGGAAGTAGCCGGAAGTGTGAAGATTGCAGCTCTTCTGTTTGTAATTCAGTTTTGAAACTTTACACAGTAATTTGACGTAGAAGTACTGACCTGTGTGTGAAAATAGAACGCGGAAATATGAATAAGAAGATCAGAAACCTTACACTTCCGGCTACTTCCGGAGGGAAAGTCATATAGATTTAACTGTGTCTTTTCAAAACTACATGATTTTTAACTCATGCAGTGGCTAAAAATTTAACTTTCAAATCACTTCGGAGAAAGAAAAAAATAATTAAATTGACAGTAATTATTAAATTAATATATTGTCTTTTTCATGTAAATATAGCTAATTTATTGAAATGACAGTGATAATATAATACATTTAAAACATACCTTGAACTGCAAAATATTCACAACCTATCAGATACCAAACACAATCTGCACTGCATGACAAAACACCTATTATAACTGACAGCGAGTTGAATGAGATCACGTGGTCTGGTATTTGTGATAAGAACGATAATGTTATCTCTATATGATGAAACTAAACTTTGTTGCAAATATCTGCTTCTATACATCTGTATATAATTGTGTGCTATTTTTTTATTTATTATTATTATTTTTTTTTTATTATTTGAACATATATATAGGTTGTACAAGACAACATAGATCACGTCAGAGAGTATAACATACAGTAAAACATGCAAAACACCATATAATATACATGTATATTGGTAAGAAACACAAAAAATCACTGGCAAAGAGGAAAAAAAAAATAACAATAACAATCATAATAATCAGACAAAGAAATGTAAAATTGTAAACAATTAGTAAATGCTTCTATCTATTTAATATTGACTTCCTTTTTTAGTTGTAAAAAAGAATAAGTATTTGAAAAAAATTTAGCGGATTCATTATAAATATGAGTTAAAATTGAAATGTAATTAGTTGAAGCAAAAAAAATGAAGTAAATAATATAGTCAATAGGACGTACTTTATACAGTATTATTTTATTAGAAAGAATTAAAATTTCATATCGATGTATAATTAATAAAATATACGAATATGATACCAGCAAAAAATAAAGCAATATACGTTAAAAAAATAGTTAAATCATTAATAAAGCAGTTTAAAACTTTTTAATTTTAATCAATAAATTAAAACAGTTTTATGCCATCAATGATGTATACGTATGGGTACTAATTACATTGCAAATATAATATATATATATTTTTTTTTCTAAAACAATATCAACAATTGATAAAATGTTAAACGAGAGACCTGAGAAATCCTAATTATTAATTTGATTCGCATTTATTTCAAAATCGTGAAGATATTATTTACATTTAATGAAGCCGATTATTTAAGTGTTATGATTAACAGTTAAATTAATATTTTACAAAACAACTTATTGGACAATTTGCATCATTTTTTTTTAGTAACTCAATCGGAAGAGGAGGTCGAAAAATACACCTATGAATTTTATGAGATTTTTATTCGTACTGCATCATGGCTAAAATAGAGATGTAAAGAGGTCACGTGACCTGGAAGCGGCGCCCGTGTCGCCTATGACGTCATTGAACTGTCTGGTCAAGCAAATGATCGTCTATATAACGCTTGTAAACAATAAATTAATTGTTGCTTGTTTCCATAGCAACGTGGTTGTTTACAAGCGTTATAAAGTCGATCGTTTGCTTGACCAGACAGTTCAATGACGTCATAGGCGACACGGGCGCCGGCTCCAGGTCATGTGACTTCTTTACATCTCTCCTTTAGCCATAATGCAGTACGAATAAAATTTTTATAAAATTCACAGGTGTATTTTTCGACCTCCTCTTTCGATTGAGCTAGTGTAAAAAGTTGATGCAAATTGTCCAATGTGAAATAAAAATGTAAATTATTTTATTTTTATTTTGTTTCCTTGCTGAATATTGAATTAGTAATTTGGAACGTAACTATATTTGACAGTGTTATACAAGCTTGGAAAATTATCTAGTTTTATTACACATTTCCATTAATTTTATTCGGTAATTTCGTTGCTTCCTGTCCAATTATATTTGCCGTCTCAACAGCCCAATTCTGACAATTGAAATGTATTAACTCATATTTGACATTGTTAAGAGGGTTTTTCCTTGCGATGTTGCGAAGTTTCTGTGGCGAAGTTTTGATGTTGAGAATATTCTCCATTCTCAGACTGGGCAGAGTGCATTCTCTGTTGGATTGTTCGATCGTGCATTTTGTTCCGGCTGGAGGTGTCGATGATTTTAGATATGAAGCCACTAACTTGAGATCGTAGTTCAGACCTGTAAAGAAAGATGTTTAATGGAGTATTGACCTCAATTTTTTTTATTGCAGAAATGGATAGAGGGTGCAAAGTTATGCTACCCTGAATTTTTTCAGATTTTTTAGAGCCCGGGAAGTATTTTTAAAAAATTATTGAAAGTTCTTTTTGTGACGTCACGAGACGCCGCTCTTTAAGAAAAAGATAGGACTTGACGCCGCGTGACGTCACAAATACGACTTTCAATAATTTTTTAAAAATACTTCCCGGGCTCTAAAAAATCTGAAAAAAATCAGGGTAGCATAACTTTTCACCCTCTATATATCCATTTCTGCAATAAAAAAAAAATTGAGGACAATACTCCATTACAATATTTGTTACGTTAATATTTTTATATTTTTATTTAAAAAATTATATTTTTTAATAATATACGAGTAGTTTTGATAAATTTTATATAACTGAATTTACTTAGTAACAAGATTAAAAATAATATATATGTAAAATATTGAAAGGCATACATGACCAAAATGTGTCAATGGCCCCAAAATACCAACCAATCAAATATTTAATAGTAAAATTACTATTCATTAAACAATGTTTGGGAAAAAAAAAAAACACGTGATGAAACCATTTGACTTTCTATTGTACACTCTCGTGTACGAAGATTATATTTCTAACTGAAAATAAACAACATACTGAGGGGAACCATGGAAATTTCAATTATGATAATTTAGTTAACTTTTTATAATTGATGAACCAGCGTCTCATGGATAAAAAGTTATCAGTGTCCGGGATCGAACCACGTACCTTCCAAAGTGACCCAGCAGTCTCCGAAGTTGACCCCGAGGGCCCAGTGGTTGACCCAGCTCTGCTCCGCCCCTCCCCCCACACGGGCCTTGAACACGAAGATGGTGGCGTCTCTGTCCAGGTCGTCCGTCTCCTCCTCCATGTTCGGCTCGGAGCTCGGAATCTGGAGGAAAAAATTTGGGGGATACGTGTTCATCAGTTGACTTTTTGAAATAAAATTAAAAAATAGTTTCATATTTTAAGGATTGACCTCTCAGTTTATTGAGATCTCGGAATCGGCCCCCTTAAATGCTACAAGATTTGCAGAGAACTTAGAATTCATCATCAATAGGTGCCATGTAAATTTTGAAGTGAATCTGTATTATCAGTTTTTCAGAAAACTGAGGTAGAAATTTAACATTGGTCTTATGGACGGAAACCGGAAATGGAGCTATTGTAAGAAAACTGACAGACTGAATTTGCTCAAACCATTTATTAAGCGATTAAGTTTTAGAGCACTCTCGAATTTTCAAAATTTATTTCATTCAATTCCGTCTGACAGAAATTTCCTTTGACTCGCGTAGTAACTGTACTGAGGTCAATCGTTAAGCATATGAAGTTTAAAAAAAAAAAAAAAAAAAAAGTTGAGTTATTATACCTTTTAAATTTTGAATTTTAATAAATTTTAAAACAAAAATAACATTATTAAAATTTATTTAATAATATTAAAGTTTAAGTAAACTAAGTAAAAATATAATTATGAGCTCTGTTTGTAAATACACAATCAGAAAATATCGATTTTTATTAATGAGCCTATGTTCCATGTACATAAGGTTCATCAATAAAAGTCAATCCTTTCTAATTGTGTATTTACGAACAGAGCTATTAGTTTTAAAATTTTTAGGATTAATTTTGTAGACATTTTCAGTTTGAATTTAAACACCCAATTATACATATATACATTATATTTAATAAATTAATATTAAATATATCAAACTAAGGCTATAATACAATATATTATGCGGAATTGATAAAATTCACATATTTACAGAAATTCAAGCTTCGACAAAGAGTTAGAGAAATTATATGACAAATTAAAAAAATTAATAACAATATTATGGTCATAAATTGTAGTTAACTTAGTGAAGACAACAAATAATTTGCATCATAAATTGTATCCCCTGCATGGGAATGACGTAAAGGTCATTTTATGATTGAACTCACAAGAGACGCGGCCTTAGCGACCATTTCGTTCAACAAGATTTGAAGTTGCTCTCTCAGTCCTTCGTACTTCTTGCAATCACCACCGGCGGCGCTGTAGTAAAAAAAAATAAATATTAATTTGGAAGATCAATTTTAAAAGTATTATATAAAGGGGGTGCATTTCCATGGAGCGGGGAAAGCGAGAAAATCGCATGCTGCAGCCAATGGAGTATCGACCTCAAAAATTTTTATTGCAGAAATGGATAGAGCGTGCAAAGTTATATATGCTACCCTGATTTTTTTTCAGATTTTTTGGAGCGTGGGAACTATTTAAAAAAAAATGATTGAAAGTCTTTTTTGTGACGTCACGCGGCTGCAAGTCCTATTCTTTTCTTAAGAAGCGGCGTCTCGTGACGTCACAAAAGAACTTTCAATAATTTTTTAAAAATAGTTCCTGGGCTCTAAAAAATCTGAAAAAAATCAGGATAGCACAACTTTGCACCCTCTATCCATTTCTGCAATAAAAAAAATGTGAGGTCGATACTCCATTAGAGGCTCTGGATTTCCTTGCCTTGCGGTGAGCGTTTTTATCGCCAACATGGCTGCCATACGATATTAAAGCAAGTGCGCTTTTCTTGCTCCGCCAAGCTTCACTCGACATCGCTACATGGAAAAACATCGGTAGATTATTAAGAAAAAAGTATAAAAAACAGCAGTTTTACATATTTTTTACCTTTTTGTCCAAATATGGTAAGAAAAATCACAGTTTTTATAGACTCACCACTTGTGTCCTTGACATTTGCAGTCACAGAGATGATCCAAGTCGACGTTCATTTTGAACACGAGGTCTTTTTCCTCGGAATAAACCTGCATACGCTGAAGAAACAGAGGAAACTTGAGAAAATTTGGTCGTCAGTAGCCATTTTTTATTGCATGAAAGGAAAGATATATATATATATATATATATATATATATATATATATATATATATAAATTTAATACCACTCAGATCTTACCCAAATTTCTTTTAGAATGTGAACAACGGAAAAAAAATGAGTAGTACAATGTTTTACATGCATTGAATGTCTCAAAATCCCTTGATTCTCTAATTTTAAAGTCGTCAGACAATCAAAATTCCATGGACTTGAACTCACCACCAGTTCCGGTTCCAACTTGTGTGGACTCGACGTGTTGTGTGACGTCACTCGAAGTTTGTGCTCGTCGGTCAAAGAGACGGTCACTGACACCTCCTGTTATCAAAACAAAATTTAAAATTACCACCACAGTCATATTTTACTGTAAATATATTGTTTTATTTGGATACAGAAACTGGAGTTGTCACTTTTTAAAGATTTTTCGTAATCCTTAAACTTTTTTTAACCCTTAAATTCATGCTGCAAACGGTTGAAAGGCCCTGTGGCTCAAAAATTTAAAAATATTTAACATGAAAGCAAAAAGGAAGACATTAAATTTTATGATTTTGACTGATGAACTTTCAACTCGATTTCAATTAAGAGTTTATTAATTTAAAATTGAAAATATTAAAATTTGTTGCAAAAAAGTTATATAGAAAAGATAATTTTTTTTTTTTATTTATACTCTTAGGATTAAGGGGAAGGTAACACGGCCAATGTTTAAAAAAAATGTCACACATGTTAGGTTTAGATCTTTAATATGGCTTAGATAGGACGGTGGAAATCAGCTGACTTGATGACGTCACCTTGTTTCCCAGCTGGTCGATATTTGTGGAGTCATCCTGGACAAACTCTGGACCACTGAGGGCTGCAACGACATCCTGCCCGTATGATCTCAGTCTCTTCCGAGGCACAGAGTACATGATGCTCATCTGAAGTTAATTTAGTGCATACGTTTGTTATGAAAAAAAAAAAAAAATCATTAAATCATATGAAAATTATATAAAATTTTTGTATAATTTTAAAATTAAATTCAATAAATTTTTTAAATCTAATGATTTCTAATTACATTTTAACTGTAAATCATTTTATAAATTTATTTGAATGCATGTGATATCTATTTATAAATGAAAAATATTAGAATTAATTAAGACCAAGTTACGTCGTTTTATAACCTTTTCTTGCAAAATAATTTAAATTAAATATTCGATATAAAATTTTCAATTCTTCTAAATTTATATAATTATTCAATGAAATAAAATTAGAAAATATAAATTAACTTATTATATAATTTCAAAGTTTTTTTATTTTTTTTATTTATTATTATTATTATTATTATTTTTGCAATTGTTTATAACAAAAGTGTGATTATCAAATATAATTTATTGCACATTATCTCTGGCAGATTAACTTTACGATATTTCATCAACCGGACGAGGGACTGAATAGTAAAGCAATGACTTTACATTTCTAGTTGATAGTTTCGTAACGCAATCAACCTCACCTTGTTGTCCAGCCTCAGCCCAGGTGATTGCTTATCTTGTACAGACATGGTGGTGTGATTTAACAGGCTGAAATGTTATCACAAATTCAACGAGGGTGGTGGCTATAATTAAATAAACACGTGGCAATATTTTGTTGTACATTTAGACATTAACAATATCTCATTACAATGGACAACCTACATGAAAATTTTTTATTACAGAAATAAATTGAGAGTACCAAAGTATGCTACTCAGAATTTTTTAGATTTTTTGAAAATCTGAACTATTTTTAAATAATTATTAAAAGTGCGGCCACGCCCCCTGGAGGCATCAATAGACATCTATATAGTCCCTATCCTTTTATTAAGGATTTAGGGGTGCCAACTTAACTTACAGAACTTTCAATAATTATTTAAAAATAGTTCTGGGAGTCAAAAAAATCTGAAAAAATTCAGAGTAACATAATTTGGTGCCTTCTATTCATTTCTGCAATAAAATTTTTACATGCAGCTAGCAGGGAATACATAATTATCTCTGTTCCCTGCAACTAGGTTCTCCATTATTAGCGTAAGCATGAAGCCATCAATATTGCAATAAATGGCTGGAATTGGAAGGCTTTTGGATTAATTATAACATGAAAAATACAAGAATTTGAAAATTCGAATACAAATCTCTCTGCAAAGTTTCATGCAGGTTCAAAAGTGAACTAGTCCAGCATTTCCGGCTACTTTTCCGTGGTAATCTTTCATTTTATTGAACTGTAGCTGGGAGTGTTTTTTTGCATACCCCCAAAATAAGAAATTAATTGATAGTAATTATAAAATTATGTAATGGAGTATCGACCTCAATTTTTTTATTATAGATATGGATAGAGGGTGCAAAGTTTTGCTACCCTGATTTTTTTCAGATTTTTTAGTGCCTGGGAACTATTTTTAAAAAATTATTGAAAGTTATTTTTGTGACGTCACGAGACGCCGCTCTTTAAGAAAAAGATAGGACTTGCTGCCTCGTGACGTCACAAAAAGTACTTTCAATAATTTTTTAAAAATAGTTTCTGGACTCTAAAAAATCTGAAAAAAATCTGAGTAGCATAACTTTGCACTCTCCATCCATTTCTGCAATAAAAAAATTTGAGATCAATACTCCATTATACGAGGGTGCAATAAAAAAATTTGAGGTCAATACTCTCATAACTTCTATATTATTTATATAAACTATAATATTATAAAAAAACGAGGTTTTTGGATTTTCTAGCTAAATTTTCAACTTGAAACTTTGCAGAAAGATTTTATTTCAACCTTTCTGGCATTTCTTAATTTTTTTCCCCGTCATAATTTAACCAGAATTCTTTCATTTTCGGCTTTTTCTTGTGCTAATTTGGCATTTATTGAACTGCTATGAAATGTAATATTGTTATATTTACGGCTCCATAGACTGACAGCTTACAGGGTAAATAAAAGGTTCTGGGTTGAATTTACATGATATTCCCTCCGAAAGTAGCCGGAAGTGTAAGGTTTCTGATCTTCCTATATTCATATATATTTCAGTCAGGCGCGGATCCAAGGGGGGGGGGGCGATGGGGGTGATCGCTCCCCCCCCCCCAAAAGGTCCCAAAATACATTGAAGGTATTACCACCCCCCACCCGTCGCCCCCCCCTCCCACCCCAAAATTTAACATTGCGGGATAGGGCACCCCCCCCCCCCAAAGCCGCGGGCTGGATCCGCCCCTGATTTCAGTGTTACAATTTCACACATATTTCAGAACTTCTACTTCAAATTATCTGTAAAGCTAAATTACAAATAGAAGAGCTGCAAACTTCACATTTCCGGAAGGAATATCTAATTAATTTGACTATCATTTTTAGGCATTGTAAACACATACCTTGATTTATGCTGCAAAATTCAACCGTCTCTCTAATCAGATACAATCTGCACTGCCAAAATTAAACTATAAACCCAACTATAAGATCACTACACTTCTGCTATTTGCGATGTTTTTATCTCGAATTTTTGATAGTTATCTTTTGCAAGTCTACTTCTATGTCTGGTAAATGTCTTATATAATACCGATATTTTTATCTCTGTACCCATCTTTTTCTGTCTCATGTCTGCTACGGTGTTATATAATTTTATAATACAGAGTTAATTCTATTATTTCTATTATTCGTGTGTCACGGGAGATTTTTTATTACAAATTTAATTTTCCTACTAGAGACTTGAAAATATGTATTCCTACTAAAAATATACCATAAAATTTATTGGTACCTATGAAATTTTGATGGGATAATTTTTTTAGCCCTTATAATGGGTCCAAATGATTTTCGTTATGAATTTACAATGTTAATAAGGTCTAAAAAAAAATCTGTCTTATCGAAGCAAAAATTTATTTCTAGGGGTTTATACATATGCTGAATCTAATAGTGTAAATTAAAATTTACAGAAAATAACTCTTAATGATATATTGTCCCTTATCATATGTTAAAAAATCATTTTATTTTAATTTTGACAGCACCATTAAAATAAGCTAATTTTTCTACTCTAGAATCAACCTTTGAATTTTTTTCAATGGGGAATTTTTTAGAATTGATCAAATAGGGGTTAAAAAAACAACCCCTATTTTTTAATTCTTAATATGATTATGTTTAACATGAACGTGATTATATTTGTAATTACAAAGTAGTGATTATTAAAATTCTTTATTCAATCGTTTGGGTTGTACATAGACGAACTTAAATCATGTCAATTAAAAATTCCAAGACGGGGGGATCCTCTTTAAATGTTACAAAATGAAAAGTTGGAAATGATTTATTTTAAGAGAAACATTATTAAACATTTTCACTAAATTTTATATCTTTGCCTCCTGCCCAATCATCTTGACCGTCTCAACAACCCAATTCTGACAACTAAAATCAATCAACTCATATTTGACCCCATTAAGAGGGTTCTTTTTGGCGATGGTGCGAAGTTTCTGAGGCGAAGTTTTAATGTTGAGAATATTCTCCATTCTCAGACTGCGCAGAACACTCTTTTTATTGGATTCTTCGATAGTGAATTTTGTGCCGGCTGGAGGTGTCGATGATTTTAAGTAAGAAGCTGATAACACGAGCTTATAGTTGAGACCTGTAAAATATTATTTTAGATTAACGAAATTTTCATTAATATTAATATTTTTACAATTTTTAATGTCTTTTGTTTTTATAAAATATATTTTTATACTTTTTCAACAAATTTATATTGAGTAGGATTCACGAAGCAGTTAACCAGGTTTCTAACCACGTTTAGCTTAACCACGTTTAACTAGGTGGTTTAACACGTAAAAAAGGTATATTAATATATATATATATGTTAGCACCCAAAGCCGAATTCGGGCAAAAGCCGAAAAAAATGCCCACGTCTAGTTTTGCGCATCACGAAATGAGCCAAAGCCGAAGTAAGTTTTTTTTTCGGCTTTGGCGCATTTCATTTTGAACAAAACTAGATCTGCTCAAATCGAAATGCGCCAAAGCCGATATGAGATTTTACTTCGGCTTTGGCGCATTTCATTTTGAGGAAAACTAGTTCTGCGCATCGCGGTTTGAGCAAAAGTCGAAATGATATTTTATTTCGGGTTTGGAGCAAAATTTTGAGCACATCTAGTTTTGCGCAAAATAAAGATGATTTTAATGACGAGATGATGATTTTAATTTTAATGATATTAATTTTAAATTTTTAAAAAGAAAAATAAAAAACTAAGACTAAACTTATAATAGATATTAGTATTGTGACCTAATATCTTTCAAGCGCTGTTTAAAAATAAATTAATTAGGGAAAAAATAATAACTTTAAAATGTAATCATAACAGTATACGTACGTACATACCTTATAAAAAATATTGTAAAATCTGTTGATTTTATAAAACACTCCACCATTTCTGTCACTTAATTACTATTTGATGATGTTTTTGTTAAATTAATAAATTTTTTGTTTTAAGAACTGCAGCTCAAATAAAATAGACATATATTATACGCCACAAGTTTTAAAGTATTCTTTAGATTCACTCGCTCTCACCATAGAAATATTGTCATGCACGCACTCATAAATTTCATAGTTCTATTTCTACGAACATTGTATAATAGAAGCACAGGCTTATACAACCCTGGTAGCAGCAACAATACATCAACATATATGCATACGGCAATCAAATAATAATAATAATAATAATAATAAAATTAACGCGGCAAATGTGGCTACGCCACGGTGGCTCGCGAAGGGTTTGCTTGTCTCAAAACCCTCTTAAACAACTCATAACTCTCCGCTTCAACAACTTCTGCTTTCAGCAAATTCCACTCTCTTACAGTCCTGTTAATGAAGGAATATTTTCCCACATCACTTCTACTGCCGACAAAATCCAACTTCCAACTGTGATCACTCCTTCCAATGTAAACACCTCTCTTAATACGAGAGCTCAACTCCCTCCAACCCTCACTATTTCTTGTTATTTTATACATAACACCAAGTCTACAATTTCTCCTTCTCTCCTCCAGCAACTCCCACCCTAACTTATCAATCATCGCAGTTACACTCTCAAACTCTTTTCTGACCTCCTTTCCATCTCCCACCAACTTCCATCTTCCCATACGCCCCATAACTCTTCTCGCTGCTCTTCTCTGCACCTTCTCCAACTCCTTCACCCCAACATTCCTGTATGGATCCCAAACACTGCATCCATACTCAAGCATCGGTCTCACCATGGCTCTATAAGCGCTATCTCTCACGAACATACTAGCTCCCTTCAGATTTCTCATAACAAACTCCAAGAACTTTCTACTCTTAGAAGTAACATACTTTATATGTTCATTCCACATCAATTTTCTGTGCAACACCACACCCAAATACTTGTACTTCTCAACTTCTTTCAAAACTTCACCCCCCAATATATACTGCAACACCCTCCTTGTCCTTTTCCTGCCAAACACAACCACACAACACTTCGCCACATTCAACTTCATCCCATTATCATCAACCCACCCTTGCAAAATATCAAATAAATAAATGGGGTTAAACTTCATTGCAGAGGTAAAGGCTACTTTCTTATCTCGTTGTACCGATAACAACCTGTATTGCATGATAGCCTAATTCTAAGACATAGAACTATGAAATTTACAAGTGCGTGCATGACAAAATATTTCTAATGGTGAGAGCGAGTGAATCTATAAATGAATGCTTTAAAACGTGTGGCGTATAATATATGTCTATTTTATTTGAGCTGCAGTTCTTAAAACAAAAAAATTATTAATTTAACAAAAACATCATCAAATAGTAATTAAGTGACACAAATGGTGGAGTGTTTTATAAAATCAACAGATTCTACAATATTTTTTATAAGGTATGTACGTACGTATATACTGTATGATTACATTTGATTATGATTAGTTTTTTTTTTCTTTTTAAAAAATTAAAATAAATATCATTAAAATTAAAATCATCATCTCGTCATTAAAATCATCTTTATTTTGCGCAAAACTAGATGTGCTCAAAATTTTGCTCCAAACCCGAAATAAAATATCATTTCGACTTTTGCTCAAACCGCGATGCGCAGAACTAGTTTTGCTCAAAATGAAATGCGCCAAAGCCGAAGTAAAATCTCATATCGGCTTTGGTGCATTTCGATTTGAGCAGATCTAGTTTTGTTCAAAATGAAAT
Source organism: Siphlonurus alternatus (assembly GCA_949825025.1). Taxonomy (NCBI): domain Eukaryota; kingdom Metazoa; phylum Arthropoda; class Insecta; order Ephemeroptera; family Siphlonuridae; genus Siphlonurus; species Siphlonurus alternatus. The sequence continues at coordinate 3,010,562 of OX463787.1, forward strand.
GCGCCAAAGCCGAAAAAAAAACTCACTTCGGCTTTGGCTCATTTCGTGATGCGCAAAACTAGATGTGGGCATTTTTTTCGGCTTTTGCCCGAATTCGGCTTTGGATGCTAACATATATATATATAGATAAACGTGGTTAAGCTAAACGTGGTTAGAAATCTGGTTAACTGCTTCGTGAATCGCACCCATTAGTGTATATTTTTAACAAGTATTAATTCCACTAAATGGGTGTACGTATATTAGTAAAAATGATTTAATTTCAAAGATATTATTTTTCTCTGTAATCCGAATGCACTACTGGAGTCATAATCAAGAGTGAAAAGAACCTGAGATTGTAGCATTGACTTTAATTGTGTCCCTTCTTCTAAACCAGGGTATAGTCAACGTCTAAACGAAACAGACAGTATTGCAAATATTAAATTGATATTTTTTTTTTATTTGTCATATTTTAATTTACAAGATCAGCCAAGGTTATTAATATAACCTTATTGACCGATACAAAATACAGAAATATGTTTCTTCAAGACCCTTAATAGAGTTATTATTGAAATTACACACATTTTTTCCCCTTTACAAAATAAATTCAAAAAAATATAAATAAATTGAAAATTGAATTGAATTACGTTTTTTTTTTCTTTCTATATTTTTTGTTTGATATAATAATTTCCATGCACGGAACGAGAGTGTAATGTACATAGTGGGAAAATATCGTGCTGTGGCCAAACAAGCAATTTCTTGATTTCTTGATATAATAGCATATATTTGCTTACAAATGAAATTGAAGCAAGTACAATTTTCACGTAATGCACTCCCTCTCACTCCACAAAAATCAATTTTAACTCAGGGAACTAAGGAAACTTCAATTATGATGGTCGATGTTCCCTCAGTCTCCCCTTAGCGAATACTGGGACGAGTAACAGAGAGGTCGTGGCCACCATCTTTTCCCTATACCTTTACCCAGCCTTGAACTCGAAGCTTATAACGATGTTTCCTGATAAAAAAAAAAGTTGTCGGTGTCCGGGATCGAACTACGTACCTTCCAAAGTGACCCAGCAGTCTCCGAAGTTGACCCCGAGGGCCCAGTGGTTGACCCAGCTCTGCTCCGCCCCTCCCCCCACGCGGGCCTTGAACACGAAGATGGTGGCGTCTCTGTCCAGGTCGTCCGTCTCCTCCTCCATGTTCGGCTCGGAGCTCGGAATCTGGAGGAAAACATTTGGAGAACTTGTATTTTAATGCAGAAATGAATGGAGGGTGTAGTTATGCCACTCTGATTTTTAGAAACTGAGGACAAAATATCCTCGACGGTAAGTGGGGTCTAGTAAGCCTCACTACTTAAAATAACATATCTTACTAAAAAAGCAGAGAAAAATTGCCTCGGACATCGACGATTGAGGTAAAAAAAAACTGCTGCTGGCTTACCCCGTAATGGATATCACGTCATGTTATGAATGAATGGATGAACAATTTTAAGGGTGCTAGAGAATTGGTGTTAATAACTAAGTCTTATCATAAAAACAACATGGAAATTAAAGTTGTGATATATAAAGGTTATATAAAACTTACAAGAAACACGGCCTGCTCTGCCAGTTTGTTCAGCAAACCTACGAGTTGTTCCCTCACACCTTTGAACTTCCTGCTTTCACCGCCAGAGGCACTGTAATTCAAAAATTCTAGTTAAAGTTAGGGGAAGGTAATGCGCCCAATGTTAAAAAAAAAAAAAAATCCCACACACGAAAATTATGATTTTTTTTTAAAATATTTAATATTCTCCTCTACAGCTGTAGCTAAAATATCAGGTATACAAATTCGAGCTAGTTTTTAAGTTATTAATTTGTATACCCCTCTGATATTTTAGCTACTGATAGGGGATGTAGAGGAGAACATTTTAATTTTTTTTTACTATTTTTTTTCCATAATTTTTATGCATGGGATTTTTTTTACCATTGGGCGTGTTACCTTACCTTTATTGACATAAAAATACACTAACAAAAATAATAATAAATTATTGATATCAAGCTACATTAAGAAATAATTTAATGTCTAATATAATAAAAAAAAAAATTTAAATGTTAAAATTTCATATATTGATAGTTATGTAATGTGAAAATAAAAGAAACTCTATAATGGAGTATCAACCTCAATTTTTTTTATTGCAGATAAGAATAGAGGGTGCAAAGTTATGCTAATCTGATTTTTTCCAGATTTTTTTTAGACCTGGATGTATTTTTAAAAATATTATTGAAAGTTCATATTATGACGTCACGAGGTGCCTCTCCTTAAGAAAAGGATAGGACTTGCCGCCGCGTGACGTCACAAAAATGACTTTCAATAATTTTTTAAATATACTTCCAGGGCTATAAAAAAAAAATCTGAAAAAAATAAGGGTAACATAACTTTGCACCCTCTATTCATTTCTGCATTTTTTTTATACTCTATTAATATTAAAGCTCCAAAGTTACAACATTTCTGTAACTTTTTACGGCCAGTGATCTCCACCCTCTCATCTCAACTGTCATACAGACCCATTCATAGACTCACCACTTGTGTCCTTGACACTTGCAGTCACAGAGAGGGCCCAGGTCGACGTTCAATTTGAACACGATGTTTTCACCTTCGGAATTTACCTGCAGACGCTGGGGGAACATAGGAAACTTGAGAAATATTCCTGAAGCGTACTAGACATATGTAATGTTAAATTTAACAATTTTATTGTTCTTTAGCATGTTAGTAGAATAAATCAATTAAATTGCTATGTCTATATTAAAAAAGAAAATTCATGGTTTTCATATTTTTTTCTAACTATAAGCAACATTTTTTAAGGGTCTTAAGGTAACACGGATCAGTTGTTTTTTTGTCCCATTTGATTAAAATGTAAACCTTAGCAAATTCAAAAACATTCTGAAATTTTTTTGAGAGGCAGATTTTAGTATCTAAAAGCCACAGAAAAATTTTCAAAACGATATTATTCAAGCCCATTTTTTTAATTAATTTTTTAGTTTGGCTCTCCATGAGAAAGCTGTTATGCTGAAAATTAAAAAAATTATTTTAAAAAAAATCGGCTTAAATAATTATTGTTTTAAAAATTGTTATTTGGCTTTCAGGTACTAAAATCTATCTCTCAAAAAAATTTCAGAATATTTGTGAATTTGCTAAGGTTTACTTGTTATTCAAATGAGACTAAAAAAACAGCTGATCCGTGCTACCTTACCTTTAAGTGGTTGGTTCAAAAGAAATAATTTTTAAATTTTAATTTCATTATGTTGAAATAAGTCGTCAGACTATATATATATATATATATATATAATATATATATATATATATATATATATATATATATATATATATATATATATATATATATATATATACGAGTTGCCTTTAGTTTCAAATCCGGCAATATGCATTTTCAGTAAGGGTCAATTTCCTGGTAAAAAGATGGGAATATAAGATCTTGTTAGTTGAAAATGCATATTGCCAGTATAATATATTATATTATTATTATTAAATTCACTCCCGCTTGACTCACCACCAGTTCTGGTTCCAACTTGTCTGGACTCGATGTGTTGTGTGACGTCACTCGAAGTTTGTGCTCGTCGATCAGAAAGACGATCACTGACACCTCCTGTTTAAAGATCAGTCCGAGTTAAAATAAATTTCATCTTTTATTTGCTATTACTCGTCTAATTTCCTCCTATTTTGCACCATTTTAGAGAAGAAAATACGAGATTACGTCTTCTTTCCTCTTTGAGCATATATAATATAAAAAATATTATCTTCATTTCATCCTCACTTTTAGAGGTATAAAAAATACGCAATAAAATTAGGTTTAGACGTGAAAAGATGAGTTGAAGATGAATTTTTTTTTTATCTTAGATGGAGCTGTAAAGATCTTCAATTTCCATTAGATAGAATGAGAAATCCTGATTTATTTTTATATTTTGATGCATCGAGAACCTCAAATTTGTATTGTCCTCTTTTTTGCGTGAAATATTTTTAAAATCATGTAACATGTAATCTAATGGTAATATACATTGACTATTTTATTTCACTTTTCGGACTTTTACCTTTGCCGGTGTTCGATGTAGTCCTTCTGTGTGTAGTATGTTGCGATGGTCACTTAGTGTTCGTGCACGTCACTAACACTTGCATGTACTACATATATCACTACGATTCGAGAGTCAACCGCTCTCTTCCTCAGGTGATCTGGTCTCAGGTCTCAGATCACCTGAGGAAGAGAGCGGTTGACTCTCGAAACGTAGTGATGTATGTAGTACATGCAAGTGTTAGTGACGTGCACGAACACTAAGTGACCATCGCAACATACTAACACACAGAAGGATTACATCGAACACCGGCAAAGGTAAAAGTCCGAAAAGTGAAATAAAATAGTCAATATGAATATTCTTTGCACGAAAAAGTTATTTAGGAAATATACATTATACATATATGACTATGACATCAACTCAATTTGGAGATAATTAAATGTTAAAAAATTTAATTTTGGGAGATTCTATACTATTTGCTCATCCTAAAGATATTTAATTTCATAACAAATCAAAAACTTGATTCGCACTAGACTAACGTGCTAATAACTACTCGCAAATAACGTACAAATGGTCACTTCCTACTTCAAATATCCGATGACGTCACCTTGTTCCCTTGCTGGATCAGCTGGACGATATTTGCTGAGTCATCTGTCAGGAAGTTTGGTCCTCTGAGAGCTCTGACCACAACGTCCTCGTACTGTCGTAGACTGTCGCGAGGAACCGAGTACACCACGTCTATCTGTGGTGTTATAATAACGTTAATAATTACCTTACCCTTTTTTAAAAGCTTAAATATTAGCTATAAATGCAAAAACACACTTGAGAATTATTAATTCGACTTATTTTGAGGGTATTGCAATAAAACACAAGCACATTCATAAATGCACATCGTATAAAATCACTACTGCATTATATTGCATACTTTACGCTTGCCGCACCATAGTGTTGTGTTGCATAAGCAGCGTTTAAGGGGAGAAAATGTAGAAAAAAATTAATTATAAATTATAGACGGCAATTATTGAGAATTATTACATTTATATCGTTTCAATATCATCTGCTAGTTTATAAAGAATTTGCACAAGCTACAATCTTGTGTCCTTAAAAAATTAAACTTGGCAACAAAGTCAATTTTTCTATTTTTTCAATGCTGGGGGGTATAGGTAAACCGACGAATTATATAAAACACTAACTTTTTAAACTAACTTTTTTTTTTCTTACAAACTTTTTTGCGTAAAATGCGTAAATACACTACTTATTGGCAAACTATAAGGATTACATACCAAATTTTCCAGATTTTTTTTATAGCAGTATTTCACACGTTTACTTTTACCTATACAATATTGGTTGCCCCCCTCCCCCCCCTCCTGGTACAGCTAGATTTTATTTTTTTTGTTTGTCTTAAGGTAGAGATAATACGGATCAGCTGGTCCAATGCTAAAAAAATCCCATTCATAAAAATTATGAAAAAAATTTAAAATGTTCTCCTCTACATCCCCTATCAGTAGGTAAAATATCAGGTATACAAAAACGAGCTAGTTTTCGAGTTATTAATTTTTAAAGTTGACTAATTTAACATGGAGAAATAGAACTTCCATGTTAAATTGGTCAACTTTAAAAATTAATAACTCGAAAACTAGCTCGTTTTTGTATACCTGATATTTATTTAACCTACTGATAGGGGATGTAGAGGAGAACACTTTAAATTTTTTTCATAATTTTTATGAATGGGATTTTTTTAGCATTGAGCCAGCTGATCCGTATTATCTCTACCTTAATTCCGTAACGTTAATTAGTAGCTCACCTTGTTGTTAAACAGTAGAGCCTCAACAATGTCGAGTTCATCTTGTGTTGACACCTCAACTATGTCAAGCGTATCTTGCGTTGTTGACATGCCGAGATTTAGTAGAGGACTGAAACAGGAAAGTTGTTATATACCGGGAGAGGTGACCGCAGTTGTGGTAGTAGATTGTTTTTATTAATTTTACAATAATGTTATCTGAATACAAAATGTACTAGCCCTGAAAATGGATGGCGCTGAAGCGTTGTGCCTATAATACCGCGCGGGCCGCCGGTGGCAGAAAACTGGTGGTTTCGGCCGCTCGCTGCGAAGCCCCGGTTAGTAGGAGGGTCGCGACGGTGAGCGCTGAAGGGTCTGGGCGTGAACCTGCCTGGAGCCGCCGTCAGTGCAGATCTTGGTGGTAGTAAAAGCATTATTTTGCATTATTGTTTTAAAATAAATGTACAGTCATCACCTCGGAAAATTTTCCTTTTTGCTGATTCGTTTATCACCATGCCCCATAAGAAATACACTATAGACATGATAAATAAGGCTGCAAGTGGGAAATTTTCCAAGGCAACGAGTGTACATGATCCACCTATACCTTGCAAATATCAGTTTCTTTTGTCAGGCAGTTCGTGTCTATAGACGCTCACACGACATTTTATATACTAAACAATCAGGAAATTGGACCGCAAATAAACATAAAAAATAAGTTGTATTTCGTTTACATAATTTTCTTACCTTCCTGTTATGTTTGTAGTTGCATGTTTTTGCCAACAGAATTTCCATGTCGCAATAAAGAAAGTGGTTAGTGAAGCACAACAACATTTTGTCAGAAGGCTGAAGATAAGGAGGACCATCCCTACTGAAGTTTCCTGTGTTCCCTGAGTTACAACTAGGGAATTTTTAGGCTGGATCACAAAGGAGACTCTAAAATGTATTAACTGCACACAAAAAAAAAAAAAAAAAAAAAAAAATTCAAATGTTGTATAAACTGATATAATAATGACACAAACTTTATGCATTTTTATTATTTATATCTCTTTGATCTCTTTGCTAATATGGATATAATACATCATACGTTGTGTTATGATGCTGCTTGTGCCGTGTATTATATCCTTTTCACCTTAATTTCTTCTGTCATATATATGTACGTATGCCGTGTATAATGTATGTACAGTATATACTTACAGCAGGCGCGGATCCAGGGGGGGGGACTGGGACTGGGACCGAAATTTTGGATTTAACATGGGCAATATAGGCATTTTCCCCACTCCAAATTTTTTTTTTATCATTGGCCTTATGGAGGCAGCCCCCCACCCCCCCTGAAATTTTTTTCTGGATCCGCGCCTGACTTACAGGGTGAATAAATATATATAATAAAGTTGTGTTTTACTATTAATTTTAATACATAAAAATTAAATTCCTAAATGAAACACAACTCTTTCACAATCTACTATATTTATTAGGAAACAAATATTCCATTATTGTAAAATAATTTTACCATAGATTATGGTATAACATTCTCTCTTTCAATATAATTATTTCTATCCAGCAAAATTATTTTCATAATTTAGACCAAATATTTCGGTAATATTTCACAAGTTGTATATAATATTTCGTAATTTTGTCGCTATGAAGCAAGCGGATGTTCATTGATGCGGGACAGTTCAGGTTACCTGCAAGTTGCAACGTATTCAAATTGGTATAATATAACCATGATTGTGTACTGCAGAGTGGGTAGTGTGCTCGTGATTCAGGTACCGTAAACTTGAGTCTAAGAAATTAAAAAAATAAGTCGGTGTGATTCTGTCGTTGAAAGGAATAGAAGGTTTAATGCACAACCAGAATGAAAAAAAATTATTGCATGCAGAAATGAATAGAAATAGAGGGTATCAAATTATGCTACCTTGAATTTTTTTCAGATTTTTTGAGACACAGAATTATTTTTAAATAATTATTGAAAGTGCGGCCACGCTCCCAGAAGGCATCAATATAGGTGTCCAGTCTCTATCCTTTTTATTAAGGATTCAGAGGTGCCAAATGAAATCACACAGGACTTTCAATAATTATTTAAAAATATAGTTCTGGATCTAAAAAAAAAATCTGAAAAAATTCAGAGTAGCATAATTTGGTATTCTCTATTCATTTCTGCAATAAAATTTTTTCATGCATGTATGTTGTCCATTGGGCGCCAATTCACGAAGCAGTTAGCTAGATTTCTAAACCACGTTTAACTATACCTGTTTTTACGTGTTAAATCACCAAGTTAAACGTGGTTAAGCTAAACGTGGTTAGAAACCTGGCTAACTGCTTCGTGAATCGCCCCATTGAATATACACAATCAAAATTTCTTGTTTTCAACTTCCCTATAATTGTAAATGTTAATTAATTTTATTATTCTCTAAACTAAAAAAGAAGAAAAGAAACTCAAGCTGAAACGATATAAGACAGACGAGGGAAAAAGGAGTAAATTAATTCTCAATTTCTCACAGATTCTGACGTTGTGGGCGTTGCTGCGTTGCGATTCTGATAATTCATCTAAAGGTAACGATTTTTATAACGATATTTAACGTAACTTTTTTAATATCTTACAGTTTTTAGTATTTACAATTATTTAATCAACGACGTAATTTAATAAAATTCAATATCACTGTGAAACTTCAGTGATGATTTATGATAATTTTATTTAGTTAATAAGGATAAAGTATAAGGATTTAGTTAGTCTAAAGATAAAGAATGTAGTGTCGTAATTTTCTATTTATTTTTAGGTATATTTTGTCAATTTTAATTATTTTAAGATATTGAATTAGTGCATGCTAATTCTTATTGTTGCTTGTTTCAGTTTTTTATATGAAATAATCAATGACATGATTCATATATTGTATACATCGAGTTGTTCACTAAATTAATTGAATGGAATAGAATAATAAAATCACGGAACATAAAGCTACATAAAAAGCATGTTCCGCTAATATAACTTTTATCATATCTTTACGAACTAAAAGCATCCTGTTGATGATTGTGAAATAATTGATAAAGCTTTACAAAACATGTGTTCTTATATTGTGCATTTCCTTTATTTTTATTGTACTATTTTTATTTGATTGAGTGTATCAACTTTATATATGAACCATCAATATTAATGCCATTTCGACATGTGTAAAAATAACATGTAGAGGTATATACTCAATCTGCTAACAATACTAACACAAAATATAATCCATTGTCTGCAATAATGAGCTATCTACTCATTTGAGTGTAAATATGAAATATGTAACGCATAAAGCTAATTGTTGCATTCACTTACATATTGTGCAGATATAGCTCATTATTAAATACGAGATCGTGGTAGGCAGATAATAAGCTCATTATTTCGGACGTGTCTTTTGTTTAATGAACACGAGCAAATTTGGTATTTTTTTAACTTTCACTATCATTATACACAAATTATATTTAAAAACGAAAATCCCAATTATAAATAGCAAATCTTTGTTATGCTATAATATATATGATACAAAGCAAATTCAATTTTTTAACAAAAGTAATTCACATTATTAATTGAACATAAGAATTATAAAACTACATATGACCTACATTATAATCCTGATGTGGGGTGTAATTACTTCCTTTTCTGATATGACATCTTATTGTACTTCTGTCTTTTTCCCTAGCCCCCCCTGCCCAAGTGTCTTAGTGCCACCTGATAACGTGGACGTATAGTTTAACTTTGAGAGTGTACTTATTCCCTTTTCTGGCAGGACTTCTTATTGTACTTCTGTCTTTTTCCGTAGCTCCCCTGCCCAAGTGTCTTAGCTCTAAATGGTTACGTAACGTGGACGTCCCGGAGTTCAACTGTGCCCTCGTGTGTGTCAATACCATCACCGTTCCTCCCTCCGTCCAGCCTGTCTACTCTCAAAAGACCGCGGAGTTGGTAGACTGTGACGTCAAGGTATACGATTTGTTTTCTAAGGTCGTGAGTTCGATCCCAGGCACCGCCAAACTTTTCACAAGTGGCAGTTCTTAAAGAATACTAAACTCGTGCATTGATGGGATTCTTCATCAATTGCCGTCCATCCTGAATGAGGTTTCCATGGTTTCCTCAGTCTCAACCAGGCAAATCCTCGTGGTAGGAAGATGATGCAGAGATGAATAAAGTGGAATACTTACGTAGCAATTTCTTATTGTAGAAATTGACAGACGGTATATACCAAATTATTATTTTCTTTTTTCATTTTTTTTTTTCTAGGAATGGGAACTCTTTTTTTAAAAAAAAGTATTTAAAGTGCAGCTACATCCTCTGCATTCGTTTTTTAGAATACTGGCTCAATGCCAGGGGGGTATGGTAGAGATGAATTTGAATCAAGAAAATTAATTACAGAAATTACAAGATTAAGGGAACCATGGAAACCCCTAATAATCTGTGTTTTTAATAAAATTTTACAGCAGGAAAAACTTTTATATAAACAAATATAAAGAGCTAAATTTTACCGTACATATGAACCTGTTTTAGATTCGAACTCCCCTACCTGAATGCCTCGTTGATTTACGTAAGATTATTTAAATTTATACATGCACCTTTTATTTCGTAAACACTATCTCTTGTGATTAAAATATTTATTCTTGTAGAAAGTGCTGGTATGTCACTGAAAATATAAGCAAACCTTTTTTTGCATCATATTTTTATTGATCAAAAGAACTACAGTAAAGCAATATCCATACAAATTTTTGCTTATTGACATGTATGGCAGAATATCGTTGAATGCACATAGGTCATTGTAAAATCAGTATAATATAATATATATATATATATATATATATATATATATATATATATATATATATATATATATATATATTATATTAGTAAATAACTTTTTTGTGCAAAGGGTATTCATATTGAACGTATATTATATATTTTTTTATATTTCACTTTTTGGACTTCTACTTTTGCCGGTGTTCGGCAAAGGATAACTGTGTGTAGTATATGATGCGATAATGGTAACTTACTTGTTAGTGTTCATGCACTTCATTAACATGCAAGTACATGCTAGTGTTTAGTGACGTGCACGAACATTAAGTGACCATCGCAACATATCCTATATACAGAAGGATTACATCGAACACTGTTAAAGGTAAAAGTCCGAAAAGTGATTTTTTTTTTCCTTACTAAAAACCTATTAATTCGATAATTTAATTCAATACTTTGTTTTTTTTACTGAAGCAGGTCGTTAATATTATACTTAATTTTTCCTTTATTCTTATAAATTTAGCATATTAAAAAAATATAACTTTACTGATATTAATTCTTCGATCTTTGTATCGATTCCAGCAAAAGGATTTCACTTTATCAACACAAGTTCAGGACACCATTTCTTCTCCACCTTGGATCAGGTAACGAGAATGCCATCTGTGAGGCATTTTTTTTCTACAGCTTCCTTATATATGTAACAAAAATAGTTAAATAATATCTGTCAAAGATTCAAAGGCATGGACAACCTTCTTGAACTATTTTATTGCATATTTGGATACAGGGCCTTGTTCATTGTCAATTTTCTGTTCAGATATTTTGAACCCTCTAACACTCTCAAAATCAAGAAGAAAGACGCTGTGGCATAATAGTCATGCAACGCATTTCCTTACGCTTGAGTGTTTAATATTTGCATGACTATGACGTCACAGCATTTTGCAACAAGATTTTAAGGGTGTTAGAGGGTTCAAAAATTTATAAAAAGTATTGACAATATTCAGGTTCCTCAACCAAAATAAAAAAAATATGAAAATTTCTTTGGTTTATAAGTTTTAAATCACCAAACCGTACAGTAATTTGTCCATTTCTGCCTGATAATTTTTAAAAACACAAATTATTAATTGTCTTAGACAATAGAAAACAAAAGCTTATGTAAAATAAAACAAACAATTTAATACGATTCCTATTTTATCAAGCTCTCATGTTTGTTTTTATTGATTAGAAAAGCTGGTTTGGAGCAGAGAAGTTTTGTCATTCTCATAAGTACAACTTTGGAAATATTGACGGTGTTAAAATGGAACAAGAAATGTCACAATATTTAGGTGCGTAATTAGTTGGAGAACAATTAAGATTAATTTTAATTTAATCAAACAATTATTTAACTCCTAATTGGATACTTCTACTTAGTAATTACTCAATTATAATAAAAGTTTTTTTTTAAAAGTACTTCGCAACGTATAGTAAAATATATTATTTTCAAACTATGTAGTATATATTATTATATATATACATTTCCAGCAATTTTTCTCCATAATTTAGCTTTAAATTTTAATACATTGGCATTGGCCTAATAATATTTATTAATTAATAATTGTTGAAATAAGAATCGAAAAGTTTCCCTTCACGGCCTTGTTAATCATCATGCTCAGTAAGAATAATATACAGGGCAAGGCTGCAATTGGAAAAATTTTCAAAGGCGACGAATATACTAAAAAAAAAGTCACACATATGTATATATTATATATATAATTTTAAACTTCTACCGTGTTTACCCGCCAAGACAAGAAAAGAAAACCTGTCAGAAAACCTAAAAGTCTTCCGAGGTGGGAGTCCCACCTCGGAAGACTTTTAGGTTTTCTGACAGGTTTTCTTGTCTTGGCGGGTAAACACGGTAGAAGTTTAAAATTATATAAAATACTGCCAATGTCTGTAAGTTGAAAAACTTACTATATGTCATCTTCATAAATATATATATATATATATATATATATATATATGTGTGTGTGTGTGTGTGTGTGTGTGTGTGTATATTTATTTATTGTTTACGTCAAAATATATTTATATTTTTATATTTTAGCCACTGCATACAAGAAAGACCAGTCCATGTTCCAAGGAACTACCAAGAGTCTAAATAACATGTCTTACTGGGTATCGAATCCTAGCAACGGGAGTCAGCCAACGGTTTGGACAGACTGGAATGTCTCTCCCAAAGTAAATGGAACGGCAGTGAAGAAAATTTTTACTTCGAAATGTATCTACCAGTGGAAGTATGGACAATCATAATTAATTATAATTTAGTAAACTGGCAATTTAATAGTAATAAACTAATAGAGAATATGCTGTCTTCAGTATTCTGCTCTTATATATATTTTATGTTATTGGCGCAATAATATAGAAATTTATCACCGAAATGGGAAAAATATTATACACATTTTGTAGGGTTCTTTCAGCAGAAAATAAAAAGAATTCATAGAACAATAGATATAGAATAACTGTGTATTTCATACTGCATAATTTGATTTATATAATTATACCGTTAAATTTTTTCTTGGGTAAAGTTTAATAAATTCATATATAAATAAAATTATGTATTATATACAGATCATAAATACGAAATGTCATCTGTTATGTTACCTTCAAGGTGATCTTTATTCATTGCTATTATAACCAATAAAGTAGTATCGACCTCGATTTTTTTTCATTGCAGAAATTGATAGAGGCTTGGGTGCAAAGTTATGATACCCTGATTTTTTCATATTTTTTAAAAATAGTTCCCAGTCTCAGATTTGTTTTAGACCGAGAAACCGGGAACTAGTTTAAAAAAAAAAAAAAAAATCTGAAAAAAATCAGGGTAGCAAAACTTTGCACCTTCTAACCATATACCTGCAATACAAAAATTTTAGGTGGCTACTCCATTATCAACTTTTTGTGATGTTTTATAATTTACTCCATGTTACATCTTCCTCAGGAGCAAAAATGAGTTGAGAATGCTACTAGGCGAGTGCAAGGACAAACGCTCTTACTTCTGCTCTCTCCCGGACAATTGTTACAATGAGAAATGTATCAACACCACTACCACTGTCAAACCAACCATTGTTGTTACAACGACAACAATGTGTAGGGGGAAAGGGTGTCCCAGCGTTACGGTAATTAAGATGTAATGTTTATTAATCAAGGTGGTAGTCAATAAGGCAATTTTTATATAAAATATTTAAAATTTTCTCTTTGCAGGTTTGTTAATCACCATGCCCCAATAGAATAACACAGGGCATGGTGATTAACAAGGCTTCAAAGGAAAATTGGCTGAGATGACGAGTGTATTTCCACAAGATATATATAAATAAATATATTATTTTTAGGCTGCAACCACAGTACGGACTACTACACCAAGATTTACAAATAGCAAATTGAAAACTGGGAAGTAATATAAAATGAAATATTGAACAGCTTCAATCCCTTCAAATGTTTTTCTTTAACTAACAATGTATCTTTGTATTATAAATAAATTTCTCAATTCCTTTGTACTTATTGCATGTTAATGAAAAATACAATTGAAAAAATAAAAATGTTTAGTATATAAGCTTAGTAAAAATGTCGAGCAAAAAATAATTTAAATACAATAAACTTTAATACCTTATTTCGGATTAAAATATTTACTAATGCTTATATAAATTTAATTTCTGTTTAAATATTAATTTGTAATGCTTAATTCATGTTCTTTAAAATTCAAAAGAAAACAAACAGAAATAGTAGGTTTAAAGGTGTTTTTATTATTCCACCATGTGTTACAGTAAAATATAATTTCAACATTTATAAAGAAAATGTACCACTTCCGCAACCTTAAAATTACATATTTTAATTTTAACGTTGTAGCATCTAGCATTATATTATTATAAATTGTAATAATAACGTAAAAATAGAAGAAATATGTTTAAGCATACTACTGTTCTACACTAGGTTTAAATGTAACATTTTCGTGATTTTATTATTACAAATATAAGAAATATTATAATAACATTGCTCCCTCTGTTATGTTAACTCAAACTATAGCTACTATTTCCCTATATCCGTATATTTCGCATTCATAATGAAAATGATTTCATTGTTATTATAGCTCCTTTTAAATGGCTGGTTAATATATTATAATGATTATTTATTGTAGAATAAAATTGTAAATACGTACTTATAAATTTTTGAAAAGTAATAATATTATTATTTATTCTATGTATTATTAATTTGCAATCAAATTTAGTGAAACACGGTAGCTGGACGACTGCTTGAAATATACGTGTCCCACGTTTTATCTAATTATTATTCTAAATGTTTATTATAACAATTACATATTAAATTAGTGGACTGTTGTAGTTATTAATATTATTAGAATTTTATAATAATAAGTTAATAGTATCTTATAAAGAAGTATGTTCTATTTGTTTTTAAATTCACTAAACAAGGTAAGATTGTTTGTACTTTTATTCCAAAGCACTTAAACATGAAAAAATACATATTTTAAAAAGCAACATTACTATTATTAATATAAATATATTATTTTTTATTAATATTTATTAATAATAGAATAAGATTTCCTAAAATTATGAATTTTAATCATGCTGCATATCAATGAAAATCAGAAAACTTACAACAATGAAAATGTATCATTTAAATTTAACTTATTATAATAAAATAATATCATAATCCAACTATGTATAAAATCTAATCAATTTAATTTTTTTTTTTTTTTTTTCTACAAAAACAGCAATATTGCCCTTGAAAAGTGTGTGAAATTAAACGTTGAATATTATTGAAGATATATTTTAATTAAAATTTTGAGTTTAATAAAAGGACATAACGTTTTTTTAAAATTGTGATTTTATTTAACATTCTTTATTTACTGTATTGTTTTAATTAAATTCATGCAACTTTTTTCAATGTAAAATTTGTATTTATAAAAATATTAAATATATTTTATTTCTGTTCATAGCCAAGTCTTGGTAATTTTTGTAGAAGGATGATCTTCACCTAGAATATTTTTCCTCTTTTCATATACAATTTTAAATAAATCATCTGATTCTTTAACTCTACCAAGTTTATACAAGGTCGACGCCATGTTATGCATTGATGTTAAAGTATGAACATGTTCTTCACCAAGTACTCGCTTTCTTATCTTCAGTACTTTTTCATGGATATCTAAAGCTTCACTGTATCTACCTAAGTTATACAATGTTTGACCAACGTTGTTCATGGTGGTGAGCGTGTCAGGGTGCTCCTCCCCCAGCACATGACGTCTCTTCTCCAACACCTCCTTGTACAGTTTCAGAGCCTCGTCGTATTTACCTTGGTTACGTAGAGTAATAGCAATGTTGTTCATGGTGTTGAGCGTGTCAGGGTGCTCCTCCCCCAGCACACGACGTCTCTTCTCCAACACCTCTTTGTACAGTTTCAGAGCCTCGTCGTATTTACCTTGGTTATATAGAGTATTAGCAACGTTGTTCATGGTGTTGAGCGTGTCAGGGTGCTCCTCCCTCAGCACACGACGTCTCTTCTCCAACATCTCTTTGTACAGTTTCAGAGCCTCGTCGTATTTACCTTGGTTACGTAGAGTAATAGCAATGTTGTGCATGATGTTGAGCGTGTGAGGGTGCTCCTCCCCCAGCACACGACGTCTCTTCTCCAGCACCTCTTTGTACAGTTTCAAAGCCTCGTTGTATTTACCTTGGTTATCTAAAGTATTAGCAATGTTGTTCATGGTGTTGAGCGTGTCAGGGTGCTCTTCTCCCAGCACACGACGTCTCTTCTCCAGCACTTCCTTGTGCAGCTTCAGAGCCTCGTCGTATTTACCTTGGTAAAGTAGAGTATTAGCAATGTTGTTCATGGCAGTGAGCGTGTCAGGGTGCTCCTCCCCCAGCACACGACGTCTCTTCTCCAGCACCTCTTTGTACAGTTTCAGAGCCTCGTCGTATTTACCTTGTTCATCTAGAGTACTAGCAATGTTGTGCATGGTGGTGAGCGTGTCAGGGTGCTCCTCCCCCAGCACACGACGTCTCTTCTCCAGCACTTCCTTGTTTGGCTTCAGAGCCTCGTCGTATTTACCTTGTTTATTTAGAGTACCAGCAATAGTGTTCATGGTGGTGAGTGTGTCAGGGTGCTCTTCTCCCAGCACACGACGTCTCTTCTCCAGCACTTCCTTGTGCAGCTTCAGAGCCTCGTCGTATTTACCTTGGTTATTTAGAGTTCTAGCAATGTTGTTCATGGTGGTGAGCGTGTCAGGGTGCTCCTCCCCCAGCACACGACGTTGCTTCTCCAGCACCTCTTTGTACAGTTTCAAAGCCTCGTCGTATTTACCTTGGTTAAGTAGAGTACTAGCAATGTTGTTCATGGTGGTGAGCGTGTCAGGGTGCTCCTCCCCCAGCACACGACGTCTCTTCTCCAGCACCTCCTTGTACAGTTTCAGAGCCTCGTTGTATTTACCAAGGCTACTTAATACATAACCAATCCAGTATTGGGACATAAGAGTGTCTTTGTGATCGCTACCTAATAAATTTTCTCTCTCTGTGGAAACCAACTTAAATACTTCTAAAGCTTCTTTGCGTTTTCCTTCATTTTCAAGATTAACAGCAAAATCATGGATTTTAGTTGAGAAAATTGAGGATGCAGTCTTTATATCCTGAATTTCTTGTTTCTGTTGTGCTTGCTCTTCTTCTAGCTTCTTGTATTTCATTTCACCTTTAGAAAATTTCCTTTGGATTTCATTTGTCCTTGCTCTGGAACGTAGTAAATCATTTTCAATTTTTTCACAATTTGAAAGCTTGTTTGTGTTAGTACTATTTATTAATTTCCAATTTTCAAACTTTTCTTGACATTGCTTTTCAGCTATCTTCAATGAGTTTATTTCATTTTGTAAACCCTTTTTCTCTATTTGTGTGATAAGTAATGCTTCAACTGTGTAATTATATTCTTCCTCATCTAAAATATTTGATGTGGCATTGCAAAGAGTATATGTGGTAACCTGAAAGACAAAGGAATGCATGTATAAGGAATTTCGTTATATTATTATTAATTATTGTTAATTCGTAAAAAATGCATAAAAATTTTGCACTTTGTTTTCAAAACTTTAACTGGTTGCAGATCTGTAGTTTTAAAAAAATATTTATATCTCATCTCTATATCTATATTTATATCTCTTTTAGTGCGATCAATTATCATTTATGGTGCTCCGGCTTGGCACCCTCAATCTAATTTAAGTTTTGCTAAGCCTGATAGAATTCAAAATAAGGCTACAAGAATGATCATTAAGGATAAAAAAATTAAATCATGTTGACCGGTTGACACTTTTTCAGCTTCCTTCAATGTGTGAATTATTTAAATCAATTGATATAAAATTCTTAAAGGCTTGTATTAATGGAAAAACAGATCTGAGCCCTGTTGAAGCTGGGAGGTTGAAAGTGCAGCATAGGAGAAGAGGGAGAGGAAACCCTTATTCTTTTGTCTTCCCAAAGCCTAACAGTGAGGCATATGCGAATTCTTTTTATCCTCGTGCTGCAAAAATGTTTAACAATTAATCTACCTCAGTAGTGGAGAATTTTTCTCCCTGCTTTTATTTCTCTCTTATATTGTGTTATTTATTTTGTTTTTGTTTGCTTGTTTTATTTTATGTAATTATATGTAAAGTTGTTTCTAATCTTTGTGTTTTAATTTGTATGTATAATTATCTATCATTCAATTTTTTAATTAATTAGTTTGGATGAATGAACACTTATGTGAATGGACTGCTCAGCAATCTTTTTCATTTGCCCCATGGGCTATTGTTTTTTTATTTTTTTTAGTTTTGACTATATAATATGTTATATTATTGTAAAGTGCCCATGAAAGAGATAATAAAATAAAATAAATTAATATTAAAAACTTAATAGAGCATCGGCTATGTAATATACACTCACAATCAGTAATACACTGATTATAGCGTTTCAGAGTAAATGAACAAGTTAAGTCCTAGTCAGTGTAGTGTGGTAAATTTTTGGTTTAATTCGACTGGAGAGTGTTGCAGCAATCAAATTTCAGTGCGCATACATTACCGAAAGAATATTTTATGTTATCATGTATATGGTATCAAAATCTTTATGGAAATTCAATACGATTTTTGTTAATGTTTTATATTAATGGTATAATAATTTTTTGATAACCCCAATTCAAGAGAACCACTTGTATTAATCCTACTGATACTATCACACTAAATTATTAGAAATGCTGAATTCAATTTCAGTACCTTTATTTTCACCTTATATTAAGGAATTTTTATGTTTCAGTACATTAAATGATTTAAATGGGCTGAGTAAATCTTTCATTTCAGTATTTTAAAATACAAATTTAGTACTGAAAAAATAGAATCTATATAAGTAAAAAATAGTATTATCCTTATAGTAAGTATATAAAGGTTTAGAGTGATTGTGTTTTGGTACAAGTGGACCAGTAACAAATTGGTTGGGAGAAAGAAAAAATAGTGGCCCTGAAAAAGGGGCCAGCTGTTGGTCGGTTGCTGTGCCACTCCCCCTTTGGTGTGAACTCATAAATCTCATAATGTACTGAAGAAAGAGGTGGTGTACGTAGGAGATAGCTTAAACTTTTACTCTGATATGGTATGATTTAAATTCAAAAAAATATAATTAAATATATTGAAACAACAATGGGCTGTAAAAGAGACCGGAGAGCACAAATTTTACACCTGCCTCATAATTAAAGGTTATAAAGCTGCAGTTTTATTCGACAGAGAAATAACAAGTAGATATTTATGCAATTTAGGCAGATGTGAGAAGCGTAACCTTTTTTTTTTTTTTATCATATATATTAAAAGGGTTTGGTTCCTTCAACTTCATAGACTTCATAGTAACATTTGTAAACAAAGCAGCAGTAATGTTCGTGAAGCCTAAAGGTGTACTTAAACATGGTTTCATCCGTAAGTACGTATTGTTGTCATGTGAATGTACACTATATATATTCACTCTATATTTATAATTAAACAGGTAAAAAAAATGAATTTGGAAAATAATACAAAAATAATACATGCTGCAGCTCATTTTTTGTTCAAATTTTAGTACTGGTGGTGATATTTCAAGTACCACATTGCTTCTCAGTGTATTACTACTTTGGGATATTAAAAAGAATAATAATATTTCTTATTTCATGTAATTTTTATTACTGAATTTTAATAAAAATAACTATTTTTTTTAAATTTTTAAATCTGCAGCTTAAAATTTTTGTTACTGTAACCTGTATTACACGATAAATTCTGCACACAATTTTTCCTTGCAAGAAAATTTCATATCATACAAATATATGGAGTTCAAATTTTCTTGAAAAAAGAAATTGTATGCAATAATTAAACAAACTGTACTGTGTAATACCAGCTTATAGTAATTCTTTTTTGATGCATCGGTAAAAAAAATATAAAATTAAGATAAAAAAAAATAGAGAACAAAATGACTATTTTTTCTGTAGTAAAAAAGTAAATATTCGGTCCAGTTTTTGAGATAATAACTATTAATTCTGTAGTTGAAAAATTTGCTGATATACTAAATAATCAACCATATTTCCATTGACATTCTCACTATTTATATCGTCTATATCTCAAAAAGTAGACCGGTTATAGATCCATTTTTATGGCTGAATATATTGTGTTGTAACGTATGGAATGTTTACTATAATTTTCTGAGTGATTCACCATCTACAAGGACTAATGATAATAATCCTTAAGCATGTTCAACCTTTTAATTTACACCATTTTTTACCTGAGTGGAGTAGAGACAACACAACTGAACGAAGGTGAGGAAGATGATCATCCAATTGTTGGCCGCCATTGTTAATTATATTAACCAGCAACACCCTGTAATAAACTTTAAATTAGTATACAAATTTAATTATAAGGAGGGTACATAATAATCATACTGCGAATCGAAAAAAAAAATATATAGATTAAAAAATCATATATAATTGATTTATACCTCGATCTTTATTATATCAATTATGTTTAGATGACACTTTTTATAAATAAGTAATAATGATAGAATTTGATAGCATAATTATATTTTTTTAATTAGATTTCTCCTTAAATTGACATCAAAAAAGCATAGTGAATTAAATATATAATTTATATATTGCATAAAATGTTAGTATTTTCATTTTAAAAATATATAATTATATTAAAAAAAATTTAATTTATTGAAATTAATCGAATTCTCTTAATTTTGGAGGTATAACTTTTATAATAATACAACATTAATAATAGTAAAAATTGGTGATTATTTACAATTTACTTCCATTAACCTAATTATTAAATTTGAAATTTTTGTCCTGCACTTTAAGACAAAAAAAATCAATAAATAAATACATTATATTGTTCATAGAATTGTGATATTTTGGTTTTTCCAAATAAAAATGCTTGTATAAATGCAAGGAAACATTTACTTATTGACATTTCAAACTTTTCCTTTTAATAATATAAAGTTTTATGAATTATGATAAAAAAAAATTAAGTCATCTAATATGTCGCTCAACCTCCAATTTTTAATTTGAAAAAAAATCTTGTTAATGATATTTTATTTTGCCAACACTTTTTTATTTTAAATACAACTCACCACTTTCTTTATTCACCATGCATGTCCTTTCTAATTTCCAGAGAGATATATTTCAGAACGAGAAGACGACGTAATTTACACTTCAGTAGGGACAACTGAGTAGCTACGGCCACTTGGTCAAGAGGTCAAAGATAACAGGCTTGTTTTTTTTCCCCTCCTACATGATTTGACTTTGAATTTGAAGTTTGTGATTACTTTCGTTTCCTTGAATAGTACACTTAGATTTTAAAAATCCCTTATGTATAAACTAGGTCTAAACATAGATGCATGTCAGCATTACTCATTTTATTATAGGAACTGAGAAAACTATGTCAAGATGGTCGTAAATGGAGGATGACATAAATCTTATTCTGGATACACCATTTGCTTGTTTTTATTTTTTTTTTTCAAGTCAACTATATAACACCATAATTTATTTTTATCATAGTTTTAATACCAGCTCATTTTTTTAATATACATTTTCAATTGTAATGAATTATTATGATATGAGGGATTAAAAATTTATGTTTAATGGGGTACTGACCGATATTTGAGTTAGCAATACTAGTAAAAAGTACTGTGAATTCTATGAAGAACGAGCCCTATTAGAGCACTCTACGACAATTTGCTGATTTTATATGAATTTTTAAAACTTTTTTTGATGACGTCATAGCATTGAATCTTAAATGGGAAAATGCATCAGTTAGTTACCATTGCTAAAATGGAAAGTTATTGAGGTAGGAATTTGAAACCTTCGTTATCGTGATTCTAGCACCTAAAAACCTTGCAAATTAAGGTTTGGTTACATTTCAATATGAAGTATGGGATTTGGCAATGTTAACTGATCTATTTTCCCATTTAAGATTCAATGCTATGACGTCATTTTTGAGAGGTTTTAAAAATTCATATAAAATCAGGAAGTTGTCGTAGAATGCTGTAATAGGGCTTGTTCTTCATAAAATTCTCGTGCCTTTTGAAATGTTGGCAAAAACTTGCAACTTTTTTTTTGGTCAGTACCCCATTAAGACAGCTTGCAATTTTACAAACTATTTAGACTGAAAAGAAATCTATTATATATTTACATATTGAAATATAATTTATATTATATTTAGATATTTTGCAGCTGAATTTGCACAGGTAAATAGTTATGTATTTATTTGTAAAGATTTCAAATTTTAATATTTATAGGTTCACTATATTATATAAACTATAAAAAATTAAAATATCATTTTACCATAAATGTTGTAATGATCAAACTCACTCGATCAAAGTATCAGACGTTTATCATTGACCTATGACATGCTGCAGCTATAAATGTGTAAAGTTTTCCTTGTTTTTTTTTTCTGCCTTTCAGTACGTTTAACTCACAATGCCACAGCACAAAAAAAATGTAAAACATTTCTTTTTGACATGCAGTAACATTTTTTTTTTCTGCTTGTAAAATGCATTAACTCTTAAAAAAGAAAAATATAATGTGCTTGCTAAATATGTTGCGATTTATAATTGTAGATGATAAATTATAAAATAAGGAATGAAACAACAATGGAGTATTGTCCTCAATTTTTTTTATTGCAGAAATGGATAGAGGGTGAAAAGTTATGCTACCCTGATTTTTTTCCGATTTTTTAGAGCCCAGGAAGTATTTTTAAAAAATTATTGAAAGTCCTATTTGTGACGTCACGCGGCGTCAAGTCCTATCTTTTTCTTAAAGAGTGGCGTCTCGTGACGTCACAAAAAGAGCTTTCAATAATTTTTTAAAAATAGTTCCCGGGCTCTAAAAAATCTGAAAAAAATCAGGGTAGCATAACTTTGCACCCTCTATCCATTTCTGCAATAAAAAAATTTGAGGTCAATACTCCATTGAGGTATAATTTATGTTTTCAGATTTTTATAATATTATAAAGAAGACATGATTTATTTTTAATATTGTATTTAATTCAGTATTTAAAAGTACAGTATTTCCATAAGTCCAGCCTGTAACATTTATAATATAACATAGAATAAATTTAAGTATTTTGTTTTAAAAAATAATATATAATTAATTATATCCACATTCATGCAGTATTACAGATCTTATTTTACGTGTGTATTTGACTGCGAATGGCGGCCATCTTGTAAATTATATAAAAGCAGAGATAGGGGACGACTGCAGACTGTCTGGACCCTGGTGCTATAGAGTTATAGAGTTGGGCATAAGCTAAGATTTGTTAATCTGCATATGCAGTATGCACACATTTAAATACCACATGAATTGTTGCTTTGTTTATAAGCGCATTGATGAATATCGTATTGAATTATTAGATTATTCATTATTGTCGATATAATAATTATTCAGTATATTTTATATATGTTACTGTAATAGAAAACACACAAATAAATTAATAAATTCTGTAAAGCACACAGAGCATATTTTATGTAACATCATTTCGTATTATAATTTGCAACATTGCTGGACTAAAGTCCAAGCTGTAAAAAAAAGTTAACCGAGATAAAATCGTTAATAAAAAATAAAACGCAAGTGTTCAATGCCATCTGTTGCTTAGTAACAAATGTATGATTTATAAATTTCTCTTGGTACAAATTGGGTTAGTATGAGTAGTACGTCTTGTGTAGGTTATACTGCTTAAAAAGTTATAAAAAAAATATGAAAGAAGGAGAGCTATTATAAAAAAAATAAGGCGTTCCCAATTTAGTTTATTTAAAACGCTTTCAGAGAGCGTCACATAGTGTAAGTGCCTATTTATACGAAGTGTATAACGTTAATTCCTTACATGATGTAATAATGTTATATTGAATAACATAATTATCATTTCATTGAATTTTTTAATTTGGCTTTAGAAATGTGTAAAAAAAAAAATAATTTTTGCCTCCCTAATATTTACTTCAATGTTCTTTGCAGTTTCCTCTTTATTTCTGGTTGTCTTGACAAACCGGAAGTAATGTTGACCCTATCCGTGCTCCTGACTGCCCTGACCTTGGTCCACGGTGAAAACTTGCCTGAGTGTGCCAGCCTGCTTGGAGTTCACTCGTCCACACCGAGGATTTGGTTCCTACTCATCAATCTTGATGACCTGCAATATAGTGACGACTGGAATCTTGAAATAGCATTTTCAAAACCAGTTACAACGTTTCAAATGGTAAGTTTTCTTTGATTATATTTTATACTTTATAAAAAGTAAAATAATATATTGTATAATTTAATATTAAGACATTTACTTACGTTGAATAAATAAAATGAACGATTCCAACTTGTACTTTGTCGGTAGTTGATGTAATCTCACTCTCAGATCACCTGAGGAAGAGAGTGGTCAACGCTCGAAACTTCATGATGTGTAGTATAAGTGATAGAAATATTTACTGATTATCACAACATATAACATTATAAGAAGTATTGCATCAAACACCGTCAAAGGTAAAAGTCCGAAAAAGGTTATTTTATTCATGCAACATGAATATGCAAACAGTTCATTATTATCTATTGTGATTTATTTATATTTTAATTAACGATTCAATTTATCTTCTATCAAGCAATTTTTATGTTTTTAACATTGTATATATTATGGAATACCAGTTCTTCATATTTACACTATATGAAATTTGTACCATATATACTTTGAAAATTTCTAAATTAAAATTTTAAATTCTTTGGTCGAAAAGATTGAACGTCAATATTTATGGTTTACAAAATTTGAAAAAAATGCTAAGTGGATACTTTAAGGTAGAGGTAACGCCTAACAGCTGTTCGACGTACTCCCATTTGATTAACATGTAATTCTTAGCAAATTCACAAAAATTCTGATTTTTTTTTTTTTTAGGCAGATATTAGTGCCTAAATAGCCATAGAAAAAGTTTCAAAACAGTGGAAAAGAAAAGCCCTGTACTGAAAATTAAAAATATTAATTAAAAAAAAATCGGCTCGTTAAATTATTTTGAATTTTTTTTCAATGGCTTTTAGGCACTAATATGTATTCTGTCTCAAAATTTTTTTAGAATTTTTGTGAATTTGCTAAGGTTTACATGTTAATCAAAGGAGAGTATGTCAAACAGCTGTTCAGCGTTATCTCTACCTTAATATTGAAAAAATAGCCTATTTTTATTTAAAAGATGGGAGGAGGGCAGTAATTCTAACATTTTTTGCTCCTTTTTCTATTGTTATTTTGAAAATTACGTTTGTTGATACCATCAATGTTTGTATTTTCAGCTCGACTCTCCCTCAAGTGTCAATCGAAATGCAAGTGCAGAAGCGCAAGGAACGTTCCACTACCTTCCTAATCTATCTTCGTCACCACAACTGAACAGCCGGACCTCCTTCACAGTACGGAGGACATTGAACAACAGCCTGGGACTTGCTTCCAACCAGAAATGGTCCTTCAGTTTCTTTGCTAAAATTAAATATAATGGAAGCAATATAAATGTCACATCAGTCAAGTACAATGATATTACCCTTTGTCAAAGTAAGTGTATTTATAAAGAACGATTAAAATTTACATAGATGTAAGGATAGTAGAGTTGCGGGCTAATTTTAATACCGAGTTAAAACTTTCCTATTGAAATTATTATACAAGAGTGCATTCCTTGTTTTACATTTATTTATTTATTTATTTATTTATTTATTTATTTATTTATTTATTTATTTATTTATTTATTTATTTATTTATTTATTTATTTATTTATTTATTTATTTATTTATTTATTTATTTATATAAACCTCCCCGCATTCCCTGCTAATCAGATTCTATCATTATATAACAGTATTACATAAATAAATGAAAATTAAAAAATATCGCAGAGCGCTCAGGTACATTTAAGTTGGAACGAACACTTACTTTTACATTTTTTCAGCATCATCTGAAGCAACTAAAAGAATCCTAAATTTTCCGTGCGGGGAGAATTCTGAGAGATGTCAATTTCTGGCACACTACGGGGAGGACACGAAGCCTGGAGACTGGCCTTGGCTGGTAGCAATATATGTGAGGACTAGCCGTGGACACGGAACGTCCTTTCAATGTGCCGGATCCTTGATCAGCAACAAGCATGTTATCACGGGTAACATTTTAAATTGACCATGTCACTAAGAACACCAATTGTGAATTGTGCATGAAAAGTAATCTGCATTCTAATCTAACTAAATTTGGGAGTTTACTACAGAATTTTGTTTTAATATAAAGGGGGCGAAAGTATAAACTCGTTCGTATATAAGTAACTTTGGTATAATCGATATTCTTCTTTTCAATAATATTTGAAAAATTCATGCAGTAATCGTTTGCAAAATGGAGTATCAACCTCGATTTTTTTTATTGCAGAAATGGATAGAGTGTGCAAAGTTATGCTACCCTGATTTTTTTCAGATTTTTTAGAGCCTAGGAACTATTTTTAAAAATTGATTGAAAGTTATTTTATGACGTCATGAAAAAGCTAGGACTTGCCGCCGCGTGACGTCACAAAAAGGACGTTAAATAATTTTTTAAAAATAGTTCCCAGGCTCTAAAAAATCTGAAAAAAATCAGGGTAGCATAACTTTGCATGCTCTATCCATTTCTGCGATAAAAAAATTTTGAAGTCGATACTCCATTTCTCTCATTTTAATTCTCATTTAAATTGTAATGTAACAGGTGTTTTATTTGTTACAAGATGGGTTCTCAAAAGGTAAGCTGTGGCTTCTGAGAAACTATTTTGTAGAAAACAAAATATATATTAAATATAGTAATAATAAATATAATAAAGAAGCCGGCTACTATATAAGTTCCTGCAGGCTAAAAGA
The DNA here is from genome assembly GCA_949825025.1 of Siphlonurus alternatus. Lineage (NCBI taxonomy): Eukaryota > Metazoa > Arthropoda > Insecta > Ephemeroptera > Siphlonuridae > Siphlonurus > Siphlonurus alternatus. The sequence continues at coordinate 3,037,506 of OX463787.1, forward strand.
TAATTTAAAATTGAATTGTTTTTTACTCCATTGGGTCAATTATTTAATTGATTTTATCATTATTAGATTCATCATTTAACATATTCAGACGGCAGATTATTATACAAAAATAATTTTCTCTGTTTTACTTGAATTCAGAAATTAGTGTCTTAAAATTTATCATGAGAATATTAAAGACAATAATGTTACTGAAGGTTTAGAAATATAATACAGTCTTTTTAAACATGTTATTTTATTTTTTTAATTCGACCTATAAATCATGTATTCTCTTTTATATTTTTCAGCTGTCCACTGCCTGGAAAATGTTTTAGCAGAAGATATCGTTTTGATACTTGGAAAGCACAATTTGTTCGATTTGGGAATGCCTGAAGGAAGCGAGACACGTCTGGTAAAAGTTATTCCTGAATGGTTAAATTACATATGGAAAGAAAAATAATTGACGCGATAATAATAGAATCTTCACACATTTTGGTATTGAGTTTTTAAAGTAATTGAGTTTGAAGAATAAAATCTATTTTGACATGTCAAAAATGTTTTAAATCGATAACATTTCAAGTAAGACTGTGAAAAGGAAATAACACTAAACTTTTAGACACTTACTTTTTGATGATGTTTGTACTTTTATTGACTATTTATTCAGTACTAAATTTGTACTAAAAAGTACTGAAAATAAAGTTTAATTAGCCCATTTAATGTACTGAAACCTAAAAAGTCCTTACTACACAAGGTAAAATAATTGTACTGAAATCGAATTCAGCATCTAATATTAGTTTAGAGTGAAAACTCCAAATCAAATGAATCACTCTGATTTTTGTCACAGGTTGACCGATTTGGTATCCATCCTAACTGGGTACCTCCAAATAAAACTAGAGACCACGACATAGCGGTGTTGTTTATGAGTGAAAATGTCAACTTTAGTAATCTTATCTACCCAGTTTGTCTTTGGAACCCGGCCACCCGCAATGTATCAGCTGGAACAATTGGATCGGTATGTAGAAAAAAAATTACTTCTCTTTTATTTCATAGAACTGGACACCTGCTTAAATTTTTTTATTGCAGAAAATGAATAGATGATGCCAAGTTATGTACGTTAAATTTTTTTTTTTTTAGTCCAAGATTTATTTTTAAAAAATTATTGAAATTGCAGCCACACCCCTTAATGGCGTCAATGTAGGCGTTTAGGCCCTGTTTTTTTTATGAAGGATCCAGGGGTGCCAACATAATTTGCAGAACTTTTAATAGTTTTTGTAACAAGTTGCTGGTCTAAAAAGAATCTTAAAAATATTGTAGTAACAAACATAATTTGGTACCTTCTATTTTTTTTTTTTGTAATGCAGGTCCTCCATTTATTAATTTATTTTTTTTATTTTTTCCTTTCTTACACATTCAATAAAGTGCTACAAAATGCTGTGAAATTAAACAATTCTGGAACAGAGTCTTAAAAATATATGCAAGATTGAGAAAGATTTTGCATGATTCTGACGTCCCTTGCATTAAAATATTTTTTGTTTCTGATTGCTCCCAATGAATTAATATTTATAATAAATACGATAAAAATTATTAACATCAATTAATAAAAACATAATTTATTTAATGGAGTATTGACCTCAATTTTTTTATTGCAGAAATGGATAGAGGGTGAAAAGTTATGCTTCCCTGATTTTTTTCAGATTTTTTAGAGCCCGGGAACTATTTTTAAAAAATTATTAAAAGTTATTTTTGTGACGTCATGAGACGCCGCTCCTTAAGAAAAAGATAGGACTTGCCGCCGCGTGACGTCACAAAAAGGACTTTCAATAATTTTTTAAAAATACTTCCCGGGCTCTAAAAAATCTGAAAAAAATCAGGGTAGCATAACTTTGCACGCTCTATCCATTTCTGCAATAAAAAAATTTGAGGACAAAACTTCATTGATATCAAAACCTCAGTGTTAAATATAATAGCCAATAACAAGAGAATTTAAAATTATACCAATTTATGATTTGAAAGTTTCAACTTCATTGTATAATAAATTTATTATATCTCAATATTTTCATAAGGCTTGCAATAAAAATGACACATATACACTGAATGTTTTAATTTTTAATTTAATAACACCTCCATTATATTAATTATAATAATATTATAATAAAATTATGGAGTGTGCATAACATATTTTAAGTCCTGATTTTAATAATTACTTTAGTTCACAATTTTTCAATATTTAAATATGAGCCTTAAATTTAATATGTTGTTAATAATTTATTATTGCTTATTAATATAAAAAGGAGTCAAATTGTTCGTATTATATAATAATTTAATTAATTTCCTCTGAATTTGTAGGTTGTAGGCTGGGGACTTACGGAGGACAAAGAACTAGCTGACACGCCGATGCTCGTGGAAATGCCGTTAGTAACAAACGAGGATTGCAAGAACAGTAACGTCCTATTTGAAGATCTCGTCACGGACTTTAACTTCTGTGCGGGGAATCGAAATGGTGAGTACCAAATGAACAAAAACATCATTTGTTGTTAAAGGAGACAGGAATAATAATAAAAGACTCCTTTAATCCTAATTACAATGGACATGGTTAATTAAAGTTAGATGACAAAGAAATTTCACGTCCAAGATAACTTAGTTAAACTGAGGAAACTTTGAAAACTGAGACAGAATGGTCGGTAATGCCACCAATGTTATAAAAATAATATCTTCTTTAAACTTTTAGAGATGTAATATTTAAATAAAAAGTATGTATTATTGTTATATATTATATATACATTATAATTATATATTTCTTTTTATTATAATTATATTTGTATATTTATAATTCAAGACTTAAATGGGACTTAAATAGGGTCTTCAGACTTTGTGAATGCCCCATATCATTTTCACGTATTAGACACTATTATACGTATTGAAGTTATTATTTTACAAATGCACCAAACCCCATTAACTTCCCTTGACACTGTCTTTTTCTCTTAACCTTTATATATAATTATATATATGCCATAATAATTACTGTTGCAAAAACCCAAGTTGTCATTTTGTGTTGTCAATATTTTTCAGATTTATTTTATCTCTCTAACATTCCGAAAATTCTTGATGAAAAACACTGTGACGTCATAGTCATGCAAATATTTAACACACGAGCATACTGACAAACTTTACATGACTATGACGTCACAGCTCCTTTCCTTTACACAACTAACGGTCCTTTATAATAAAAATGACAATTTCTATTTAATTTTTTTTAATCTCATGTGGCCCTTGACACTGATTTAAATTTCAGGTTCAGGCCCTTGTAATGGTGACAGTGGGGGAGGAATGTTCGTACCTGAACCTTCACCCTTGGGAGGAAGTCGCTGGGTGTTGCGAGGTATCGTCAGTCGCTCTCTTCTGTTCGGGAGAAGTTGCGATCTCAGGAATTACGTCATCTTCACCGACATGACCAAGTTCTTCGACTGGGTCATCCAGGTCATCGAAAATAACAGCTGATTTTCTTGATGTTAATTTTGTTTAAAGTTTGGTCCATAATGTTTGCAATTATGCTTGATTTTGGCTTGATTACGAAGAATTTAAGCCAGGTTTCTAGTCACGTACATCATGCATGCAGCTTAAACCACGTTTAACTATAACTGTTTTACGTGTTAAGCCACCTTAAGTTAAACGTGGTTAGAAACCTGGCTAATTGCTCCGTGAATTGCGTTCAATATGTATCAAATCATGTGAAATCTTTAGTTACAAATTTTATTGCAATATTGCATATTATTTTTCTTTACAAGAAAAATTGGTTCCTAATAAAGCTTCTTTCCCTGTAGAAACCAACTTAAACACTTCTAATGCATCTTTGTATTTTCCTTAATTTTTAATTTTAACAGCAAAATTATGCATTCTATTTAGAAAATTAGAAGCTTCAGTTGCAAAAATTTGATTATATGTGTTTAGTATAACAATATTTTGTTTGAGTTGAGAAATTTTACGTTTATCCCTTGAGGAAATTAATTCACAATTTGATTGTCTTGATTCTAGTTCTCTATTTGTAACACCACACTGCTGCAAATTTACTGTAGAATTTTTTTAAAATTTTACACATATCCAAATCTGATGCAATTTTGTCAATTTTATTAGTAAACTCTAATATTTTATTACTTTTTCTGATTGATGGTAGATATTTTGATTATGACAATTATCTTTAGATTTCTTTAAAATCAACTTCACTTGCTAATTGCCGCCTTAAATTTTTCTCAGCTGTTAATTCCTCTCTTACTTTCAAGAGCGTTCAGTATACATTATTTTTTTTTTTTTTTTTTTTTTTTTTTTACAAGGATACACCCCTAAGAGCTAATTCTTTCTGTAATTCATCCAGTTGTGACACGTTGCTACTAAACGAAGTATTTTCTGCATCCTAGAAATGGAAATCATGTTTAAAAAAAATGTAAAAAACAAACATGTATACTTTTTGTGTTAATGCAGTATTTCTTTAAGTAAATTATGAGTAATATCAATCGGATTAAGAATGGAGTATCGACCTCAATTTTTTTTTATTGCAGAAATGAATAGAGGGTGCAAAGTTATTCTACCCTGATTTTTTTTTTTTCAGATTTTTTACAGCCCCGGAAGTATTTTTAAAAAAATTGTTGAAAGTTCTTTTTGTGACGTTACGAGGCGCCTCTCCTTAAGAAAAGGATAGGACTTGCCGCCGCGTGACGTCACAAAAAGAACTTTCAATAATTGTTTAAAAATACTTCCAGAGCTGTAAATTGCTGTAAAAAAATATGAAAAAAAAATCAAGGTAGCATAATTTTGCACCCTCTATCCATTTCTGAAATAAAAAAATTTGAGGTTGATACTCCATTAATTGTCCAGTACTCACACAATAATATTTATTAGCAGACATTTGTGCATTAAGTGTGTTAAAATTAAAAATAAAGTATAATACAATAAAGAAATAGTATATTAATAAAATTGATGATGTCAAGGGATAATATAGTACAATAAAACTTCCAATATATAATATATAGTTGAATGTATTATTTATTTCACTTTTCGGATTTTTACCTTTTGCCGGTGTTCGATGTAATCCTTCTGTATGTAGTATGTTGCGATGGTCACTTAGTGTTCGTGCACTAATCCGAAAAGTTAAATAAATAATACAATTAATATGAATACCCTTTGCACGAAAAAGTTATTTACTAATAATATATAGTGTCAAAAGATGTGGAAACATTATCATTGACTCTTTTTGTTTCCATGCAAGTTTTTTTATTTTTATTTTTAGATATGATAATTTTATTTCTTCAATATAATCAGCAATTACAAATATAGTGTAAATTTTGAAAGTATAAGTTATTTATTAATATATTAACTAGTTTGGTTCTAGTTACGAATTCTACGTATTATTATTTTATTGTCAAAGACTATAATATAAACTAGTATATAGGCTTTGGTTATTATCCTACACCAATAACGCAATTGATTGGTTAAATTGAATATAACGAAGAAAGAAATAACGATGATAAATTAATAATTTAAAAGAGAATGATACCTAACATTTTATGATAATTGAGAGTACATGGGCAGAGAAAGCTTTCAAGGTCACTTTTTTAGGGCCTAAAAAGGGCGTGGCTTTGAACCCGAGCTCAGTAAAACTTATTTAGTAGCACTTCGTGACCTCTAAAAAATCATGAAAAATTTATCCCTCTATCAATCTCTGCATTATTATTTTTTTTTCTTAGGTCTGTATTTCATTTTATCAATAAAATTATAACATAAATATTACAAAAATAATAATGAAATATTAAACATTTATGAAAATATCTATTTGGCTAAATATGAGACAGGTAGGGACATTGCTCCTACAGTGGTTGATGTTCGATCTTACCTGCGAGCTGGAGCGTCCACAGAGAAGAATTGTGACGGAGAGAAGGGATATAAAATCCGCCATTTCTGCTGCAGAATCTCCCTGCAAATATTTTACCAAATATTACAAGTTGATAATTTAAAAAAGGCACCTAACTTTTCAAGATTTAATTTATATATATTATACTTATATCTATTATGATATTTTTGCTTTTAAATTTTTATTAAGATAAATTAATATTTATTATCAAAGTTTGAACTTCATTTAATTAAATAGTAAAATTTCAAAATGATAATTCCATCTTCATTGTAAAAGCTAAAAACAAATAAAATTAATAAAATGATAATTATATGAAAATAAATTAAATGATAATACAATTTCATTGTTGTCTAGAGAGTGACCTTGAGTCAGTAACTTAGCCTAAACACAATTAAGGGTAAGGTAACACGCCCAATGTTAAAAAAAAAAAAATCCCACACATGAAAATTATGAAAAACAATTAAAATGTTCTCCTCTACATCCGCTATCAGTAGTTAATTAAGTTGATTTTTTATCGTTTAAATTTTTGCAAATCTATGATCTATCAAGCTACTACCGTCACTACACATTACTGCAGTTTGAAATAGAAACACAAAACAATTATTTATTTGTTCACCATTTTATTTATTTATTTTTTTTTTTTTACAAGGATACACCCCTAAGAGCTTACAGCTCACGGCGGGGTACTGGGTAGTGCCGGATATTCTCTAATTATTTTTCATACAAATATAAAGATCAAATCAGTTTAGTTTAAACAAAATTGAAGCACCCCCTTAATAGCTGTGACCCTATTTTTTTTAGTTTCTCTTGAGCAGTTTTGTTGCTAAAATTATTATATTTTATTGTTTTGATGAACATTGTTATGATGTTAATTTATACATATTTCTGAAAATGTAATTTAAAAAAATGGTAATTTATAAAATATATAATGATGCAGTAATTAACTGGAAGCTTACAAAACATAAAGAATTTTCTACAAATTACTTGACATTCGTAAAATGAAAGTAAAAATGAAATTGATTTAATTTATTAAAAAACTGCAGTGCTTGGCGCTTTACGCCTGAAATATCTGCAACTTATTCAGTAAGTAGAAACATCTGCCATCTAGTGTTAAAGTATTGAACTACACTTTTGGAATAAAGTACGCAGCTGCCATCTAGCGACAACTCTATGCATTGTGTTGATTTTCATGGCAATCGGTTGGGGGGTATTTTTTTTTATGATTATTATTTTGTAATTTGAATTTTTATGTTGCTAACTAACAATATAGCAAAAAAATATTTTTTTTTTAGAATTTTTACTATCTGAACATTTTTATAATGTGTGTTAAGAAGTGTCATTCTTCGCTATAATATGTTAGGGGTGTATCCTTGTAAAATATATATATATAATATATATATATATATGTATATATATAAAAATATATATATAAGAAAATATAATATATCATATAAAATTAGTTTTTCTTCGTTCTTTTAATAATATTTATAGAAAATATAATTCCAACTAGGCTGGTGCCAGGGTTCATATACTTTATAACTCCAGTAACTACCTTATTGTTTTTTTGTTTTTTTTTTGTTTTTTTTTACAGCTTACGGCGGGGTATATATATATAGGGATAAGGTAGGGAACGTATGGCCTGTTACGCGTCCCACAGCATTTACTGAGATGAGACTGAGGGAACCGTGGAAAACCTCAGTCAGGACGGAAACCTCTATTTTTTCTCAATAGACCAAAGCGATGTCCAAAGCCTGGGGAACCACACACAAGTGCATCGCTGCACTGGGTGGAAAGCGAGACGAATTTACCTCAGGGAGGGAGCAGCGTAATTTTTACTTGAAACGGTCACCCATCTAAGTACTATATAACAACGCTCGACGTAGCCTGACTTCAGTGATCTAACGAGAACCGCGGTCATTGCACTGCACCACGCTCGGTGTATATATCGTTCCCTAGCTCGTCAGCAATAATGAGCTTTTTTATATATACTTATTTTTTAAGCTCATAATTGCACTCAATCATCTGATATAGCTCATTAATGAATATATAATATATTTATTTAAAACACTTTAAATATTACATAGGTATTATACGAGAGATTATAATATATAACAAAATATATAGATTTTATATTATAGTTGCTACACTATAATATTAAAAGGACCTCTTTTTACCATTATTTTTTTATCACATTAGCAAACAGTAAGAAATAAAAGCTGCATCTCCATTTCTAGTCCCAGAATTCCACCAACACACGAGGGAGTCCTGCAGTCCATTACCACACTTGTAACTCTCCTGCAGTAAAAAAAAAAACATGCCAAGTCGCTCCCTTGCGAGCGATCGTGACCCAAATACAAAAAAAAAAGAAAAAAAAAACTCGCAAAAGGTCTCTCCTTTCACAAATTATCGTCAAGTTATATCAATTGCTGAACACAAGTTAGTTGAAAAATTACGTCTTCAGCTCATCCTTTACAAGTCTATAAGCCTAATCTCTTTACCTCAAAATCAAATCTTATTTCTTCTTCGCTCAAAGTGAGGATGAAATGAAAACAATGAGCGCGATTCACTAAGCATTTAGCCAGGTTTCTAACCTCGTTTAACTTAACCACGTTTAACTAGGTGGTTTAACACGTAAAATAGGTATAGTTAAACGTGGTTAAGCTAAATTTAACGTGGTTAGAAACCTGGCTATCTGCTTCATGAATCGCACCCAATATTTCAAACATTTTAAGCTGAATAATTGGAAAAAAATATACGTATGTCTTTTTCTCTCTTTTTTCCTCTAAAATGGTGTAAAATAAGAGAAAATTAGACGAAAGGATCCGCGAAAGCTTAATAGAGAATAAAAGATGAAATTGATTTCAACTTGGGCAAATAGTAGAGTTGCTGTGTACAAAATTATGCATTAAATATTTTATTTTGAAATATTTAATAATTGTAATTATGTCTGCCTGTAATTCAAGAGGGAGTATTAGAAAAATAAATGTTTGAAATTTTAAATGCAGATCAATTACAATAAAATTATTATTTATGGAGTAGTAATAAAATGAAATTTAATAAATAATAATGTATTGGATTCAATAAGCAAATAAATAAACCAATAAACTTATGGTCCAAGACATTTTGGAAAAAAAAAAAATAGAAAACAAAATTTTTGATACTAAAAATAAGTTCAAGTAATTAATATTAATTGACTATAAATTCAAAAAATATATGTAAAAAATTTGCTACTTAAGCTAAAATTATTATAAATTAAATTATTTTATTATATTCCATCACTATAACATCTTCAGGAAAAAAGGAGGGAGGGAAGTAAGGGCTTTAATTTTATAAATTTTAATTGTTTTCCTGTTTGTATAATATTACATTCGATGAAAAAAAAAAAAAAAAAGAAAAACATCCAATATTAAGCTAGCTCACATGAATTCTTTCTTACATACTATTATTTGTGTGCTATATTAAATTACTTTTCTTGTTATTTTCATTTCTTTTATTTAATTCTCAATTTTCTATCATTATAATATTAAATTATAATAAAGCATCCAATTTTTCTCATGACATACTATATAACACAAAAATATATATTATTTCTTTTACGAGCTTCACGTACTAAAAGTATGTTCACTTTTTTAGACGTCAAGTCTATATATACAATAAGGAATAAGAATCTAACTTTCAATTTATTTTTCTAGACAAAGATGACAAGAATGAAATTGTTTTGAACTTGATGAAATTTTATTTTCGTTTCTCAATTTTTGAGATATTGCTAAATTTGTTTTTCGTTAAAACGTTTCATTTTTCTACAATAATGTTTATAATTTTATCATCTATAACATAATTAATGTAGATTTTTATTGTGAAATAAGAATATAGTAAATTTAAATGCATGTTAGATAAAGTTAAAATTAATAAAAAAAAAATGTTTTTTTTTTCTTATAGTTTCAAACAGTATCATAAAAACACCATCCATATTTCGTTTATTTGCGTATAAAATGTTTATGGTCGGCTAGAGAGAAGCCAAAAGCTACGCAACAAACCCTCGTTTTATTATTAAAGTAATCCCTGGGGCATCGAATGTGACCCACAAACACAAAAAGGCTTTCTTGTCACAAATTATCATCTTTTGTGACTTCATGTTTAAATATATACATAAATTAAGTTTAAAGTCCCAAAGGAAATGTTCTAAAAGCTGAATATAATAAAGCTCCTGTTTTATCTTCGTTTTATAGTGAAAATTTGAAAATTTAATGCTTGAAAAGTATACTTCATGAACATTAATTATAAAAAAAAATATTTTAGTTATGAGTCTTTAATTTACACATATTTAATTAATTGAATCAACTACAAAATTAATATCCTTCCGGGGCAGTGTGGATTCAGCATACCTTTGCAATAAAGATGGACCTTGCAGGCTTGCCTATTTCAACGCTAATAATATTTTAGAAATTAATTATGAAAAAAGTCGACATAGAAGGTTTAGTAGCCAGTTCAATGGACTCCTGACGACAAGCTGGTTCCATTGGACTGGCTACTGAATCGCCTATGACAATTTATTCCATCGATAACAAAGAAAGAGTCATCATAGAAGGTTCAGTAGCCAGTCCAATCGACTCCTGACAACGAGCTGGTTCCATTAGACTGGCTACTGAACCTTCTATGACAATTTCTTCCATGGTAAAATAAATTGGTGAAAGACTGAAATTCAACATCTATACTGCCTCTAGGATACAAAAGGAATCTAAAATTGAACTGACTGTATCATCACAATGTTTATTTATATAGTTACATAAATTTCATGTAAATTTATTCTGTGAATATTTTATGTAACTTTCTTTACCAATGATGGTTCCGTTTAAAGTAGAGAAGGGAGTTATATATGTAAAAAATTATTATATATTATACAAAAATATATACTACAAACGATGAAAATACATGCAGAGAGAGAGATGGAGAGAGAGAGAGGGAGAGAGAGAGAGAGAGAGAGAGAGAGAGAGAGAGAGAGAGATGGAATGTCCCTATATAGGTTCTATAGTGTGACATATTACAACCCTTTTCATCACCACATATTTATGCACATAGTTATAATATATTTAGGATACATTATATAAAAATGTATTTTTCCACATGATAAATTTTTGTTCTGTATAAAATATTTTATTTTATTCATCGTTAACGTCACATATAATTTTATAATATCATAGTCATAGTTATGTCTTTAATACAGAATATGAAAGTCTTAGAAAAAATTTCTGACTCAAAATTCAAATTTATATGATTATCATCACAATTACATCAATATCTTCATAATGTGTAATCGAAAGAAATTAAATTATATAATAATTAAGCTATATATGTTTACGTGAGCCGTTGAAGGGGGAAATAACATGGCAAGTATATAGGAAAGCGCGTGAGGGGGTAGAAAAGTGAAAGTGGTGGGCCAAATAAAGGAGCAATGACAAGAATAAATTAGAAAAAATAGTTTTTATTGTTCTTCGGTGTTGTGATTTTTTTTCTATAAAATCTGTCGTATTGCCAGTGCATTTTTACAATTTTTTTAAACATGATTTATTTTATTTAATAAAGTTAAAAAATAAATAAAGTTATGATTTGTTACTCTATGCATTCTAGCCCTCCTCATGGCAGCCTAACTTGCAGGGGAATGACGTCAGCACAATCTACTCTATTGATATAAACTCATATAATTGTCACACTAACGTTATTATTTAGTATTATATAATTAACAGTAAATGCCGGGCTGGATTAGCAAAGCTGTTAATCCTATACGAAACGCGCAAGTTTTGGTTTTAGAAGCTTTAGGTAAACGGAATTAATAAGTACATTAGTAAGTAGAATATAACAAGTATTTCTATATTTTATGTTCCCTGGTAATTTAGTTAAAAAATCAAGGTATTCAAATTTCAAGTTCCATATTTTAATAAATTAACGACTAAAAAAAAACAACGTAATTTCAATGTTCTGAGACTGCTCATTTTCTTCATGTATCTAATTTACATTAACAAAACAACAACGAGCGTGTTTCAACTGTTATTTCAGTAACAAATTTATGTAAAACAAGAGAAACACGAAATACACAAGTTAAAATATACATTGACGTCATCTCTGATTATTTTTATCTACAAAACACGATTATAATATAACAATTTATATAACATAGGTTGGTTATTATATTCAATTCATGATTCATAATTTATTTATTACTTTTCGATTGTATACCTACTATAAGCTTGATATAAATTTTTCAATCAAAATAAATTTATATTTTTCAATATTAATGATGGCACCTGTATCAATTGCCAAACATCACGTCTGAGGTTTCCATGGTTTCCTCAGGCAAATGCTTGTCATAAGCTTGTCATAAATTCTTCAATCAGGATTTTTATGTTAATATGTTGTGGACGTTGTGGTTATTCGATATATGTAATAATGCTGCTGGCTTACCCCGTACAAAGAAAATGGTATTAAAAAATCCTTGAAAAGCTAACAAAACATTTTAGCAACTTAAATAATATACACTCCACATAATCTCCCCAGCATATTGTTTCATATTTTAACAATGAATAAAAATTTCGATAATAAATCTGTTTTGTTTAGAAAAACCATTTTCATCATTTCTTCCTTTAATTATCAAAATAAAAATCCCAGCTAGTCCATAGCATTACAAAAAGAAGATCAAAGATTATACCCAGTGCATATATATATATATACTAGGGCTGGGGGGCCTTTACGAAAAGGCCCCAAATCAGTGTGCAGTGATCATTTGCAATGCCAGTCTTAATTTTTAAAAAAAAGTTTCAACGGGTTCGAAGAAATTGCAGGGGTTTTAATAGGGGGCTTGGATTTGATAATAATCATGTTGTGAAAAATATTTGCATCAAAAATATACAGAAATAAAAAATAAATAAAAATAGTAATGAAAAATAATAAATAAAGCGAAGATACAGCACCTCTGAGTCGAGTAGGTCCACTTTCTTTTGTCACCATTTATTACAAAGTCGTCAGCAACAGCAAAGCGAATCGTAGAAGGTGGGGCTCCTTAATCGGATGAAACCGGGAAAGCGGAATTCGGTAGGACTTTTTAATCGGATGAAACCGGGAAACCGAAAAGCGGAAGGGGGCTTATCAGAAGGAACCTGGTAGCGGCCAGTGATTTAAAATAAATTCAGTGGCCATTCACATTTTACCTTGCAAGTCTTGGTATCTGAGTCAACCTCGCTAGTCGGCGGTCAGAGAACGAATGACTGTTGAGAACGTCAACGACATTCTCAGAAATTTTGTAATCACGTCCTCTCGCCGTTCCCAACAATGCTTGTTTACCCGTTGCCATGGCAACGACGATCCACAAGCTGTGACGTCATGCACATTACGGGGCCTCTCGAATGTTGGCGGGAAAGCGTTCAAACCGCGGTGCACGCGCGATATAATATGCATGAAACGTGTTTCCCACCCAATAATGATCGCCAGCAGATTTAAATATTGCCGCCCGCTTTATTTTTTGATTTTCCCGCCTTCCTCGATCATTTCCGGTTCCCGACAGTACTAAATTCGAGTTTCTGGCATAATTTTACATGATACCGGACTGTAGAGGGGAGATTGATATGGCTCGCAACGCGTAAGAATAAAAAACATGCGTTCGTCACGGGTCCGCCATTCATACGCAGCTCGGCTCCTTCGGAGACCTCACCTAACCATACAATGGAATAAGATAGTTTTGGCCTTTCGAAAAACAGCTCGGCTCGTTCCTCGCCTCGCTTAAAATTCTTGGATAGATGCGTGCGGGCAATGAATAACATTGCCAACTCATACGCAGCTCGGCTCGTTCCTCGCCTCGCTTAAAATTGAATATCAAATAAAATATTGATCTGAGCGTTAAATAATGGTTATTTTCAAACTCCAGGGATGTTTTTACGTATAGAAAGTCAATTTAATATTTTATTTACCCTTAAATAACACCTGTACATTGAAATCATGCATGGAATCCAGCATAGTGCATATAAGAAAAATAGGTATTTCACCCGCCGCCATCTTGTTTTTCGAGATAGGTAAAATCCGAGGCCAGATTCGTGATCAGCGTGGTCGATATAGTCAGAAACCATCGAAAACTCAATTTCGATTTTTCCCCCTATCATCCCCATGTATAAGCGGTGAGAGAAGGGGTACCCCTTCTGAAATTTTTGTCAAAAACATAAAAGTCCAAAAATCTCGAGAACTATGGGTCGCAGCTTAAATCTGAAGACTGCATCTTGTCCGGCTCAAAAAACTGGTCTAGAAAAATTGGACAAACAATTTTTCGGGACAAACACTTTCCCGAAATCGGGATTTTGGATATCGAAATATTCGTATCTTCGATCGGGCCGCGTGGGCCTCCTATGTGCCGGAAAAATCCCAAAATTGGTTTTTGGGCATTGTTTTGGGTCCCCTACAACCTCCCGTCAAGAGTTTGCTCGAAAAAAAATTCCTTCATCGAGTTTGGCGCAACCCGTAAAAAACGGGTATTTTGGCCGGCAGATCCGCCCGCAATGCTAATCAAATGGCCCCATGTTATTCTTATGGGGATTTGAGACCCAATTTCCGTTTTCGAAAAAACGCACTTCCGGTAGTCGCAGGGGGTCGAGTCAGGTATCAAATTGAAGGGCACATGGTGTAGAGTCCATAAAGTGTCAGAACAAAGTTGTGGAACGTTGCGCTCGGCCGCCATATTGGATCCAAAACGCGTACTTTGAAGGGGGGGCCCTTCGGGCCCCGTAAGACCCACATTCTTGAAACGCATATTTTTAGGCGTGGGACGCTTAGTTTTAACAGGATTTGACAAAAAAACACCATGTCAATAACGTAAAAAAAAAGTTATTCGGGAAAAGGATGCATTTCCTATGTTATCCTTATGGGAGGAGGTTGTTTTACATTTTCCGCTTGCCTGGGCTAATCCTCATAGTTGGCATCGATTTGAAAAAAGTTTCTGAAAGAAAAAGAGTGTGGGCAACTTTCATACTGCGCGGAATTTTCGATTTCAGGTGTGCTCAAAAGTTATTCGAGGGGGAAAGTGGTCGATTTTTAGCATGCGTAAACCCTATGTTCCCATGCGATTTTTTTACTTTTTTGAAAATCGAAAAATCGAGCCGAAGAAAAGTTAGGACTTGCCAAAAGCTTTCAGAAAAGGTCTTAAACTCGTTCTTAGCCGAAAAATTGCCGAAACTGTTGGGGGGGTTCACCAGATTGAAGCTTGCAAAAAAGCTTTTGAAAACTACCCCTCTGGAGGGGGCCCAAGGGGCCCCAGGGGCCCAAATTGATATTGGTCAGATAGCCCGTTAAATTTGAATCCTGATGAGTCCCAATACAAAAACCGGGGGCCCCTTCGGAGCACCTTTTATGGGGTCCAAAAATAAAAGTTGCACCCCTAGGGGTTTCGGGTGTCATACTGTACAGATCTGGCCATAGCACGGTAAGTATGCTTCGGAGGTGCCATGTTTGTATTTGGCGAAGCTGCGTCGTCTGTCGGGACACACTTTTGCCGTGGAAACCTTCGCCATAGCTCTTCAATCTAATGATTTAAGGCAAGGGCCGTAAAACACCTTTTTTTCGAGGTCCCAAACTTCCGGGGCCCGCAGCCGCGGAACCAAAACAGATAGGAGGGAGCTCACATGAAGCTAAAAGATGCCCGACACAGTCTTCTAAACGATTCGACTGAAAAAAGTTTGAGTTTCCAACTTTAAATGACTTTTTCGGCAAAAACCGCAAAAACGGCGATATTTTTTGAAAAAAACACTAAAACGGCCATAAAAAATTTTTGGGGCAAAAATTCAAAAATAACACCTCCCATATAAAAGTTTACGTCTCGGGCTACATTTCGCCCATTGGGACCTAAGCTCTAACTCTCAAAACCGCTTACCGGTGGTTTTTTAAAAAAATTAACATTATCGCTTATGGCGGGCGAACGGTGCGCCGGACGCCATCTTTGAAGGCAAAAAGTAGGGGTAGCGCATGTTACCTAAAGCCGTTTTTGGGGTCAAAACGTCATTTTTCGGAAATTTTTGAAATTTCGGGAATTTTGGAAATACCCCCCGGGAATTTTTGGGAATTTTTGGATTTTGAAAATGACGGGTGGGGCCCTTCGGGCCCCACCCGGGACGCGCCCTGCGGGCGCGGCGGGGCCCTGCGGGCCCCGCGGAGGGCCCTCCGGGCCCCTCAAAGATTCTTGACCATGCATTTCAAATCAGAGATTTAGTGCTTTTAATATAATATAACTAGGGCTGGGGGGCCTTTACGAAAAGGCCCCAAATCAGTGTGCAGTGATCATTTGCAATGCCAGTCTTGATTTTTCAAAAAAAGTTTCAACGGGTTCGAAGAAATTGCAGGGGTTTTAATAGGGGGCTTGGATTTGATAATATTCATGTTGTGAAAAATATTTGCATCAAAAAATATACAGAAATAAAAAATAAATAAAAATAGTAATAAAAAATAATAAATAATGCGAAGATACAGCACCTCTGAGTCGAGTAGGTCCACTTTCTTTTGTCACCATTTATTACAAAGTCGTCAGCAACAGCAAAGCGAATCGTAGAAGGTGGGGCTCCTTAATCGGATGAAACCGGGAAAGCGGAATTCGGTAGGACTTTTTAATCGGATGAAACCGGGAAACCGAAAAGCGGAAGGGGGCTTATCAGAAGGAACCTGGTAGCGGACAGAGATTTAAAATAAATTCAGTAACCATTCACATTTTACCTTGCAAGTCTTGGTATCTGAGTCAACCTCGCTAGTCGGCGGTCAGAGAACGAATGACTGTTGAGAACGTCAACGACATTCTCAGAAATTTTGTAATCACGTCCTCTCGCCGTTCCCAACAATGCTTGTTTACCCGTTGCCATGGCAACGACGATCCACAAGCTGTGACGTCATGCACATTACGGGCAGGGCTATGCTCCATTGGGATGGGGGTATACGCAGTTCGAGAAAAGTGGACCTTTTAGGCCACGCCTCCTGGTAACCTTATGGGAACTCCACCAACTTTGGTGCCAATTTCTCGAGCTCCTGAGAAATTATGGTGGAAGATGAGACTGTCTGGGGGTAATTTGTGCTGAAAATTACGATTTTTGAATCGTTGAAGTCGACCACTTAACGATAACACCTACTTTTTGAGGTTGAAAACTTCCTGTCTTTTGATTGGTCAGTTCCATTTAATGGACTTAAATGCCCATTCGAAAAGTGGACTTTTTTCTGGCCTGTAATTGGTTCATCACGTTGCTTAGCAACCAATGAAAAGCCGCGAAAAAATCAACAAGCTCTTTGGGGCCAATCAGAAATTAGGAAAGTGGTCTCATATACCAGAACGGAGCGCGTATACCCGATTCTTATAAGTATAACCCTGATTACGGGGCCTCTCGAATGTTGGCGGGAAACCGTTCAAACCGCGGTGCACGCGCGATATAATATGCATGAAACGTGTTTCCCACCCAATAATGATCGCCAGCAGATTTAAATATTGCCGCCCGCTTTATTTTTTGATTTTCCCGCCTTCCTCGATCATTTCCGGTTCCCGACAGTACTAAATTCGAGTTTCTGGCATAATTTTACATGATACTGGACTGTAGGGGGGAGATTGATATGGCTCGCAACGCGTAAGAATAAAAAACATGCGTTCGTCACGGGTCCGCCATTCATACGCAGCTCGGCTCCTTCGGAGACCTCACCTAACCATACAATGGAATAAGATAGTGTTGGCCTTTCGAAAAACAGCTCGGCTCGTTCCTCGCCTCGCTTAAAATTCTTGGATAGATGCGTGCGGGCAATGAATAACATTGCCAACTCATACGCAGCTCGGCTCGTTCCTCGCCTCGCTTAACATTGAATATCAATTAAAGTGTTGTTCTTATCGTTGAATAATGGTCATTTTCAAACTCCAGGGATGTTTTTACGTATAGAAAGTCAATTTAATATTTTATTTACCCTTAAATAACACCTGTACATTGAAATCATGCATGAAATCCAGCATAGTGCATATACGAAAAATAGGTATTTCGCCCGCCGCCATCTTGTTTTTCGAGATAGGTAAAATCCGAGGCCAGATTCGTGATCAGCGTGGTCGATATAGTCAGAAACCATCGAAAACTCAATTTCGATTTTTCCCCCTATCTTCCCCATGTATAAGCGGTGAGAGAAGGGGTACCCCTTCTGAAATTTTTGTCAAAAACATAAAAGTCCAAAAATCTCAAGAACTATGGGTCGCAGCTTAAATCTGAAGACTGCATCTTGTCTGGCTCAAAAAACTGGTCTAGAAAAGTTGGACAAATAATTTTTCGGGACAAACACTTTCCCGAAATCGGGATTTTGGATATCGAAAAATTCATATCTTCGATCGGGCCGCGTGGGCCCCCTATGTGCCAGAAAATTCCCAAATTTGGTTTTTGGGCATTGTTTTGGGTCCCCTACAACCTCCCGTCGACAGTTTGCTCGAAAAAAAATTCCTTCCCCGAGTTTGGCGCAACCCGTAGAAAATGGGTATTTTGGCCGGCAGATCCGCCCGCAATGCTAATCAAATGGCCCCATGTTATTCTTATGGGGATTTGAGACCAGGTATTCGTTTTAAAAAAAACGCACTTTCGGTGGTCGCAGGGGGTCGAGTCGGGTATCAAATTGAAGAGCACATGGTGTAGAGTCCATAAAGTGTCAGAACAAAGTTGTGGAACGTTGCGCTCTGCCGCCATATTGGATCCAAAACGCGTACTTTGAAGGGGGGGCCCTGCGGGCCCCGTAAGACCCACATTCTTGAAACGCATATTTTTAGGCGTGAGAAGCTTAGTTTTAACAGGGTTCGATGAAAAAACACCATGTCAATAACGTAAAAAAAAAGTTATCCGGGAAAAGGATGCGTTTCCTATGTTATCCTTATGGGAGGAGGTTGTTTTGCATTTCCCGCTTGCCTGGGCTAATTCTCATAGTTGGCATCGATTTGAAAAAAGTTTCTAAAAGAAAAAGAGTGTGGGCAACTTTCATACTGCGCGGAATTTTCGATTTCAGGTGTGCTCAAAAGTTATTCGAGGGGGAAAGTGGTCGATTTTTAGCATGCGTAAACCCTATGTTCCCATGCGATTTTTTGACTTTTTTGAAAATCGAAAAATCGAGCCAAAGAAAAATTAGGACTTGCCAAAAGCTTTCAGAAAAGGTCTTAAACTCGTTCCTAGCCGAAAAATTGCCGAAACTGTTGGGGGGGTTCACCAGATTGAAGCTTGCAAAAAAGCTTTTGAAAACTACCCCTCTGGAGGGGGCACAAGGGGCCCCAGGGGCCCAAATTGATATTGGTCAGATAGTCCGTTAAATTTGAATCCTGATGGGTCCCAATACAAAAACCGGGGACCCCTTCGGGGCACCTTTTATGGGGTCCAAAAATAAAAGTTGCACCCCTAGGGGTTTCGGGTGCCATACTGTACAAATCTGGCCATAGCACGGTAAGTATGCTTCGGAGGTGCCATGTTTGTATTTGGCGAAGCTGCGTCGTCTGTCGGGACACACTTTTGCCGTGGAAACCTTCGCCATAGCTCTTCAATCTAATGATTTAAGGTAAGGGCCGTAAAACACCTTTTTTTCGAGGTCCCAACCTTCCGGGGCCCGCAGCCGCGGAACCAAAACAGATAGGAGGGAGCTCAAATGAAGCTAAAAGATGCCCGACACAGTCTTCTAAACGATTCGACCGAAAAAAGTTTCAGTTACCAACTTTAAATGACTTTTTCGGCAAAAACCGCAAAAACGGCGATTTTTTTTGAAAAAATCACTAAAACGACCATAAAAAATTTTTGGGGCACAAATTCAAAAATAACACCTCCCATATAAAAGTTTACGTCCCGGACTACATTTCGCCCATTGAGACCTAAGCTCTAACTCTCAAAACCGCTTACCGGTGGTTTTTTAAAAAAATTAACATTATCGCTTATGGCGGGCTAACGGTGCGCCGGACGCCATCTTTGAAGGCAAAAAGTAGGGGTAGCGCACCTCACCTAAAGCTGTTTTTGGGGTCAAAACGTCATTTTTCGGAAATTTTTGAAATTTCGGGAATTTTGGAAATACCCCCCGGGAATTTTTGGGAATTTTTGGATTTTGAAAATGACGGGTGGGGCCCTTCGGGCCCCACCCGGGACGCGCCCTGCGGGCGCGGCGGGGCCCTGCGGGCCCCGCGGAGGGCCCTCCGGGCCCCTCAAAGATTCTTGACCATGCATTTCAAATCATAGATTTAGTGCTTTTAATATAATATAACTAGGGCGGGGGGGGCCTTCACGAAAAGGCCCCAAATCAGTGTACAGTGATCATTTGCAATGCCAGTCTTAATTTTTCAAAAAAAGTTTCAACGGGTTCGAAGAAATTGCAGGGGTTTTAATAGGGGGCTTGGATTTGATAATAATCATGTTGTGAAAAATATTTGCATCAAAAAATGTACAGAAATGAAAAATAAATAAAATTAGTAATAAAAAATAATAAATAAAGCGAAGATACAGAACCTCTGAGTCGAGTAGGTCCACTTTATTTTGTCACCATTTATTACAAAGTCGTCAGCAATAGCAAAGCGAATCGTAGAAGGTGGGGCTCCTTAATCGGATGAAACCGGGAAAGCGGGATTCGGAAGGGGGACTTTTTAATCGGATGAAACCGGGAAACCGAAAAGCGGAAGAGGGCTTATCAGATGGAACCTGGTAGCGGACAGAGATTTAAAATAAATTCAGTAACCATTCACATTTTACCTTACAAGTCTTGGTATCTGAGTCAACCTCGCTAGTCGGCGGTCAGAGAACGAATGACGTACTGTTGAGAATGTCAACGACATTCTCAGAAATTTTGAAATCACGTCCTCTCGCCGTTCCCAACAAAGCTTGTTTACCCGTTGCCATGGCAACGACGATCCACAAGCTGTGACGTCATGCGCATTACGGGGCCGCTCGATTATTGGCGGCAATCCGTTCAAACCGCGGTGCACGGGCTATATAATATGCATGAAACGTGTTTTCCACCCAATAATGATCACCAGCAGATTTAAATAATGCCGCCCGCTTTTTTTTTTTTTTAATTTTCCACCTTCTCCGTTCATTTCCAGTTCTCGAAAGTACTAAATTCGAGTTTATGGCATAATTTTACATGATACTGGACTGTAGAATGAAGATTGATATGGCTCGCAACGCGTAAGAATAAAAAAACATGCGTTCGTCACGGGTCCGCCATTCATACGCAGCTCGGCTCCTTCGGAGACCTCGCCTAACCATACAATGGAATAAGATAGTGTTGGCCTTTCGAAATACAGCTCGGCTCGTTCCTCGCCTCGCTTAAAATTCTTGGATGGATGCGTGCGGGCAATGAATAACATTGCAAACTCATACGCAGCTCGGCTCATTCCTCGCCTCGCTTAACATTGAATATCAATTAAAGTGTTGTTCTTATCGTTGAATAATGGTCATTTTCAAACTCCAGGGATGTTTTTACGTATAGAAAGTCAATTTATTATTTTAATTACCCATAAATAACACCTGTACATTGAAATCATGCATGAATTCCCAGCATAATATAGTGCATATACGAAAAATAGGTATTTCGCCCGCCGCCATCTTGTTTTTCAAAATAGGCGAAATCCGAGGCCAGATTCGTGATCAGCGTGGTCGATATAGTCAGAAACCATCGAAAACTCAATTTCGATTTTTCCCCCTATCTTCCCCATGTATAAGCGGTGAGAGAAGGGGTACCCCTTCTGAAATTTTTGTCAAAAACATAAAAGTCCAAAAATCTCAAGAACTATGGGTCGCAGCTTAAATCTGAAGACTGCATCTTGTCTGGCTCAAAAAACTGGTCTAGAAAAGTTGGACAAATAATTTTTCGGGACAAACACTTTCCCGAAATCGCGATTTTGGACATCGAAAAATTCGTATCTTGGATCGGGCCGCGTGGACCCCCTATGTGCCGGAAAATTCCCAAAATTGGTTTTTGGGCATTGTTTTGGGTCCCCTACAACCTCCCATCGAGAGTTTGCTCGAAAAAAAATTTCTTCCCCGAGTTTGGCGCAACCCGTAAAAAACGGGTATTTTGGCCGGCAGATCCGCCCGCAATGCTAATCAAATGGCCCCATGTTATTCTTATGGGGATTTGAGACCCAACTTTCGTTTTCGAAAAAACGCACTTTCGGTGGTCGCAGGGGGTCAAGTCGGGTATCAAATTGAAGGGCACATGGTGTAGAGTCCATAAAGTGTCATTACAAAGTTGTGGGACGTTGCGCTCGGCCGCCATTTTGGATCCAAAACGCGTACATTTGAGGAGGGGCCCTGCGGGCCCCGTGGGACCCACATTCTTGAAACGCATATTTTTAGACGTGGGACGCTTAGTTTTAACAGGATTCGACGAAAAAACACCATGTCAATAACGTAAAAAAAAAGTTATTCGGGAAAAGGATGCGTTTCCTATGTTATCCTTATGGGAGGAGGTTTATCAATTAAAACTTGTTCTTATCGTTAAATAATGGTCATTTTTGAACTCCAGGGATGTTTTTACCTATGGAAAGTCAATTTATTATTTTAATTACCCATAAATAACACCTGTACATTGAATAAATGCATGAAATTGAGCATAATATAGTGCATATACGAAAAATAGGTATTTCGCCCGCCGCCATCTTGTTTTTCGAGATATGCAAAATCCGAGCCCAGATTCGTGATCAGCGTGCTTGATATAGTCAGAAACCGTCGAAAACTCAATTTCGATTTTTCCCCCTATCTTCCCCATGTATAAGCGTTGAGAGAAGGGGTACCCCTTCTGAAATTTTTGTCAAAAACATAAAAGTCCAAAAATCTCGAGAACTATGGGTCGCAGCTTAAATCTGAAGACTGCATCTTGTCCGGCTCAAAAAACTGGTCTAGAAAATTTGGACAAAAAATTTTTCGGGACAAACACTTTCCCGAAATCGGGATTTTGGATATCGAAAAATTCATATCTTCGATCGGGCCGCGTGGGCCCCCTATGTGCCGGAAAAATCCCAAAATTAGTTTTTGGGCATTGTTTTGGGTCTCCTACAACCTCCCGTCGAGAGTTTGCTCGAAAAACAATTCCTTCCCCGAGTTTGGCGCAACTCGTAAAAAACGGGTATTTTGGCCGGCAGATCCGCCCGCAATGCTAATCAAATGGCCCCATGTTATTCTTATGGGGATTTGAGACCCAACTTTCGTTTTCGAAAAAACGCACTTTCGGTGGTCGCAGGGGGTCGAGTTGGGTATCAAATTGAAGGGCACATGGTGTAGAGTCCATAAAGTGTCAGAACAAAGTTGTGGAACGTTGCGCTCTGCCGCCATATTGGATCCAAAACGCGTACTTTGAAGGGGGGGATCTTCGGGCCTTGTAAGACCCACATTCTTGAAACGCATATTTTTAGGCGTGGGACGCTTAGTTTTAACAGGATTCGACAAAAAAACACCATGTCAATACCGTAAAAAAAAAAGTTATTCGGGAAAAGGATGCGTTTCCAATGTTATCCTTATGGGAGGAGGTTGTTTTACATTTCCCGCTTGCCTGGGCCAACCCTCATAGTTGGCATCGATTTGAAAAAAGTTTCTAAAAGAAAAGGAGTGTGGGCAACTTTCATACTGCGCGGAATTTTCGATTTCAGGTGTGCTCAAAAGTTATTCGAGGGGGAAAGTGGTCGATTTTTAGCATGCGTAAACCCTATGTTCCCATGCGATTTTTTGACTTTTTTGAAAATCGAAAAATCGAGCCAAAGAAAAGTTAGGACTTGCCAAAAGCTTTCAGAAAAGGTCTTAAACTCGTTCCTAACCGAAAAATTGCCGAAACTGTTGGGGGGGTTCACCAGATTGAAGCTTGCAAAAAAGCTTTTGAAAACTACCCCTCTGGAGGGAGCCCAAGGGGCCCCAGGGGCCAAAATTGATATTGGTCAGATAGCCCGTTAAATTTGAATCCTGATGAGTCCCAATACAAAAACCGGGGGTCCCTTCGGGGCACCTTTTATGGGGTCCAAAAATAAAAGTTGCACCCCTAGGGGTTTCGGGTGTCATACTGTACAGATCTGGCCATAGCACGGTAAGTATGCTTCGGAGGTGCCATGTTTATATTTGGCGAAGCTGCGTCGTCTGTCGGGACACACTTTTGCCGTGGAAACCTTCGCCATAGCTCTTCAATCTAATGATTTAAGGCAAGGGCCGTAAAACACCTTTTTTTCGAGGTCCCAAACTTTCGGGGCCCGCAGCCGCGGAACCAAAAGAGATAGGAGGAAGCTCACATGAAGCTAAAAGATGCCCGACACAGTCTTCTAAACGATTCGACCGAAAAAAGTTTGAGTTTTTAACTTTAAATGACTTTTTCGGCAAAAACCGCAAAAACGGCGATTTTGTTTGAAAAAAACACTAAAACGGCCATAAAAAATTTTTGGGACAAAAATTCAAAAATAACACCTCCCATATAAAAGTTTACGTCCCGGACTACATTTCGCCCATTGAGACCTAAGCTCTAACTCTCAAAACCGCTTACCGGTGGTTTTTTAAAAAAATTAACATTATCGCTTATGGCGGGCTAACGGTGCGCCGGACGCCATCTTTGAAGGCAAAAAGTAGGGGTAGCGCACCTCACCTAAAGCTGTTTTTGGGGTCAAAACGTCATTTTTCGGAAATTTTTGAAATTTCGGGAATTTTGGAAATACCCCCCGGGAATTTTTGGGAATTTTTGGATTTTGAAAATGACGGGTGGGGCCCTTCGGGCCCCACCCGGGACGCGCCCTGCGGGCGCGGCGGGGCCCTGCGGGCCCCGCGGAGGGCCCTCCGGGCCCCTCAAAGATTCTTGACCATGCATTTCAAATCATAGATTTAGTGCTTTTAATATAATATAACTAGGGCGGGGGGGGCCTTCACGAAAAGGCCCCAAATCAGTGTACAGTGATCATTTGCAATGCCAGTCTTAATTTTTCAAAAAAAGTTTCAACGGGTTCGAAGAAATTGCAGGGGTTTTAATAGGGGGCTTGGATTTGATAATAATCATGTTGTGAAAAATATTTGCATCAAAAAATGTACAGAAATGAAAAATAAATAAAATTAGTAATAAAAAATAATAAATAAAGCGAAGATACAGAACCTCTGAGTCGAGTAGGTCCACTTTATTTTGTCACCATTTATTACAAAGTCGTCAGCAATAGCAAAGCGAATCGTAGAAGGTGGGGCTCCTTAATCGGATGAAACCGGGAAAGCGGGATTCGGAAGGGGGACTTTTTAATCGGATGAAACCGGGAAACCGAAAAGCGGAAGAGGGCTTATCAGATGGAACCTGGTAGCGGACAGAGATTTAAAATAAATTCAGTAACCATTCACATTTTACCTTACAAGTCTTGGTATCTGAGTCAACCTCGCTAGTCGGCGGTCAGAGAACGAATGACGTACTGTTGAGAATGTCAACGACATTCTCAGAAATTTTGAAATCACGTCCTCTCGCCGTTCCCAACAAAGCTTGTTTACCCGTTGCCATGGCAACGACGATCCACAAGCTGTGACGTCATGCGCATTACGGGGCCGCTCGATTATTGGCGGCAATCCGTTCAAACCGCGGTGCACGGGCTATATAATATGCATGAAACGTGTTTTCCACCCAATAATGATCACCAGCAGATTTAAATAATGCCGCCCGCTTTTTTTTTTTTTTAATTTTCCACCTTCTCCGTTCATTTCCAGTTCTCGAAAGTACTAAATTCGAGTTTATGGCATAATTTTACATGATACTGGACTGTAGAATGAAGATTGATATGGCTCGCAACGCGTAAGAATAAAAAAACATGCGTTCGTCACGGGTCCGCCATTCATACGCAGCTCGGCTCCTTCGGAGACCTCGCCTAACCATACAATGGAATAAGATAGTGTTGGCCTTTCGAAATACAGCTCGGCTCGTTCCTCGCCTCGCTTAAAATTCTTGGATGGATGCGTGCGGGCAATGAATAACATTGCAAACTCATACGCAGCTCGGCTCATTCCTCGCCTCGCTTAACATTGAATATCAATTAAAGTGTTGTTCTTATCGTTGAATAATGGTCATTTTCAAACTCCAGGGATGTTTTTACGTATAGAAAGTCAATTTATTATTTTAATTACCCATAAATAACACCTGTACATTGAAATCATGCATGAATTCCCAGCATAATATAGTGCATATACGAAAAATAGGTATTTCGCCCGCCGCCATCTTGTTTTTCAAAATAGGCGAAATCCGAGGCCAGATTCGTGATCAGCGTGGTCGATATAGTCAGAAACCATCGAAAACTCAATTTCGATTTTTCCCCCTATCTTCCCCATGTATAAGCGGTGAGAGAAGGGGTACCCCTTCTGAAATTTTTGTCAAAAACATAAAAGTCCAAAAATCTCAAGAACTATGGGTCGCAGCTTAAATCTGAAGACTGCATCTTGTCTGGCTCAAAAAACTGGTCTAGAAAAGTTGGACAAATAATTTTTCGGGACAAACACTTTCCCGAAATCGCGATTTTGGACATCGAAAAATTCGTATCTTGGATCGGGCCGCGTGGACCCCCTATGTGCCGGAAAATTCCCAAAATTGGTTTTTGGGCATTGTTTTGGGTCCCCTACAACCTCCCATCGAGAGTTTGCTCGAAAAAAAATTTCTTCCCCGAGTTTGGCGCAACCCGTAAAAAACGGGTATTTTGGCCGGCAGATCCGCCCGCAATGCTAATCAAATGGCCCCATGTTATTCTTATGGGGATTTGAGACCCAACTTTCGTTTTCGAAAAAACGCACTTTCGGTGGTCGCAGGGGGTCAAGTCGGGTATCAAATTGAAGGGCACATGGTGTAGAGTCCATAAAGTGTCATTACAAAGTTGTGGGACGTTGCGCTCGGCCGCCATTTTGGATCCAAAACGCGTACATTTGAGGAGGGGCCCTGCGGGCCCCGTGGGACCCACATTCTTGAAACGCATATTTTTAGACGTGGGACGCTTAGTTTTAACAGGATTCGACGAAAAAACACCATGTCAATAACGTAAAAAAAAAGTTATTCGGGAAAAGGATGCGTTTCCTATGTTATCCTTATGGGAGGAGGTTTATCAATTAAAACTTGTTCTTATCGTTAAATAATGGTCATTTTTGAACTCCAGGGATGTTTTTACCTATGGAAAGTCAATTTATTATTTTAATTACCCATAAATAACACCTGTACATTGAATAAATGCATGAAATTGAGCATAATATAGTGCATATACGAAAAATAGGTATTTCGCCCGCCGCCATCTTGTTTTTCGAGATATGCAAAATCCGAGCCCAGATTCGTGATCAGCGTGCTTGATATAGTCAGAAACCGTCGAAAACTCAATTTCGATTTTTCCCCCTATCTTCCCCATGTATAAGCGTTGAGAGAAGGGGTACCCCTTCTGAAATTTTTGTCAAAAACATAAAAGTCCAAAAATCTCGAGAACTATGGGTCGCAGCTTAAATCTGAAGACTGCATCTTGTCCGGCTCAAAAAACTGGTCTAGAAAATTTGGACAAAAAATTTTTCGGGACAAACACTTTCCCGAAATCGGGATTTTGGATATCGAAAAATTCATATCTTCGATCGGGCCGCGTGGGCCCCCTATGTGCCGGAAAAATCCCAAAATTAGTTTTTGGGCATTGTTTTGGGTCTCCTACAACCTCCCGTCGAGAGTTTGCTCGAAAAACAATTCCTTCCCCGAGTTTGGCGCAACTCGTAAAAAACGGGTATTTTGGCCGGCAGATCCGCCCGCAATGCTAATCAAATGGCCCCATGTTATTCTTATGGGGATTTGAGACCCAACTTTCGTTTTCGAAAAAACGCACTTTCGGTGGTCGCAGGGGGTCGAGTTGGGTATCAAATTGAAGGGCACATGGTGTAGAGTCCATAAAGTGTCAGAACAAAGTTGTGGAACGTTGCGCTCTGCCGCCATATTGGATCCAAAACGCGTACTTTGAAGGGGGGGATCTTCGGGCCTTGTAAGACCCACATTCTTGAAACGCATATTTTTAGGCGTGGGACGCTTAGTTTTAACAGGATTCGACAAAAAAACACCATGTCAATACCGTAAAAAAAAAAGTTATTCGGGAAAAGGATGCGTTTCCAATGTTATCCTTATGGGAGGAGGTTGTTTTACATTTCCCGCTTGCCTGGGCCAACCCTCATAGTTGGCATCGATTTGAAAAAAGTTTCTAAAAGAAAAGGAGTGTGGGCAACTTTCATACTGCGCGGAATTTTCGATTTCAGGTGTGCTCAAAAGTTATTCGAGGGGGAAAGTGGTCGATTTTTAGCATGCGTAAACCCTATGTTCCCATGCGATTTTTTGACTTTTTTGAAAATCGAAAAATCGAGCCAAAGAAAAGTTAGGACTTGCCAAAAGCTTTCAGAAAAGGTCTTAAACTCGTTCCTAACCGAAAAATTGCCGAAACTGTTGGGGGGGTTCACCAGATTGAAGCTTGCAAAAAAGCTTTTGAAAACTACCCCTCTGGAGGGAGCCCAAGGGGCCCCAGGGGCCAAAATTGATATTGGTCAGATAGCCCGTTAAATTTGAATCCTGATGAGTCCCAATACAAAAACCGGGGGTCCCTTCGGGGCACCTTTTATGGGGTCCAAAAATAAAAGTTGCACCCCTAGGGGTTTCGGGTGTCATACTGTACAGATCTGGCCATAGCACGGTAAGTATGCTTCGGAGGTGCCATGTTTATATTTGGCGAAGCTGCGTCGTCTGTCGGGACACACTTTTGCCGTGGAAACCTTCGCCATAGCTCTTCAATCTAATGATTTAAGGCAAGGGCCGTAAAACACCTTTTTTTCGAGGTCCCAAACTTTCGGGGCCCGCAGCCGCGGAACCAAAAGAGATAGGAGGAAGCTCACATGAAGCTAAAAGATGCCCGACACAGTCTTCTAAACGATTCGACCGAAAAAAGTTTGAGTTTTTAACTTTAAATGACTTTTTCGGCAAAAACCGCAAAAACGGCGATTTTGTTTGAAAAAAACACTAAAACGGCCATAAAAAATTTTTGGGACAAAAATTCAAAAATAACACCTCCCATATAAAAGTTTACGTCTCGGGCTACATTTCGCCCATTGGGACCTAAGCTCTAACTCTCAAAACCGCTTACCGGTGGTTTTTTAAAAAAATTAACATTATCGCTTATGGCGGGCGAACGGTTTGCCGGACGCCATCTTTGAAGGCAAAAAGTAGGGGTAGCGCATGTTACCTAAAGCCGTTTTTGGGGTCAAAACGTAATTTTTTGGAAATTTTTGAAATTTCGGGAATTTTGGAAATACCCCCCGGGAATTTTTGGATTTTGAAAATGACGGGTGGGGCCCTTTGGGTCCCACCCGGGACGCGCCCTGCGGGCGCGGCGGGGCCCTGCGGGCCCCGCGGAGGGCCCTCCGGGCCCCTCAAAGATTCTTGACCATGCATTTCAAATCAGAGATTTAGTGCTTTTAATATAATATAACTAGGGCTGGGGGGCCTTTACGAAAAGGCCCCAAATCAGTGTGCAGTGATCATTTGCAATGCCAGTCTTAATTTTTCAAAAAAAGTTTCAACGGGTTCGAAGAAATTGCAGGGATTTTAATAGGGGGCTTGGATTTGATAATATTCATGTTGTGAAAAATATTTGCATAAAAAAATATTTGCATAAAAAAATATACAGAAATAAAAATAGTAATAAAAAATAAATAAAAATAGTAATAAAAAATAATAAATAAAGCGAAGATACAGCACCTCTGAGTCGAGTAGGTCCACTTTCTTTTGTCACCATTTATTACAAAGTCGTCAGCAACAGCAAAGCGAATCGTAGAAGGTGGTGTTCCTTAATCGGATGAAACCGGGAAAGCGGAATTCGGTAGGACTTTTTAATCGGATGAAACCGGGAAACCGAAAAGCGGAAGGGGGCTTATCAGAAGGAACCTGGTAGCGGACAGAGATTTAAAATAAATTCAGTAACCATTCACATTTTACCTTGCAAGTCTTGGTATCTGAGTCAACCTCGCTAGTCGGCGGTCAGAGAACGAATGACTGTTGAGAACGTCAACGACATTCTCAGAAATTTTGTAATCACGTCCTCTCGCCGTTCCCAACAATGCTTGTTTACCCGTTGCCATGGCAACGACGATCCACAAGCTGTGACGTCATGCACATTACGGGGCCTCTCGAATGTTGGCGGGAAACCGTTCAAACCGCGGTGCACGCGCAATATAATATGCATGAAACGTGTTTCCCACCCAATAATGATCGCCAGCAGATTTAAATATTGCCGCCCGCTTTATTTTTTGATTTTCCCGCCTTCCTCGATCATTTCCGGTTCCCGACAGTACTAAATTCGATTTTCTGGCATAATTTTACATGATACTGGACTGTAGAGGGGAGATTGATATGGCTCGCAACGCGTAAGAATAAAAAACATGCGTTCGTCACGGGTCCGCCATTCATACGCAGCTCGGCTCCTTCGGAGACCTCACCTAACCATACAATGGAATAAGATAGTGTTGGCCTTTTGAAAAACAGCTCGGCTCGTTCCTCGCCTCGCTTAAAATTCTTGGATAGATGCGTGCGGGCAATGAATAACATTGCCAACTCATACGCAGCTCGGCTCGTTCCTCGCCTCGCTTAAAATTGAATATCAAATAAAACATTGATCTGAGCGTTAAATAGTGGTTATTTTCAAACTCCAGGGATGTTTTTACGTATAGAAAGTCAATTTAATATTTTATTTACCCTTAAATAACACCTGTACATTGAAATCATGCATGAAATCCAGCATGGTGCATATACGAAAAATAGGTATTTCGCCCGCCGCCATCTTGTTTTTCGAGATATGCAAAATCCGAGCCCAGATTCGTGATCAGCGTGCTTGATATAGTCAGAAACCGTCGAAAACTCAATTTCGATTTTTCCCCCTATCTTCCCCATGTATAAGCGGTGAGAGAAGGGGTACCCCTTCTGAAATTTTTGTCAAAAACATAAAAGTCCAAAAATCTCGAGAACTATGGGTCGCAGCTTAAATCTGAAGACTGCATCTTGTCCGGCTCAAAAAACTGGTCTAGAAAATTTGGACAAAAAATTTTTCGGGACAAACACTTTCCCGAAATCGGGATTTTGGATATCGAAAAATTCATATCTTCGATCGGGCCGCGTGGGCCCCCAATGTGCCGGAAAAATCCCAAAATTAGTTTTTGGGCATTGTTTTGGGTCCCCTACAACCTCCCGTCGAGAGTTTGCTCGAAAAACAATTCCTTCCCCGAGTTTGGCGCAACCCGTAAAAAACGGGTATTTTGGCCGGCAGATCCGCCCGCAATGCTAATCAAATGGCCCCATGTTATTCTTATGGGGATTTGAGACCCAACTTTCGTTTTCGAAAAAACGCACTTTCGGTGGTCGCAGGGGGTCGAGTTGGGTATCAAATTGAAGGGCACATGGTGTAGAGTCCATAAAGTGTCAGAACAAAGTTGTGGAACGTTGCGCTCTGCCGCCATATTGGATCCAAAACGCGTACTTTGAAGGGGGGGCCCTGCGGGCCCCGTAAGACCCACATTCTTGAAACGCATATTTTTAGGCGTGAGACGTTTAGTTTTAACAGGATTCGACAAAAAAACACCATGTCAATAACGTAAAAAAAAAAGTTATTCGGGAAAAGGATGCGTTTCCAATGTTATCCTTATGGGAGGAGGTTGTTTTACATTTCCCGCTTGCCTGGGCCAACCCTCATAGTTGGCATCGATTTAAAAAAAGTTTCTAAAAGAAAAAGAGTGTGGGCAACTTTCATACTGCGCGGAATTTTCGATTTCAGGTGTGCTCAAAAGTTATTCGAGGGGGAAAGTGGTCGATTTTTAGCATGCGTAAACCCTATGTTCCCATGCGATTTTTTGACTTTTTTGAAAATCGAAAAATCGAGCCGAAGAAAAGTTAGGACTTGCCAAAAGCTTTCAGAAAAGGTCTTAAACTTGTTCCTAACCGAAAAATTGCCGAAACTGTTGGGGGGGTTCACCAGATTGAAGCTTGCAAAAAAGCTTTTAAAAACTACCCCTCTGGAGGGAGCCCAAGGGGCCCCAGGGGCCCAAATTGATATTGGTCAGATAGCCCGTTAAATTTTAATCCTGATGAGTCCCAATACAAAAACCGGGGGTCCCTTCGGGGTACCTTTTATGGGGTCCAAAAATAAAAGTTGCACCCCTAGGGGTTTCGGGTGTTATACTGTACAGATCTGGCCATAGCACGGTAAGTATGCTTCGGAGGTGCCATGTTTGTATTTGGCGAAGCTGCGTCGTCTGTCGGGACACACTTTTGCCGTGGAAACCTTCGCCATAGCTCTTCAATCTAATGATTTAAGGCAAGGGCCGTAAAACACCTTTTTTTCGAGGTCCCAAACTTCCGGGGCCCGCAGCCGCGGAACCAAAACAGATAGGAGGAAGTTCACATGAAGCTAAAAGATGCCCGACACAGTTTTCTAAACGATTCGACTGAAAAAAGTTTGAGTTTCCAACTTTAAATGACTTTTTCGGCAAAAACCGCAAAAACGGCGATTTAGTTTGAAAAAAACACTAAAACGGCCATAAAAAATTTTTGGGACAAAAATTCAAAAATAACACCTCCCATATAAAAGTTTACGTCCCGGGCTACATTTCGCCCATTGGGACCTAAGCTCTAACTCTCAAAACCGCTTACCGGTGGTTTTTTAAAAAAATTAACATTATCGCTTATGGCGGGCGAACGGTGCACCGGACGCCATCTTTGAAGGCAAAAAGTAGGGGTAACGCATGTTACCTAAAGCCGTTTTT
Organism: Siphlonurus alternatus; assembly: GCA_949825025.1. Lineage (NCBI taxonomy): Eukaryota > Metazoa > Arthropoda > Insecta > Ephemeroptera > Siphlonuridae > Siphlonurus > Siphlonurus alternatus. The sequence continues at coordinate 3,070,173 of OX463787.1, forward strand.
GGGGTCAAAACGTCATTTTTCGGAAATTTTTGAAATTTCGGGAATTTTGGAAATACCCCCCGGAAATTTTTGGGAATTTTTGGATTTTGAAAATGACGGGTGGGGCCCTTCGGGTCCCACCCGGGACGCGCCCTGCAGGCGCGGCGGGGCCCTGCGGGCCCCGCGGAGGGCCCTCCGGGCCCCTCAAAGATTCTTGACCATGCATTTCAAATCAGAGATTTAGTGCTTTTAATATAATATAATATATATATATATATATATATATATATATATATATATATATATATATATATATATATATATATATATATATATATATATATATATATATATATATATATAATATATATATATGGTCGTTTGCAGTAGCCAATATTAAATTTCAATTAATCAAAATTTCTGCGTATTATATTGTACAGTTGTAGTCAAAATAAGTGAAATTATTTCTGTCTCACTTTTTATCCTAACTTACTCTCGTCGCCTTAGAAAATTTCCCTTTGTTAATCACTATGTTCTGTAAGAATAACACAGGACATGGTGATTAACAAAGTTGCAAGTTGGGAAATTTTCCAAGGCGACGAGTGTACATCAATGTGTTCAGTCAAGTTAAAATTTGTACTTCAAAACTTCAACATTTCTGCTTTCATTTTTATAAAACTTCTTGACATTTCTACAAATATAGACATTCATATGACAACCCTTAACAAAAAATACATAAAAAAACATTAATATTCTAAAGGAAAATCTGAGGGAAAAAAAAAATAAGCTTTTTGAAGAGTAAAATTTTAATATTCAAATACCACTTCTTAAATAACTTGAAATATTCCATGCGTAAGTAAAAGGCAATTTTTTTTTATGGCATGGAAAAGATGTGTAATCCTTCCACTCCATTCTATTCAAATAAGTACTCAATTTAATGAAAATGGTTGTAAAAATAAATGAAGAATATTGACATTTGTAGTTCAAATTTTCTTAAGTCAAAGTATAATTTTCCTTTTCAACCCGCAGATTGGATTTTATGGTAAGAGGGTTGCGTATTAATGTTACGAGTCATTTTTATAAAAGTTAGAATATTAAAAAAAGTATATTCTTTATAAAATTTTATGTATTCAAATCAGTGTTGGATTTTAAAATTATATATTAGCATAATATAAAAACGTGCTATCTGTATGTACAGCATATTATAATTATGGCTAAAGCAGAAGCCAGATGAGTCAAATAGATTCAATCTTTTTAAGATTTCATTAAATATTTAATATTATAATAATTTCTTTATTCCTTTTCGATGGTATAAACAATATAAGCTTGATATAAATTTTTTAATCAAAAATTAATATTTTTCAATATTAATGATGGCACCTGTATCAATAAAATTGCCGACCATCATGTCTGAGGTTTCCATGGTTTCCTCAGGCAAATGCTGGGATGCATTGTTAAGCATTGAGTCTCACATGCGACCAGTACTCTACAACTGCAGGGTTCAGTTGAAGTATCTTTTAACGCAGTTTTGCTTTCAATTACTATTTTACGAACCGTTGATACATTTAACAATTTTTTTAAAATATTTTAATTGAAAAAATAACAATACTGTCTTACCAATTTAAAGCCGGAAGGTTTATGGTTAGGTGCTGGTTTACATTTTAAATGAGCTCAAATATTGTCAAAAAAGTACAATTATAAATATGCAATAAAAAAGTGCACTAATGCGAACAATTAAAAGAAATAAAATATTAAGATGTTAATTAACCAATTTTTTTTTATTTATTTTAGTTCCTGTTCAGTTATTCAAATCGCCTTGAACGAGGAAAAAATAAAATGTGTTTTTAGGTAAGAAGACGAAAAGACGAAATAAAATTATATTTAGATGTGTAAACGATGAGTTAAAAACATGATATTTTTCTTTTAACTAGACAACTAGAGCACAGTGTATGTTACACATCTTATAATATTGAGAGTCGAATTATGAATATTTCACTATCTTGGAGTGTAGAAAATTCTATATTATTATTTTTTTTTTTTTTTTTTGCGTTGAGTTCTTATGTTTTCACCTTTTCGAAATCGGAAGCTATTTTTACATAAAAAAAGTTTAATACTTTGTTTTTATTACGAGTTGTAAAATGTTCGAATTTTTCTTTCGGTTATTAAATTATATTTTTATATTTCTGATTTTATAGCAGTAATAAATTATTCCAAAAATCGATATTGCTGATAGTAAAATAGAATATTGATAACCCAGCTGTTTCAAAATTTTATCTCGGCTATGTAAGAAGTAAAATTTAAGTGTTGAATATGCATGTGATTTATTGGAAATCGTTTTATATCGATTATCATAAAAAGGTCGTCCAGTATGTAAAATCGATTCATGAATTGAACCATCTGAACAGAGAACAGATAAATTTGGTTTGGGAGTTTCATTTAGTCTTAGTAGATGGTGAATCACTCTGAAAATTATAGTAAATCTTCAACTTTTCTTACATTATAACATAAATATTCAGCCCAAAAAATGAAGCAATAATTGGTCTAGTTTTTTAGATATACAGGATATAATTAGTGAGAATATCATTGGAAATCTGGCGGCCATTAGTCAAATCAAGTAAAATCAGCATCTTTTTCAACTAAAAAATTACTTTTTTTACTTCAGAAAGACATTTTATTTTCTATATTCTGATCTAAATTTTGTATTTATTTTACCATAAAAAAATAATTACTAATAAAAGTTGATACCCTTGACACCATTTTACCCTTTCGGGTGTGGCCAGACCGATATTTAGCCTTGTCAGTAAGAGTTATCTTACGACTTAAAATTACTATATTGACAATAATCCTTAACCGTGTATTTAAAAACTGGGACTTATAATTTCGTCGTATCGAATACATTTATAGTCTGAATTTTATTGTTAGTTTACAAATTATTTAATTTTATTTAAATATTTTAAATTAAGGGTAAGGTAACGCCACCAATGTTAAAAAAAATCTCTCACACAAAAATTCTGAAAAAAAATTAAAATGTTCTCCTCTACACCCCCTATCAGTAGGTAAAATATCAGGTATACAAATACGATCTAGTTTTTGAGTTATGAATTTTTAAAGTTGGCTAATTTAATATGGAGAAATGGAATTCCCATGTTAAATTAGTCAACTTTAAAAATTCATAACTCAAAAACTAGATCGTATTTGTATACCTGATATTTTAACTACTGATAGGGGATGTAGAGGAGAACATTTTAAATTTTTTTCAGAATTTTTGTGTGAGGGACTTTTTTTAACATTGGTGGCGTTGCCTTACCCTTAAGGATAAAAGCATAAGAAGCATTCATATTATACACATTCATTTCAGTTACTTTCTTTTATAACTTTGAATTATTTAAGAGTAATTATGCCGTAGATAATCGGTAAGAATATTTTTAATAAAAATTGAATTATTTAATTAAAAATTCTTTTTGTTTTTTTAATTTGTAATTTTTACAATTTTACGTTAAAACTAAATATAAATTTCAACTTTTTTTTTTAATTTTCTTTAAAAATATAGTTAATATAGTTAGTTCAGATATGAAACTAGAACAAGGAATCACAATTAATACAGAATAATTTAAATAATAGCCTGATTTGATATACAATTAGATAATATTTAAAACTATGAGGTTAAAGAAATAGCCCTTTCTGTCTCATCCTTAACACACCTAAACATTATCTTAGATTTTTACCTCAAAAACATGTTAATTATTTCTTCCTCGCTCAAAGTGAGAATAAAATAGAGACAAAATTTCTAACATTTTACGCTCGGAGGAAATAAGACGAAATTTCGTCTTTACAATTTTTTTTTTTAATAAAAAATTGTGCAAAATAGGAGGAAAAAGAGACAATGAGAAACATGAAGAATGAACAAAATATGAAAATCGTTTCAACTTGGGGTTTGGCTAACATAAGTAAATAACAAATTAATTATTGTTGCATTGTTGTTTTTTTTATTGTTACAGAAGGGTATACAAAGAATGTTAGGATAGAGATTGGTGCTATACAAAAAATCTCAATAACAATAATTATCAAAATATTTAAAATAGGTAGAAATTAAGTATACTGCATTTTATAAGAAAAATAAAATCTATCACATACTTGCAATATATATTAATTTACATACAAAATTTAATATTTAAATAATTATTATGAAATTGAAATCTAGATCAGTGATGTGTTAGAAGTTGCACGTGGATTTGTGATTTCATGTCCGGAGGTTCGCCAGGTCAGGTCACGTGGAGGTCACGTGGAGGTCACGTGGAGGTCACGTGTTCAGAAGAACTCTTTCTCGACGTCAGCCTCAACCTCCGCATCTTCTCTCTCCGCCTCCTTCTCCTTGGGCATCATCATTGCGGGGTTCACCAGCACGGCGAGCACCATCAGCTGGGAAACAACACGGGGAGGGTTAGACACCGGGACATTTAGGGGGGGGGGGTAGATACCAAGACATTTCGGGGGGTTAGATACCAAGACATTTGGGAGGGTTAGACACCGGGACATTTAGGGGGTGGGTAGATACCAAGACATTTCGGGGGGTGGGTAGATACCAAGACATTTCGGGGGGTTAGACACCAAGACATTTGGGAGGGTTAGACACCGGGACATTTAGGGGGGGGGTAGATACCAAGACATTTGGGGGGGTTAGAGACCGGGACATTTAGGGGGGGAAGATACCAAGACATTTCGGGGGGTTAGAGACCGGGACATTTGGGGGGGGGGAGTAGATACCGGGAAATTTGGGGGGGAAGGGTTTGAATCTGGTAACATTTTAAAGGGGGGTTAAACTTCGTGGAATATATTAGGGAGTGCTAGGGATGGAGGGCAATTTAGAGAGGTTTAGATACTGGAAGCATTTTAGGGGATAGTTCTAGCTAGAGACCGGGGGAAATTTGTAGGGGGCTGGTAAAAAAAAATAGTGGGATAGGGGTGAGGGGAGGATCAAAACCAACAAGAACCTGGATTACTTTTCTATAGTGTTTCCTACCAAGTTTAGCCCCTGGTTTAGCACCAGGGATAAAAATTGAGGCTGAAGTGGGGGTTAAAGTGCTTCGTGAATGCCACACAATAAATATTATTATAAGTTTATAATACTTGAATCACAACTCCCTATTTAAATTTTCCATAGTGAACACAACAAGATGATGATATATACTTACAGCACAGACGCAAAGAGCACGGAACATGTTGAACGATTGCTGTTGTTCGAGTGATATTGTTACTAGCTACTCCACAGTTTATATACCCTGAAAACTGTGACTAAATAACATTAAATCATAACGCAACGTGTAATAACTTTGTTGATAACACGCGAGTTATGTGAATTGTGATTTAACTGCTTGAGTCATACCGGATGATAAGGAAATTATTACACATGCTTGCAAGGTTTTCTAATTCCAAAATAAATTTATTTTAAGTGAAATACTGTATACGCAACATATTACGTAAAATGACTCTTTCAATTTTGTATTCAAATACCAAGGTAAAAAAAATGGCTCTTTTGCTTATTGCTTTTACATTTTTCCACTTTCATAAATTTTTAATTCAATTAATTAAAGTGAAGTGATATTTATTATAGCTAATCACTAACCATTAAGAACTCCACTTTGCAATAATTGAATTTGATAGAAATACTACTTTTGTATATAAGGAGATTTAACTTTAATTTTTATTTATAATATTAAAAATTAAACTAACTATTTTTTTTAAATAAAATGTAACTATAAAATAATGGATGTTCAATAATAATTTCAAATAAATGCGTTGCTAAAGTTGTTTATTTTTTAATTATATGATATTTTTTATGCCCTTATTTTTTAATTAAAATTTTTAGGAAACTTCTCAAATATTATTTTGAATGAAATGCTATAATGTACCCTTCATATAAATCGTAAAAATACAACCACATTTGTTTAATTTTAATAGGTTATAAAGCCATATTATAAGCAAACACTAAAATATCAATAATATTACGAAGGTATTATAAGATACAATTTTTCTCCTAATCGCATTTAATTCTACAGATACAAATTTCACTTGATATTTCATTGCATGGAAAATTTGTATGTAATTAGTAGAAAAATTATATTATCATGTAATTCCGGCTTTACTTAAAGTTAAAAATATTAAATTACAACTATTTTTTTTGGCTCCCTTCATAATTTTCATCACTCACAAATATATGGGCACATGAATAACACGTTACCTACGCAGATATCAGCTGACTTATGAGGTCCCCGACTGGGAAGGTTCGAGTATAAGTAGACTTAGCTGGCACCAAGGAACTCATTCTGCAAGCTAACTAGCAACAATCAACATGTTCCGAGCTCTGTGTGTCTGTGCTGTGAGTATTTTATAGTCAAATTAATTTGATATTCCCATCGGAAGTAACCGGAAGTGTGAGATTTCTGTCCTTCCAATTAGTATATGAAATATAAAATTTTACAGAAGATTTTTTATTAAAGTACTAACTAATTTACAAAAGTATCAAAACTCAGACATGAATTTCAAGACCAAAAACCTCTCACTTCCGGCTACTTCCGGTGGGAATGTCAAATAAATCTGACTGTATTTAACTTGGTATTTCGTCATAGCATAGCTTTGTTCCGAGTTGAAATAAATTGTATCTATTGTTGGCTGCTCTCTCTATTTTAGAAAGAAAAAGACGAAATTTATGTCTTCTTTCCGTTTATTGAGCATAAAATGTTAAAAATATTTCACCCTCACTTTGAACGAGGAAGAAATAAGATGAGTTTTTGAGGTAAAAAGACGTAATACGATTAGGTTTAGACGTATGAAGGATGAGTTGAAGACGTAATTTTTCAACTAGGGGCTACTTTTGACTTTTCACATTATAAGGGGCATTCACAAAGCCTTAAGGCCACAATTAAGGCTCAATAATTTAAGACCAGAAATTTTGGGTCTAAAAAACACGCCTAAAATCAAGATTTAAATTATCGAGCCTTAAATGTGGCCTTAAGACTTTGTGAATGCCCCTTATATATATTTCTGGGTAAAAATATATTTCTTACTGTAATTTTTTTAATATAAACAACGTAATTCTTACTCATAGTGCGTTAATGTTTGCATTTATAGTTTCCGACAGGTTTCCGAATTAAATACAGATAATTTAAAATTTTATTATTAATGCCATTCTTTATTACTTATTAGATGCATATTAGTAATTTTTCAGTTTTTAATTGTATACTTATAAATATAATCATTTTAATAAAATTAGGTAGAAATTCTTGCTCTCAATTTTATTTATTATAATATATTTAAAAATTATTGTCAAATTACATGCAATTTAAAATAAATTATAAAATATAAAAATCGCAATCAATTAATAATTTTAAATTACATTTGAAAAAAAAAAATTATAAAAACAAATTTTTTGTAAAAATTATCAAAATACAAAAAAGTAACAAACTAAAATAAATATATTGCATTAAAATTATTTATTATTTTTTATATTTAAAAAATTACGTCTTCAACTCATCTTTTACACGTTTAAACCTAATCTTGACTCTAAAACACATCTTGTTTCCTCTCGCTCAAAGTGAGGATGAAATGGAGAAATATTTGCAAACATTTTATGCTCAAGAATTGGGAAAAATAATCTCGTCCTTTTTCCTCTAAAATGGTGCAAAATAAGAGGGAATTAGACGAGGAGAGAGCTTAATAGCGAAGACAAGGTGAAATTTATTTCAACTCGGGCTGCCCTTTGAATACCCCCCCATTCGGTTAGGTTTAAGAATAGGCTTGCCTAAACCTCGCCGCAATAAAGCAAATTTCTATTCTATTCAAATGTTCCCGGATTCTACCCCCCCCTAAATGTCCCGGTGTCTAACCCCCCCAAATGTCTTGGTATCTACCCCCCCCCTAAATGTCCCGGTCTCTAACCCCCCCAAATGTCCCGGTGTCTAACCCTCCCCTAAATGTCCCGGTCTCTAACCCCCCCAAATGTCCCGGTGTCTAACCCCCCCCTAAATGTCCCGGTGTCTAACCCTCCCCGTGATGTTTCCCAGCTGATGGTGCTCGCCGTGCTGGTGAACCCCGCAATGATGATGCCCAAGGAGAAGGAGGCGGAGAGAGAAGATGCGGAGGTAGAGGCTGACGTCGAGAAAGAGTTCTTCTGAACACGTGACCTCCACGTGACCTCCACGTGACCTGACCTGGCGAACCTCCGGACATGAAATCACACGTGTAATTTGTGTTGTCAAATAAAAAGTTGATTTTAATATCATTGTTTTTCTTATGATGTTTTCCACAAGTTCCTTTTATCCGATAATATCCTTCTCATCCAGTCACTCTTCTCATCCTAAGGCCTGTCGGGCTCGAGATTGTATGGGTTCCTGTTTTTCCTGTCCGTCTTTAATAGATTCTACTTTTAAGTAGACAAGTTGTATATACTGGACATTAATTTAAAAAAAAAATAGCTTAAAAAAATTATGAGAGTATGCTGGGATTGGGTGGTTGGACCTAATTTCGTTTGATCATCAAAGTTAAGCTACGCTGAGCTTTGTTAGTTTTTGGATAGATGACCATAGATCACGCTTCTCCCACCTAGGAGTAAAACGTTGTATTTTTCCACTATGTGTTTTCCCTGGTTTTGGATCACTGCACTTCTGGTTCATTGACAAAAAAATAGTATCCGTTCTGACTAAGGTTTCCACGTTTCCCTCAGTCGCAGATAAATTTCAGGATAAATTGCATGAAATGCTGTGACTTATCCGATTCCAGATGAGCCAGAGAAACACATAAATTAAGTTTTGAAGGCTTGCTGATATAGTAGACTGCCATGATTAATTTGTGTACACATAAACCCAATTTCATGCTTTGCTACTGACTTCACGATATTGAACTCCTAGACTTAAAAAGAATAAATTTACCTTCTCTGGGTTGAAGCCAGATCTGTGAATAAATCGTTGTTAGATTAAATTTATCTTAAATTTAGACGTACAAAAGTAACATTTTTAGCAAATAAAAAATAAAATAAAATGGAATTACGTTATTATTATTTTTTAAAGTTAAAAATAATGGGTGCGAGTCCACGAAACAGTTAGCGTTTCTAACCACGTTTAGCTTAACCACGTTTAACTATACCTGTTTTACGTGTTAAACTACCTAGTTAAACGTGGTTAAGCTGAACGTGATTAGAAACCTGGCTAACAGCTTCGTGAATCGCGCCCAATGTTTTTTACAATTTTTCAACTCGAAGTATCCTAAAAAATAATTAATTTCAGTATATTTATATCAATGTATGTGCATTTTCATAACGATGCTTGCCAAGAAAAAGGTATCCTAGTTGGAAAAATAGGCCTTTAACTCATCCTTTACATGTCTAAACCAAATTTTGTTACGTGTTTTTACCTTATAATATTTCTTCCTCGCTGAAAATGAGGATGAAATGGAAAAAATTTCAAACATTTCATCAGAAAAAAGACGTCTTTTTTCTCTCTTAGAATGGTGAAAAATAGGAGAAAAAGTCGTTAAAAATGAATAAAATATGAATATTATTTCAACTCGGGTACCACATAGACTGGCACATAAAGTCGATAACGTTCCGTACGTCCCGAACTGTACATTATGATAGTAGAAAGTTTCCTTTATCTTCGGCAATAAACCACAAGCTGAGCTCGGCAAATATTTCACATGAAAAAGTCACAAACTCAGATAACATAAATCGCAGCAAACTTTTGAAACTTTTGCTGACATACGAGCCTTTTTAAATGCTAATGTTATTTTTCTACATGTTATTTATATACTTGTAATGTATACTAAAGAAACGGTAAATAAAATTGTAGTTTAAGACAATTTTTAATTTAAACAAATCAGAAATAAATTAATAAATTATTTTTATTTAATTTAAAATATTAAATAATTTAATAATTTCAATAATTTTTTAACAATTTAGTTATTTAGCAAAATATAATTTTATTACTTACAATTGTTTATTTATATTTTAAAATTATAGTTCAATAATAAATTATAAATAATTTTTGATACGCTAGGTATCAATACAGATACAAAATAATAATTCCACGATCTTGTTTGAAAGGACAGGAATAACAAGAATTTTCATCATATTTTTAAAGGCCTCATGAACCTTTGTACAATATTAAGCACACGGTAAGCTTTGCTTCAGTGTGATTCGGCTGCATAAAATTTTTTGTTTCAGCAGCACAAATATCAGAGATAATATTTAATGAAAGGAACCTGTGACGTCACTCACGCTCATTCAGCGGCGACAATATAGGGAAATCCCTGCAAAAGATAGGTTCACTCCCGCTGCAACCACGGCCACTTTGGTTTTTTTTTTCAGATTTTTTAGAGCCCGCGAACTATTTTTAAAAAATTATTAAAAGTTCCTTTTGTGACGTCACGCGGCGGCAAGTCCTATCTTTGACGTCACAAAAAGAAAATCCAATAATTTTTTAAAAATAGTTCCCGGACTCTAAAAAATCTGAAAAAAATCAGGGTAGCATTACTTTGCACCCTCTATCCATTTCTGCAATAAAAAAAATTAGGTCGATACTCGAAATATACTCATTCTTACACCTCTTTCATATTGCATCAAATGTACCATATATAAAACTATTAATATAGTTTTAGATCATATTCAATGACAAGCTTCAACGTAAAGATGCCGCAGCGCCACATTCTGACATCGCTCCATAAGGTTTGTTAGGAGAAAAATCTTATTTATTTTTTCATTCAACTTCTATGCTGCACAAAATCTCGAATATTTTTTATGTCGTGTAAAGTGATCTTTCCCGTGGCTCATATGAATTATTAATCTTGCCCTTCATAAGAACCGTCGGAAAAAATTAAAAACCAGGTACCGCTGGGTTAAAGGATAGGAAGCTTGATAGAACATGTCGTCGCGCGCAGTTCGCGCGCTCGATTTTCATTGGCTGAGAGAATTGTGTCGTCAATGTTGAAGCTTCTCATTAAATTAATATAAAATATTTTAATGGGTTTACAAAGTAAAGATAATAGGTCTGTTCGTAAATACACAATCAGAAAGAATCGCGGATTATTCTTTCTGAACCTTATGATGAACCTTAATATGTTTCATGTACAGAAGGTTCATCACAAATAATTATTGATTCTTTCTAATTGTGTATTTACGAACAGACCTATTATTATATTAACGATTCATTATATTAATTGTATGTTATTAAGGGTAGCAGCCACACATGTGAAATAGTGCTTTGCTGATATCCACATCCTTTTTACAATGTATATTTCTTTTTTGTAACTTGGGTGAAAAATAAAAATAAATAAATAAAAGATTTTTGAAACCATAAATTGATTTATAATAAAATTATTTTTCCTTCTATTAAAAAACTGCACCAAATGTAATAAGAAAACAGAATAATTGAAATTGTGTCTTTTTCCATTAGCAGCGCCATCACGTTTAGCAGGGGTGACATTTAATGCGTATTGAGGTTTACATATTATAAAGTATCGTTATTATTGATTTCATGTCAAAAAATAATTAATTAATAATATATTTTTAACAAGTCTATACATGAATAAGATTTTAATGATGTAAAATATTAATTATCAGATTTTAATTATTATCTTGTCACCATTTTAATTTGATATATAATCATAATTAATCATTAATTTTAATAAAGTAGCGATAACTGCTGTGTATTCTACCGTAATTAATTACCTATATATTGGCTTTATATAGTTTAATAAAATTATAAATTAAATTGGAAATACATATTAAATATATTTTTATATTTATTTCACTTTTAAATTTAATAAAATATATAATAATTCTTATTAGTGATGAATATAATTGATTATAAAGGTTAAAAATGCCCAGAAACTTTTAATTTCCCGCCATTTCCGGTTTTATATTTAGTTAATGAGACTGTGTGCATTATTTTACTTACTCTATATTGTCATACGATATCACGCCAAACTAATTAATATTACCATCGTAATAAAACACCAGGGGGGTCTTCAAATAACACCAATTACAACAATCTTAAAATTAGGACAGTCTTAGCGTATTCTTTATTGTTGCGCTAAGACAGTCTTAGGTTAATTTTAGGTTAAGTGGTGTTATTTGAAGACCCCCCAGAAGTTTCCGGCTGAGTGAAACCTTTCATGTTTCTCATTTCAGGGCATACTAAAGTTCGTACAAAACTTTATTAATAACAATGAATATTTTAGAATGTATAATTAAAACTACTTTGTTACATATAGCCAGGAATTTTTTAAACAAAAAAAAAAAACATTATTTTTTTATTAGTTGCTAATATTATAAGCAACTATAATAATATTATTATTATTATTATAATGATAATATTATTGTTAGTTTTTTTATGCAAGAAGAAATAAAAAAATTCTACTCGTATATACAATTTTGCTTGCAATTTTTTATACTATAGAAAAAAACGTTGTGCAAATTCGCTTACAACTGATTAACCTTGAACATTTTCTTAATGAATTAGATTAATATTAATGAGCCACTTCAAATTTTTTGCATTAGGAGAGAAAAAAAAATATTGTAAGGAAAGTTAACAAGTAAAATTAATTGCATTGTTTGCAGTAAGTTTTTGCGTCGTAAATTTTAGCTTAGAATTTTTTAGTATAACAATATTAATTTAATTAGTTTAACCAGCTTTTATCATGTTTTGATATATAAATAATTATTTAGTGCATAAAAATCTATTTTATGAACGAAATCCTTGCAATATTAGGGAGCTAAAGGAAGAAAACATTTCTCCTGCAATATTAGTGAGTGTTTTACGCAGTATATAATATGGAGAAATTTTATTAAATTGAACAATATTGCAGCATGCTATAAAACAAAAATCATGCAGGTTAATTAGGTAAAATGCATTTATCATGTGCCACATCAAATCACTTAAAACTTACCTTAGAGTTACTTTATTATATAATTTTGCAACAATGTATATACTCTTTGTGTCTGGGGAGTTCCCATTTACAGTCTTGTTAATTCCTGTGTCCCTTAAGAATAACACAGGGTATGATGACAAGGCTGCAGAAGGGAATTTTTCATAGGCGAAGAATGCACATATAATATTTCAGTCTAGAAATTCTAAGGTAATTTCTTTCTTCTTTTCATCATCATTGCAGTGATTACTTTCTTGATTTCAGGTATGTACCTCCGCCTCCCCCTGTTTGGATCTTTACTACGATTATTGATGCAAATTGTTTAACAAACCAACTGTACACTACTTGACATCACGAACGTTACTCCTGCCTCACTTGCTAGAGCTTCAATAGACAAAGAGATGCAGATTTGTAATTTTGGGAGATGTAAGAAGAGCACCCAGTCTATCAATATCAAAATAGTTTTGGTTCATCACACCTCCATAGACTGCGTGGTAACATCTACAAACAAAGCAGGAGTAACGTTCGTGGTATCCAGAGGTGTACATAAACTAATTATTAAAAACTTTTTTTATATTAATATTTCTATGAGACGTTGCATGCAGGCGCGAATCCAGGGGGGTGCTGGGGGGGCTGCAGCTCCCCCCCTCCCCCGAAATTTTGGATTTAACATGGGCAATATAGGCATTTCCCTCACTCCAAATGATTTTTTTTAACATTGACCTTATGGAGGCAGCCCCTCCCGAAATTTTTTTCTGGATCCGCGCCTGGTTGCATGTTAAATTAATAAAAATGTTAACTACATTGACTGTATTTCATTAAAGTTTGCATTTATCTTTTTAATTACATCGTTAATATTCACTATGAAATATCAATATAAAATCCAATAAAGTTGTTCGATATTTTCCGATTAATTATTGACGTGACATTGATAGTAGTTTCGAAATTAGTTTTCTACTAAATTACTTTTTAATTTTTTTTTTAATTGAATCCATGATGAAAATTTTCATGGCTGATACGCAAGGAATCAATTTACTTCAATCAAAGTTTAATCAAGCTATTAAACTGATACTGTGTATAATTATCTATTTCATTTATAAAGTTTTACAACATTAATTTTTATAAGAAAGCAGTGAATCAATTATAAAATATAATATTTGATTGAATTGCAATTTGAATTCAATGAATAAATTGCAGCTATATCTTTAATAAGTATATATTACAGCCTTTTAGACGCAATAGCATATATTTTTACATTGAAGCCATGAGATTGAAATATTATTTTATATGTTGTACATAATTTTCTTGCTTAAATATTTTAAGCCTATATTACACGATGTAATGGAGTATTGTCCTCAATTTTTTTTATTGCAGAAATGGATACAGGGTGCAAAGTTATGCTATCCTGATTTTTTTCAGATTTTTTTGAGACCTGGAACTATTTTTAAAAAATTATTGAAAGTCCTTTTTGTGACGTCACGCGGCGGCAAGTCCTATCTTTTTCTTAAGGAGCGGCGTCTCGTGACGTCACGAAAAGGACTTTCAATAATTTTTTAAAAATAGTTCCCGGGCTCTAAAAAATCTGAAAAAAATCAGGGTAGCATAACTTTGCACCCTCTATCCATTTCTGCAATAAAAAAAATTGAGGACAATACTCTATTTTTCTTTACAAGAAAACTTAATCTCCATTTGTTTGTATGGAGATGAAATTTTCTTGCAGGGAAAAATTGCATACAATAACTAGAAAAATCGTATCGTGTAATATAGGCTTATTAAGGGTAAGATAACACGAACAATCGATTGTTGATAGTCCCATTTGATTAACATGTAAACCTTAGGAACCTCATAATAATTCTGAATTTTTTTTAAGAGACAGTTCTTGGCACCAAAAAAATGTGGACAAAATTTCAAAACAATCGGATGATTCAATTTTTTTAAATGAATATTTTAAATTTTCAGTATAGGGCTTTCCCATGGAGACCTAAACTAAGAAATTAATTTAAAAAAATTGGATCGTCCGATTGTTTTGAAATTTTTTTCATATCTTTTTGGTGCCAAGAACTCCCTCTCAAAAAAAAAATCAGAATCATTATGAGGTTGCTAAGGTTTATATGTTAATCAAATGGGACTACAACAATCGATTGTTCGTGTTATCTTACCCTTAAAGCAGTGGCGAATAAAAATTGTATTTAAATATTAAATAAATTTAATTTTTATATGATAGTTTTTAATAGAATTCGATTAAATAATTTTAATTTGTATTCATTATTAATTATAAAGTTTGTAATAAAATCAATTCATTATAATTTTACCGTCTAAAAATTTGGCCGCCATTTCGTGGTTCGCGCCTGCAGTTTTGGAAAGTTATGCAACCCAACTAACAGTCCTGAGTTGCAGGTTGCATCGAATGTTTATAAGGGGTTTTACAAATTTATATTCAATTCAAATCAATTCGAAAAGGCTTTTAAAGAGTTTTAAAACTTTTAAAATATTTTATTTAGCCTTTAATGAAGCCATAAATTTGTTTTATTTAAAAATAAGTTATAATTATAAATTTCATATCTTTCTTTTTTTAGAGTACGTATTTGAAAAATTAACATAAACCAAATCAGATAACTGTGCTAGCTTGATTGTATTAACTATCAAATAATATTTTAATTGTACCTTAAGAGTTAAATAGAATATACAGTACACATCTGGGAAAAGTAAGAGCGTTGTTCTTGCTTTATTTGGGAGTGTTGTAACGGATTGAACAAATAATGCTAAGAAATTAGAATGGCTATAATACTACGTTCTCTTCTTAAGAAAAATAATAAATATTTTTCTCTTGATGTTAATTCTTGTAGTGAATTAAAAACTGTTTGTTTCCCCATAGTGAAAAAAAAAAAAAAAAAAAAAATCAACCATTTTATTTTTTATATTGACTTCATTTTCCTGACAAAATTGATTATTTTATATATATATATATATATTTATTAAAAGAATTATAAAAGCCTGATTCATATTATATGCAACATTAATTTTATCCTTTGTGCTCTTACTTAGTCTTTAATTAAATTAGTTTAAATACTGTATACTTGATATTAATATGAACTTAATTAATAACTAATTAGCTGCGTAGTAATATTATACTGTTAAATAAATTAATTAAAGTCAAATGACATCAAAGGTTAAGTTGGAACTAAGTTTGGGACAAAACACTTTCCAACATAAACTTATCTGCAAAGAAACATTATAGAGGAAAGTTTGGTATTAGGAAGTTTTTGTGTGGTGCCAGTAGGTGGCAGCACCGTCGAATCGTCCAATGTATTTGATTTAATTATTTTGCAAGGTAGTCTTTACCTTGAAAAGTAGAGGCACCATTGCAGTCCATTAATCTGGAGAATTTTCAATGGAGGGAGTGTACTTTTAAATAATCTTTTTTATGTTTTTTTATGCACCTTGTAAGAAGTAACTCCCTATTACTAATTTTTATTTGCTATTTTTTTTCTCTTTTATAACTCCCATTGTTTAATGGATAATTTTTTTATTTAGCTGTCTTTTCTTTTCTGTCATTATTGACGTACGTACATGTTGATGCTTATATTGCTTATCCTATCTTCTTGCGTGCCTAATTAATAATCAAACAGTAATAAAATAATAATTATCAAATATAAACGATGGGCATTTAAATATTAGTTAATAATAATAATAATAATAATAATAATAAATGTTTATTGAGCTAAATGACAACATATATACAGCATATTACAATAAAATACCTGTAAGCTCAATGGGTGGACTGCAAAAGGCAGAACCTAAGCACAAAGTGAACAGCCACCCCAACAAATAAATCAGAAATTACTGCTTCGTCAAAACAAATATAATAATAAACATTAAAGAAAATAAAAATATATATATACAGTACACATATATACACAGTAGATAAAACTTATAACAAATGTATTAAAAGTCTCTCTTTCTCAACATCAGGCAGGCCATTAAATGTTTTAACAACCCTTGGAAAGAATTAAGGAGTTACACAAAATGTTTAAAAATAAAATATTGTTTATTAACATTTGTAGAAACACTGAAAAATTTAAGAGGGTTTAAAAAAAAATTGATAAAAGTTTACAATATGAAATAGAGTTTTTGTTATACCATATATATATTAAATCAATACAAGTTTCCATTGCATGCTATATCATTCTGATATTTACGAAGTATACAGTACATTATAAAAATATTTTTAAAGATCTGGCAACACGGTATCAAATGTAATATATTGTATTTATTACATTCTTTTGTGTTATATTATCTGCATACTATAAATATACTCGGAATATAACATACTTTTTCATAAAGTCAGGTAATACATAGACAAAAAAAAAATAAAATGAAACTTTATTATGATGAAAAGTTTAATAACAAGAAAAATATTTTTTATCTTGTTATTCTCACCATATTAAAGTCATAAAAATTTATTTGTTTTAAGTTTTTTTGTTTGGTACCGAGCCAAAAAAATTCAACACATTTCATGGTGTAATTGGAATCTGTCATACATAAAATTAATACATTAAAGTAGTTCACCTCTCTCCTTTCTTTGAAAAATACAATGATATATTTTTTCTTTAATAGAACTGTCGTATTGTTTGTGTATAAATTATAATAATTATTTATATTTTATCCCCAAGAATTATGATTAATTTCTTTATATGTACCCTCTATTCAAAATAAATGTCTGATCCAGCTATATTTTAACATGGTCGGATCGAACGTTTCAATTCAATGGAGTATCGACCTCATTTTTTTTTTTTTTTTTTTTTTTTGCAGATATGGTTAGAGGGTGCAAAGTTATGCTACCCTGATTTTTTACAGCCCTGGAAGTATTTCTAAAAAATGATTGAAAGTCCTTTTTGTGACGTCACACGGCGCCTCTGCTTAAGAAAAGGATAGGACTTTCCGCCTCGTGACGTCACAAAAAAGACTTTCAGTAATTTTTTTTTAAAAATACTTCCAGGGCTGTAAAAAATCTGAAAAAAAAAACAGGTTAGCATAATTTTGCACCCTCTATCTATTTCTGTAATAAACAAAAATGAGGTCGATACTCCATTGAAAAGTACACACAGTACTGTAGATATTTTTATGAATTAAAATTTTGTATGTAAAGAATTTCTACTTTAAAAAAATGTATCTTTGTTCCAAATCTCTCCTTTCTGTCAGCAACAAATAATGTGAATTTTCTTTTTGTGATTTCATTGATACAAAAAGGAGTTTATATTCTAAAAATACTTGTCTGTTTATTTCATGTTTTTCCAATTGAAGTTTTATTTAAAAATAAAATGCTTTCAACCTCTTATCCATCAGTCTGTAGAGATTTGCAAAGCGTCTTTACAGAAAATGCCTTCGGGACTTTTTGATAAAACAGGCGTTTCGCAAAGTACAGAAACAGGCAAAAGTTTATATATACATAAGTGTAAAGATGTTTTGTTATATGACAGGCTTAAATAATTTCGAATATTGTGATATCGTTCCTTATCCGGAATAATGAGCCAGTTGCCGAAATTAATTACACTAGTTAATTGTTAATTAAAGAAATTATAATTTTTTTATTTAATATTTATATACGAGTAATTTATAAAAGGAAAATATGTAAAAATATTGTTATATGTATGCATACTAACTTGACGACGGGAACACAATGTTAAAATGCAACTAGCAAAAGTTCAAAATAAAATAA
This sequence comes from Siphlonurus alternatus, assembly GCA_949825025.1. Taxonomy (NCBI): domain Eukaryota; kingdom Metazoa; phylum Arthropoda; class Insecta; order Ephemeroptera; family Siphlonuridae; genus Siphlonurus; species Siphlonurus alternatus. The sequence continues at coordinate 3,088,786 of OX463787.1, forward strand.
AAAACTACGATTTCGTTGCAATAATGAGCCATCTCTACTTCAGGCAAGCTAGTAAAAAGGTATGATAAAAAGTTCATTTGTTGCGCTGTTGAGCTCACGTGAAATAGCAGATAGCTCATTATTGCAACAATATCATGTTACATAGCTTCATTATTGTGGACGTGGGACGATATTTATTAATAAATACGGTCGCTTTCATAATATAATTATATGTACAGTACACCGTGGCGAAAGTGGCTTCCTTATGCATGTTTCGTGCATGCATGAGGAAGCCACTTTCGCCACGGCGTACTGTACACATTTTTACTAATTTGATTAAATTAACGTTATGTGTGAGTTACTGCCGTCTTCATAATAAATAAAATTAATTAATAATTAATTAAGTAGAAAATAAAAATTAAGAACGTACATTTTTATTTGCAAATAATTAATTTAATGTGAAATATTTTAATCACTTTCATTTATTTAAACTTTGTGTAGAAATTCTTATTACCTATTTAAAACACTTTTTTGGGATCTACTGTTTCTGCTACTTATTTTCTTGTTGGTTCTTAATTAATTTCAATATTACCACACTTTTGTAAAAAAACTTTATTCATATTACATTTAGTAGTGTTTAAAGTTTCCAAACTTTAAGTTCCAGATGGTAACAAAAAAATTAACAGAAAGTTGGACGAAACTTTGTTTAACATAAACTAGATAATATAATATATAGTAATAACAGTTAATGAAGTAACTTTGTTTTTAGCTATTTATTAACAAATGAATAATTACAATTTAAACTAAAACTCGAGAAATATTTGAATTGCTCATTAGTGCTTCTCTAAATTTAATTTTACTTTTTTGAAAGACATTTTTTAATAACGACTACATTCTGCGATAGCACGAATTTTTCCCTTGCTCTGTTTCTGGACATTTTCACGCAGTCTATGCAGGCGTAATGATCTTTGAATTGTTTTGATGGACTGGCTGCTCTTCTTATCTCCCCCAACATTGCAAATCTGCAAAGTAGGCAAGGTTAAATTTTTTAAGATCACGGTGTACAGCTTCAGTCACTAAAACTGGAGCAGGATGCTGGAGTGTTGGATGATCTAATAACACTGTCGACTCACAGTCGCCTTCTCCACCTATTCAAATTCTACATGGCCACAACAATGGAGGCTTTAAAAGCTTCAAATCAGCTGATTTTTCGATGTTCCCACCATCCTATCTAAACCTATGTAAAAAAACGTGAAATCATTTTTTTACTAGAAAAATTATTTTTTTGTGAAAATTCATTTACGGAACATAAGTCCAAACTTAAAAAAATACAGTGGGTAATACAAAATTTATACTTTTTATGTCAATTATAACCAAGAAAAGTTAAAAAAAAATACTTTGCTTCATTTCCAAGTGCAAAATGGACCTTAGCGACACAAATGAGGATCGCGAAGCGTACTCACTTGAAGACTCTATAGACAATGTTGGCGGTTCAGCACTGCGAGTGAACTGAAAATTTCAAAACTCTAGTATGCAAAGTGTTCCATTTTTACTGACTGAGACTGTACACTTTCCTTCAATTATATATATTAACATCAGTCTTATACCTGTGATGTTAAAATTTATGTTATGGAAAGTCTACATGTAAATACGATATCTTAGAGTAAAAGCACTGAACTAAATACGTCTTAACTATGCAAACAGATACTTTATAGAAGTAAATATTATACTTGTTTAAACATGAAATGGATATTTGCCAGAATCGATGTTTTAAAGAGAAATTATTGATACAAGCAAACGTAAATACGAGATGCGAACTTCTAAAATGCTGATAAGTGATGTTACAGGAAACTTTCAAGTAAGGCCTTTGATAGAATATATTAAAAAATATAAAGGGAATATATTAAAATATAATGTTATTAATAAATAAACGTAATGTAAATATTTTTATATAAATATGTTATTTCAGTAATTTGCCTTTAGATATGATATTATATTATGATATTTTATATTTATATATGGTTTATTTATTTTAAAATTATACGTTTTGCTTGTTTTTGTTGGTTTTATTAACTACTGTTTATTTTTAAATATAAATTACGTAATACTTGTTGTATAATTAACTTAACTTCTTTAAAAACTAATAGTTAATTAATTTTAATTGAATATGCTGTGCCTTATCTTTCTCCATAAATTTTATTGATATTAAATTTCTTATTTGCTTTGTTTCTACATTCCTGTAATGAAGGGACCGTATAAAATGTCTATACACAGACCTTATTTGTGACGTCATGGAACACGTTTAGCATCAAGGTATATTAGTGATAAAAACAGGCATATCGACTGACCTCAAATTCAATACACATCGTTGCTTATGAAATGTAAGTAAATAGGCGTTTTTTACGGTTCTTTCGGTACCAAAAATTAAGCAGAAAATATCATAATCTTTTTAGGGCAAGAGGAGTTAAAATAAACTAACGATCCTTCAAACATTAATTCAAACATTAAAAGCGGTAACGTTTGTACTGTCCTGAATTGTATAAAATTTTCTTGGCCATTTATTATAAAACGATTAATTCAGATACCATAATGGACAATTTGCATGACATTTTTTTATTGCAGAAATGGATAGAGGGTGCAAAATTATGCCACTCTGAATTTTTTCAGATTTTTTAGAGACCGGGAACTATTTTTAAAAAATTATTGAAAGTCGATTTTATGACATCACGAGGAGTCTGTCCTTAAGAGAAGGATAGGCGCTAAACGCCCGTGACGTCATAAAACTGACTTTCAATAATTTTTTAAAAATAGTTCCCGCTCTCAAAAAAATCTGGAAAATTCAGAGTAGCATAATTTGGTACCCTCTATCCATTTCTGCAATAAAAAAATGTCATGCAAATTGTCCATTGGGTGTGATTCACGAAGCAGTTAGCCAGGTTTCTAGCCACGTTTTAGTTTAACCACGTTTAACTATAACTGTTTTACGTGTTAAACCATTTAGTTAAACGTGGTTAAAAACCTGGCTTACTGCTTCGTAAATCGCGCCCATTAAGGTAGAGATAACGTCGGTCAGCTGTTTTTTTTTTTAGCTCCATTTGATTAACATGTAAACCTTAGCAAATTCACAAAAATTCTGAAAGTTTTTTGAGAGGCAGATATTAGTGCCTAAAAGTCATAGAAAAAATTTCAAAACACTTTAAAGAGCTGATTTTTTTTAATTAATTTATTTAATTTTCAGCATAGGGCTTTCCCATGGAGAGACAAACTTAAAAATTAATTAAAAAAAATCGGCTTGTTAAATTGTTTTGAAACTTTTTCTATGGCTTTTAGGCACTAATATCTGCCTCTCAAAAAAATTTCAGAATTTTTGTGAATTTGCTAAGGTTTACATGTTAATCAAATGGAGCTAAAAAAAACAGCTGACTGACGATATCTCTACCTTAAGAGTTCAGCAAAAAGAGTAAGAAAAAACAAACTTTAAATAGACAAAATCTCTCGTTAAAAATTATTTTTACTCATTATCGTAATCTGTATTTTCAATTTAAACCAAAAGAGCTTTAACTAAAATTAAAACCATTTCTATACAACTTTTTTCTTTTTAAAAGGAAGAAACTCCAGGCGCATGTACAAGGCAATTGTTTCTCTTACTTTTTATTTAAAGCAAAGCACTCTGTTTTATGAGCCGCAACATATTATATACCACGGCAAACGACGCGTCACTAACTCTTATTGAAGTACCGTAACTCACATTTAAAAAATAAAACATTGTAAAATAAAATCATTTAGGGAATTTATGAGCGTTAAGATACAAATCGTATAGTAGCAATTGTTGAAGAGTGATCGAGTCAAAATGCACCGTGAACACCTTAAGGTAGAGATAACGGCGGTCAGCTGTTTAACGTAGTTCCATTTTGATTAACATGTAAACCTTAGCAAATTCACAAAAATTCTGAATTTTTTTTAGAGGCATATATAAATTTGTGTCTAATAGCCATAAAAAAAGTTTCAAAACAATTTAACGAGCCGATTTTATTCAATTAAATTTTTAGTTTGTCTCTCCATGGGAAAGCCCTATGCTGAAAATTAAAAAAAATCGGATCGTTAAATTGATTTGAAATTTTTTCTATGGCTTTAGGCACAAAAAAATTTCAGAATTTTTGTGAATTTGCTAAGGTTTACATGTTAAGCAAATGGAGCTACGTCGAACAGATGACCGCCGTTATCTCTACCTTAAGAACAGCAACAATATTTTTAATAAAATGTATATATTATGTAATATGTATATACATAAATTATATAATGACGCAATTTATACATAACATTAATTAAATTGATATAATAATCAAATTTTTTAAGTAATTAATTAAAATATTAATATATATAATAATAAATTAATAGCTTTACAATTTCATTAATATACGTAATGGAAAACCTATATAAATTATTTTTCATTCCAGAAATGGAGATTATAAAGAATTGTTGTAATTTTTTCAAGTTATTCTGAGACAAAGCTTTTTTTTTCTTTTTTAATTACAATTATTGATAGTGAGACCTTACCTGCACTTGAAAATATTTATTTTAATGGTAAAACATTTCAATGGAACGTGGCAAGGAGTTTAATTCACATTACAAAAATTACATGTTTTAAAAAATACTTCATTTTTTATCGTATAATAATTATAAAGTCCAATGATCACTGTAAGTAAAAAGCGTGTTTTTTTTTTATCAACTAATAACGTATATTGGTGATGGTAGGTGGACATTAATTTACTTAATTGGCACGTGGTTTTTACCTTAATTTCACGTTAGTCATATTGAGTGACAAAAGCTCACATAACTCAAAGCGAGTGCTTTTTTTACGTACTAGAATATGTTTAAACTGTGCACAAAATATCGTATGTCAAAGAGAGAACGTTTCATATGTAGCCAAATGATGAAAATTTTAGCACAACTTTGCAGGGATACACAGTAAATATTTATAATTAAAAAATATTGAAATCATTAAAATTCTCTACATTTTAAGTGAATATGGGAAATTAGGAATAATCAATCTGTAACTCAATGACACTAAGAAATACAAAATCAAAATATGCCAGCTAAACACCTAAACTTCCTAAAATTGGATTTTACCATCTCAATAATCGATAAAGGTGGATTTTCATGACTGATTTCCAGCCTGCGACGCGACGTGAATAAAGCGCACTTGCTGTAACATCCATTGACGGCCATATTGGGCGGTTAAAAGAAAAAGAGCATCGTAATTAAAACGCGATTACCAGCGAATTCGCCGCCGTATAGGATTTCGCAGCTTTTACGTCAAATCGCATCGCCGTTGTCGTTCATGAAAATCCACCTTAAAGGTATACAGGCCTCAAATTACAAATTAGACAGACATTAAGTGTTGCTCAAGTTTATAATTAAAATTCGTATTATTTTTACCTGCGCGCGGTGCGTCTGTGCGAAGTCGCGCTGTAAAGAATGTCCTTGCTGACGTCACAACTCACAGCTAGCACCGATTAGCATTGAGTTGTGACGTCATCAAGGACTTCGTGACGTCATCAAGGACTAAATTTCTTACTTTGAACTGCGACTTCGCATGGATGCATCACGCGTTGAAAAAAATTATGCGAATGTTGATTATATACTCTAAACCCACTTGGTGACTGTCTGATTTGTAATTTGAGGCCTGTATGCCTTTAAGACAGATCAAAATAAGAGCTTACGATTGTTTTTGCTGGACCATAATTAGAAGTGTATTTTTTTTATTAAAATCTTTGCATTTTTGTTACATAGTTCCTATTGTGACAAATTAAAATAATCATAATTTAATGTATTGAATATTTATAAATTATTGATTTAAATGTTGATTTAATTCATCAGTTTTAGTAGTTAATTCGTATTAGCCAAAATTTCAAGATAATATTAACGTATTTAATAAATCATAAAGTATTCGCATTATTATTTTCAATGGTATGTTCTGAAAATAATTAGGAATAAAATCAATTTTTTTTAAAAGTAAAATATAATTTGATTCAACCAGAAAGTGTAACATTAAATTCCATACTGTTTTACAATCCATTTCTAATTTTTATTTTGGTAATAAACCATTATAAATGGACAACATACATGAAAAAATGTTATTGCAGAAATGAATAGAGGGTACCAAATTATGCTACTCTGATTTTGTGGAAACTCAGAACTATTTTTAAATAGTTATTGAAAGTGCGGCCACGCCCCCTGGAGGCGTCAATAGGCGTCCAGTTTCTATCCTTTTTATTAAGGATTCAGGGGTGCCAACTGAAATTACAGGACTTTCAATAATTATTTAAAAATAGTTCCGGGTCTCACAAAAATCTGAAAAAATTCAGAGTAGCATAATTTGGTACCCTCTATTCATTCCTACAATAAATTTTTTTCATATAATGTATGTTGTCCATTAGTAAATATAAATATGAAAATAAATACTAGATAGTATACTTTCTTTGTCTTTGTATAAGATGATTCAATTAATAATTGTATTAAAAATCATTATTTTAAACATTTTCCTCCATTTTACAATTTTCTTTTCACTGTGTATATTTACTAACTAAAATTTCAAAGTAATTGCCTGAGGGGAAAGGCAATCAAATGGAGTGAAATTTCTGATTTCGCCACAAATATCAAACGTTACAGAAACTCGTTGATGCTTGATGTAATACTTTTTGTGTTACTGCGTCAAAGCACTTTATGCTACTGACGCTTTATTATATCGAGAGTATGGGGTTTTTCTTTTTATCAATCAGTAATTATAAAAATAACAACTGAATTTCATGATAATAATTAAATACTTGTTTATAATATGGTAGTATATATGAATTGAATAACCTCATGTTTAATTAACATGATATTATGAAATGAATAAATATTTTAATTTAAAATTGGAAATGCAAATTTGGGGTTTTTGGAAAGTTCAGGATTTCAAAATTAGGGAGTTATTATTAATTAGTACTCAATTAGGGTTTGATAAATGAAAAGGTATTTAGATTGTAAACTAAGGGAGTTTATGTAACTATATTATATTACTCTGATCGGGGGTGGAACAAGCACTTTTGACGTACCCTCTTTATATAAAAAATAAGTTAAAAATAAATACTTACCAATAATAATTAATTTAAAAAAGTCTACAATAATGAGTACTTTAATATAACAATAGACAACATACATGAAAAAATTTTATTGCAGAAATGAATAGAGGGTACCAAATTATGATACTCTGAATATTTTCAGATTTTTTTGAGACCTGGAACAATTTTTAAATAATTATTGAAAGTCCTGTGATTTCAGTTGGCACCCCTAGTCTTAATAAAAAGGATATAGACTGGACGCCTATTGACGCCTCCAGGGAGCGTGGCCGGACGCGGACTTTCAATAATTATTTAAAAATATAGTTCTGGGTCTCAAAAAAATCTGAAAAAAATCAGAGTAGCATAATTTGGTACCCTCTATTCATTTCTGCAATAAAAAGTTTTCATGTGTTGTCCATTATTAAAAATTTAAATGTGTAAATTCTTAATTGCTTTTAATAATTTAATTATTTTATTAAAATAACAAAAAAATAAATGTGTAAATTGTTAAAAATTAAAAAAAACATTTAAATTATATAAAATATTAATATTTTTATCATATTTAATTTTTAATTATCATCGTACACAAAATATATACATTAAAAATTATTATTTTATTATTATAAATATAAATGTTGTCAGCAAATTGTACATGGAAGTTGGTTGACAAAATCTATACTTGAATATTCAAAATATGACTCCTGTTGACACACGGTAACGAAAGTGATAATAGAACGGTAGAATTATAACTGCATGACCAGTATAATGTAAACAGTCTTATTTCCTCTTTTTCTTGTTTCAATTTATGTTACGAAATTTGAAACACCTCTCTTATTTCTTTGCTGCGCACTCTGAGAGATTGATCTCTTTAGGGAATTGAGGACACCACAGAAGATATAGGATATCACGTGCCCTGATTAGATAACAATTCAATCACTGACAGCTAATTTCCTCGCTGTGGGTCGGTCTCTACCAAAAACAGTGTTTCCGAATAGTGCTGCAAGTATACAAATTTATAAGAAAATAATCTTTTTTTCAATGTAACATTATAATTATTAGTATTTAGTTCGTAATAGCTCATAAATACCTGTAATATACTTAAGAACTCCCATATTATTGCGAAGTCAAGAGAAAGAAATGCATATTTGTTATATGCGCATCAAGGTAAAAATAAACAAATTCGTTAATGCAAAAATGAAAAAAGTACAGTATTAAATAATAAGCAGTGAAGTACAAAAAAGAATTTTCATAAAATAATTTTATTTTTTTATTCATTAAAAAAACATTTTTCTTCTTTTAGAAAAAAAAAATATTTTTATTATTACCTTATATAAAATATAATATAGTGACTAAAATACTTTTGTTTTCATAAATATGAATTTCGGGAACAAGTTTTACTAGTTGTACATCATAAAAAAAATAACTATTGACTATTGAACACACAATTGCTCTGTAAACATTATAAAATTACTATATTAATAAGATTAAATTAATAGGACGGTATAAAATTTGATTTGGATGTACCGCGTTATTTGTATCTGAAGATATTTTCTATTCCAGTGTTCCGTAAGTCTCAGATTAATCTCCAGAGGGAATTGAAGCCGCCACAGAAGCGATCACGTGGTCTCATCAGATAGCAATTCAATCACCGACAGCTTAAGACAGCTAATCTGCTCGGTGTGATGTGTCTTTATCTCTGCTATTTACGAAATGAACGAATACATTGCTGCAAGTTTCCAAATTTATCCTCCCTAACCTCTCCCCCTCGCAAAGAACAGAAAAAAATATTAAATTTTATGAGGCTTCCACGAATCATATGAATTGCGAATTTTGTACGTATTGCTTTTTTTCTAAAAAAATGTAACTTATATTAGGGATAGCAATTAAAATTCATTATAAATTGAAATGAAATTATATATTATTTGAGTAGAATACCGTCGTGAAATTATTGCTTAAATTTCCTCTTCCGTTTCCTCTTCCGTAAAAAAAAAAAAAAAAAAAAAAAAAAAAAAAAAAAAAAAAAAAAAAAAAAAAAAAAAAAAAAAGGAATAATAAGCAATCTTTTTAAAATTAATAAAACAGGTTAAAAAAAAGTAATAAACAAAAAAAATTGAAATTAAAAATAACAAGTTTTATATTTTATTTTGTCTAATGAAAATAAATATATCTATAATTTTATATGAAATATTTTTTACAATGCCTTTAACATAAATGGTTGTGAAATATTAAATTATCGACAGATATGGAGTACAAAGAATATGAGTACTTTTCAATACAGTCGATTAAATGACTGGAACATACAAATTTGAATTAGATGTTTTTATACAACGCAACTGAAAATGACGTTTTTTTCTACGCCGATGTTCCATCAGCCTCAAGTTTATCTCTTGAGGGAATTGAAGACGCTTCAAGGCGGGCAGGATGTCACGTGGTCTGATCAGATGGCAGTTCAATCAATGACGGTTAATCTGATTGGAGTAGATCGACCGCGCGCCTTGAACTCCCTCTTCTCTTTCTAAAATAGTGTTATATCAATTTTACCAAAAAATTCAGAACTCTTAAATTTCTGATTATTACATTGACTTTTATGACTTATAAATAAAAAAAAAATGTAAAACAAAGATTTTGTTTTAATCTTCAAATATTATTACATCAAAATACCTAAGAAAATACATTTATTTTCAAGTGTTTGTGAAGTGAAGTGAAAAAGTGTGAAGTGAAAGCATACAGCTAATTACATTAATTTTGTATGTTGCTCCAAACTGTTCTAAACTTAAGTCACGGACATAATCTACATTACATCAAGAGACTGACACTGTCATGCAAAATTGACATTTTTGATAATCATATTGTTGAAATAATTATCCCCATGCAATGTTATTGTAAACATTTTTGTACAATTTCTGTATTTCTAATTCATGGTAAGGTGGAGAAAAGACATTAATGTCTTAACCTCGCCATTAATAAAGACGATTCTATTCTATTCTATAAGAGAGCTTCACTTTTGGTTAAAATTATCTAACATTATACTAGTATCATAATTAAAACGTGGATCACAATGGAGTATTGACGTCAATTTTTTTATTACAGAAATGGATAGAGGGTGCAAAGTTATGCTACCTTGATTTTTTTCAGATTTTTTAGAGCCCGTGAACTATTTTTAAAAAATTATAAAGTTCTTTCTGTGACGTCACGAGGCACCGCTCCTTAAGAAAAAGATACGACTTGCCGCCGCGTGACGTCACAAAAAGAACATTCAATAATTTTTTAAAAATACTTCCCGGGCTCTAAAAAATCTGAAAAAAATCATGGTAGCATAACTTTGCACCCTCTATCCATTTCTGCAATAAAAAAAATTGACGTTGATATTCCATTAGAACGTGGATCACAATAAATGCTTCATTAAAAAGTAAATAATAGTATAACCCCCTTTATAGTTTTATTTAATAATTATCAAATAAGTATAGAACAAAATGGTCCATAAATTTATAATAATTGCTCAGAATATATGGAGAAATTGTTAATGTTTATTCTACAAAAAAAATACTAGAAATATTATTTACCGTTACATAAAGTATTTTAGGTACTTACTACATCTTTTAAGTGCTCAAAAGATGTTTTCATTTATTTAATTAATTTTGTAATCAATCAAATTTAAGTTAAACTGAAAAATAAACTTTTAGTTTAACTATTAAAATTAATGCAAGTAAAATTAAAATGAAGCTAAATAATGAAGTCATGATTTTCAATACATGCAAATTTAAATTACAAATTAGTGAGAATTGAACATGTGTTAACTATCGTTTGTTTTGATTTAACTTATCAATCTAAATACCAAATTCTGCTTCATACATTAAAATAGAATATGTTATTGTATTTCAATCACATTCGAATTGAATTTATTTCGGGTTACTGTACCATTCCCGTTTATATATAACTAAACAAAAGCAAAGCTTTTGTTGTGTTTGCTTTCGTCATGGATAAATTGGGCATTCCTATACATTTTAGCATAACATTATTTAGAATGAAGAGATAATATTTTATATTGTGTTACGTGATGCACTTTTTCCACAGTATATAACAAGCAAGCAACCCCCCACCCCCATGAAGGTAAAAAAATAAAAAAATGAATAAATGAATAAATGAATAAATAAATAAATAAATAAATAAATAAATAAATAAATAAATAAATAAATAAATAAATAAATAAATAAATAAATAAATAAATAAATAAATAAATAAATAAATAAATAAATAAATAAATAAATAAATAAATAAATAAATAAATAAATAAATAAATAAATAATACATGTTATAATTCTGTAATTCCGAACTCTTCGCATTCTTCACTTTCAGTGATTTTTAATTAATGATATGTTATTAAAGATGAAGATCCCTGTAATACGCAAACTTTATTCCTTCCAACAGTCTTTTTTTTTTTTTTTTCTTGTAAAGACAAACTCGGGGTTTAACAAGAATATAAAAGTTTAGCATGACAATACTTAGAAAAATGCCTGAAGCCATGAATCCCAGGGTAGTTTGGAAATACTAAAACTGCAAATAAACCCTGGATTTTTAAGACAAGAGAATATTATGTACACCACTGGACACCACGAACGTTACTGCTGCTTTGTTTGTAGACATTACCACGCAGTCTATGGAGGTTTGGTGAACCAAAACTTTTTCTCCCTGCTCTTTTGAACCCTCTCTAAATTGTAAATCTGCAATGTTTTCTGAAGCTGCAGTTCTAATAAATAAAGCAGGAATAACATTCATTATGTGCAGTACTGTACCCAACAATTACATTTGAAATTTATGAAGGTTAATTATCTTTTTCACTTATTTTTAATTAACAAATTTCAACTTTCCAAGAAATTTTCTCACCATGTTAATGTCGTTATATATTCTGTTCTTCCTAAACTTGAACCTAAGTAATTAAAAACCAAGTGAGGTTAATTTTATCATAGACTTGGTATCATGATATTCTGGCTTTTATTACGTTCGTGTGTTTAGTAACTGTATATCATGTCAAATATAATTATTTTGAGACAAGATGGAATTTAATTAAAAGATGTAAAGAGTTTATATGTACGTTCAAGTAGGTTACAATTTAATGAATTATGATGAAATTAAATATATATTATTACTAATTATAAAAAGAACTATATATAAACGTATTTAGATTCTTAATTAGCAGCGTTCTATAATTAGATCAATTAAAGAGAGAAAATAATTATTTTGAACAAAATTATAACATTTTATAATTAATATTGTTCGTTATTTCATTATAATAATAACTATAAAGGGAGTTTATATATATTAAATATTAAATTAATAGTCGTCAAATAACTAGCAACTTTTAATAAAATTGTACATTATTCATATATTATATTATATTAAAAGCACTAAATCTCTGATTTGAAATGCATGGTCAAGAATCTTTGAAGGGCCCGGAGGGCCCTCCGTGGGGCCCGAAGGGCCCCACCCGTCATTTTCAAAATCCAAAATTCCCAAAAATTCCCGGGGGGTATTTCCAAAATTCCCGAAATTTCCAAAATTTCCGAAAAATGACGTTTTGACCCCAAAAACGGCTTTAGGTAACATGCGCTACCCCTACTTTTTGCCTTCAAAGATGGCGTCCGGCGCACCGTTCGCCCGCCATAAGCGATAATGTTAATTTTTTTAAAAAACCACCGGTAAGCGGTTTTGAGAGTTAGAGCTTAGGTCTCAATGGGCGAAATGTAGCCCGGGACGTAAACTTTTATATGGGAGGTGTTATTTTTGAATTTGTGCCCCAAAAATTTTTTATGGCCGTTTTAGTGATTTTTTCAAAAAAAATCGCCGTTTTTGCGGTTTTTGCCGAAAAAGTCATTTAAAGTTGGTAACTGAAACTCTTTTCGGTCGAATCGTTTAGAAGACTGTGTCGGGCATCTTTAAGCTTCATTTGAGCTCCCTCCTATCTGTTTTGGTTCCGCAGCTGTGGGCCCCGGAAGGTTGGGACCTCGAAAAAAAGGTGTCTTACGGCCCTTACCTTCAATCATTAGATTGAAGAGCTATGGCGAAGATTTCCATGGCAAAAGTGTGTCCCGACAGAGGACGCAGCTTCGCCAAATACAAACATGGCACCTCCGAAGCATACTTACCGTGCTATGGCCAGATCTGTACAGTATGGCACCCGAAACCCCTAGGGGTGCATCTTTTATTTTTGGACCCCATAAAAGGTGCCTCGAAGGGGCCCCCGGTTTTTGTATTGGGACCCATCAGGATTCAAATTTACCGGACTATCTGACCAATATCAATTTGGGCCCCTGGGGCCCCTTGGGCCCCCTCCAGAGGGGTAGTTTTCAAAAGCTTTTTTGCAAGCTTCAATCTGGTGAACCCCCCCAACAGTTTCGGCAATTTTTCGGCTAAGAACGAGTTTAAGACCTTTTCTGAAAGCTTTTGGCAAGTCCTAACTTTTCTTCGGCTCGATTTTTCGATTTTCAAAAAAGTCAAAAAATCGCATGGGAACATAGGGTTTACGCATGCTAAAAATCGACCACTTTCCCCCTCGAATAACTTTTGAGCACACCTGAAATCGAAAATTCCGCGCAGTATGAAAGTTGCCCACACTCTTTTTCTTTCAGAAACTTTTTTCAAATCGATGCCAACTATGAGGATTAGCCCAGGCAAGCGGGAAATGTAAAACAACCTCCTCCCATAAGGATAACATAGGAAATGCATCCTTTTCCCGAATAACTTTTTTTTTACGTTATTGACATGGTGTTTTTTTGTCAAATCCTGTTAAAACTAAGCGTCCCACGCCAAAAAACATGCGTTTCAAGAATGTGGGTCTTACGGGGCCCGAAGGGCCCCCCCTTCAAAGTACGCGTTTTGGATCCAATATGGCGGCCGAGCGCAACGTTCCACAACTTTGTTCTGACACTTTATGGACTCTACACCATGTGCCCTTCAATTTGATACCTGACTCGACCCCCTGCGACTACCGGAAGTGTGTTTTTTCGAAAACGGAAATTGGGTCTCAAATCCCCATAAGAATAACATGGGGCCATTTGATTAGCATTGCGGGCGGATCTGCCGGCCAAAATACCCGTTTTTTACGGGTTGCGCCAAACTCGATGAAGGAATTTTTTTTCGAGCAAACTCTCGACGGGAGGTTGTAGGGGACCCAAAACAATGCCCAAAAACCAATTTTGGGATTTTTCCGGCACATAGGAGGCCCACGCGGCCCGATCGAAGATACGAATATTTCGATATCCAAAATCCCGATTTCGGGAAAGTGTTTGTCCCGAAAAATTGTTTGTCCAATTTTTCTAGACCAGTTTTTTGAGCCGGACAAGAAGCAGTCTTCAGATTTAAGCTGCGACCCATAGTTCTCGAGATTTTTGGACTTTTATGTTTTTGACAAAAATTTCAGAAGGGGTACCCCTTCTCTCACCGCTTATACATGGGGAAGATAGGGGGAAAAATCGAAATTGAGTTTTCGATGGTTTCTGACTATATCGACCACGCTGATTACGAATCTGGCCTCGGATTTTACCTATCTCGAAAAACAAGATGGCGGCGGGTGAAATACCTATTTTTCTTATATGCACCATGCTGGATTCCATGCATGATTTCAATGTACAGGTGTTATTTAAGGGTAAATAAAATATTAAATTGACTTTCTATACGTAAAAACATCCCTGGAGTTTGAAAATAACCATTATTTAACGCTCAGATCAATATTTTATTTGATATTCAATTTTAAGCGAGGCGAGGAACGAGCCGAGCTGCGTATGAGTTGGCAATGTTATTCATTGCCCGCACGCATCTATCCAAGAATTTTAAGCGAGGCGAGGAACGAGCCGAGCTGTTTTTCGAAAGGCCAACACTATCTTATTCCATTGTATGGTTAGGTGAGGTCTCCGAAGGAGCCGAGCTGCGTATGAATGGCGGACCCGTGACGAACGCATGTTTTTTATTCTTACGCGTTGCGAGCCATATCAATCTCCCCTCTACAGTCCAGTATCATGTAAAATTATGCCAGAAACTCGAATTTAGTACTGTCGGGAACCGGAAATGATCGAGGAAGGCGGAAAAATCAAAAAATAAAGCGGGCGGCAATATTTAAATCTGCTGGCGATCATTATTGGGTGGGAAACACGTTTCATGCATATTATATCGCGCGTGCACCGCGGTTTGAACGGTTTCCCGCCAACATTCGAGAGGCCCCGTAATGTGCATGACGTCACAGCTTGTGGATCGTCGTTGCCATGGCAACGGGTAAACAAGCATTGTTGGGAACGGCGAGAGGACGTGATTACAAAATTTCTGAGAATGTCGTTGACGTTCTCAACAGTCATTCGTTCTCTGACCGCCGACTAGCGAGGTTGACTCAGATACCAAGACTTGCAAGGTAAAATGTGAATGGCCACTGAATTTATTTTAAATCACTGGCCGCTACCAGGTTCCTTCTGATAAGCCCCCTTCCGCTTTTCGGTTTCCCGGTTTCATCCGATTAAAAAGTCCTACCGAATTCCGCTTTCCCGGTTTCATCCGATTAAGGAGCCCCACCTTCTACGATTCGCTTTGCTGTTGCTGACGACTTTGTAATAAATGGTGACAAAAGAAAGTGGACCTACTCGACTCAGAGGTGCTGTATCTTCGCTTTATTTATTATTTTTCATTACTATTTTTATTTATTTTTTATTTCTGTATATTTTTGATGCAAATATTTTTCACAACATGATTATTATCAAATCCAAGCCCCCTATTAAAACCCCTGCAATTTCTTCGAACCCGTTGAAACTTTTTTTGAAAAATTAAGACTGGCATTGCAAATGATCACTGCACACTGATTTGGGGCCTTTTCGTAAAGGCCCCCCCGCCCTAGTTATCTTGAATTATTTATAGTAAGATACACAATAAAATTATAAAAAGTTGTGATTTTATTAGATTTGGTATCTCAGTAGCCAACAAATCTATTTCACATTATCTTGTGACTGAGGGAACCACGGAAACCTCAGTAAGGATGGAACGTTACTGCTTTTGTTTAACGAACTTGAAGTGTAAATGGTCCAAAACCAGAGGGACTTGTAACATGTTATATTTTTTGAAGCGCGCATGTGAAGAAAAATTCTATAAACTCCTTAAAATATCTGCAACTATTGCAATTTAATTATTAAATACACTAAATATATACTTCATTAAATATATAATCTGCATGTTTTAACCTTATAAAGTGTGTAAGATAATACTCTGGACAGCATGAACGTTACTCCTGCCTCACTTGCTAGAGCTGCAGCTTCAATACACAGAGATGCAGATTTGTAATTTTGGGAGATGTAAGAAGAGCACCCAGTCTATCAATATCAAAATAGTTTTGGTCCACCACACCTCCATAGACTGCGTGGTAATGTCTACAAACAAAACAGGAGTAAAGTTCGTATATACCGTCTAAAGGTGTAGCTTAATCACATATAGGTATTATATACTTAGGCGGAACCTTGCTTTGCAGATGCGTTAGGTTAAAACTATCTTAAGATTATAAGATTTCTTGTAGCTTAGCTTGGATAAAGATGGAAGGCATTATTTACATAGAAAATTTTAGTACCAGATTTTGTGTTATAATTTGGTATAAAAATATTAATTAATATTATTTTATTATTATTTTTTTTTTATTTTAGCAATATGTACATACCGGCCAAGGTTAAACAATTAACCCTGTCGGCCGCTACAGAAATTATTCAAAAATCTTCAAGATATAATTAAAAATTTCAAGGCTAAAATTTATGTTGAAATAATTAATAAAAACTCCTATTTAGGTCCTATAAATGCTGGGCTAAGGCTTTATAATGGGTCCATTTCCTATCAAATTAACTTATTTTTCATTTTTATGCATTATTTATCTTTCTAGCTTATATGTGCCCCAGTGCGTTAAAAATAGATATTCACCATTTTCTATTGTATCTTTAAATATATATCATGTCCGTATTATAGTACCTCCATGCATGAACTTACATTAGTATTATATAAAATAACAATGATATAACTTTGTCCCTTTACTGTCAAATGTCATCTATTTTTAGGAAATGGAAAGAGCAAGTTTGTACAAGTTTGACTCATGAATATTCATACCTATAAATTATTCATTATTGCAGATTTTAGGTCACATGGCATATGGAATGAGCATGCAGATATATGAACAAGAAGTGTCTTTATTGCATAAAATTATCACTAACAATAAGTTTTGTTTAAACAATGTATTGGTGTTAATGCATTGCATAATTAACCTTGATGCATTGAGTGAAACTTTTTAAAAATAACGGAAATACAAATAAAATACACTATTTTATAGATTTTTCAATACTCATACATTATTTTATATCTTAAATAAATTTACATTGTTATCTTATAAAAATTAAAATTTCCGAAACATGTTTTATTAGTATAAAAATGCATTGTTTTTGGCATAATATAAACAATAGGTCCTTGCATATTTTCCTAGTGAATACCCAAAACCTTCATTAAATCGCCAATAAGATAATAAAAAAGATCTTGCCGACCATCCTGACAAGTTTCCATGATTCCCTCAGTCATAGCCCTGCAAACTGAATTTATTGTTAAGTCATGTCTAACCCGTTTCGGAAGAATCCCACATACCACATACATTCCACTAAGGCTTACTAATTAAGCGATATGCTAGGTAAGGTTAATGGAAAGCCCCGTACGCCTTTTCTTTAAAATTGGGTCTCTTACCGTTTGAGGCTCAACTAAGAATTTGCAAATTATAAATTGATTAAATAATGATTTCTAATGTCGACTTGATTAAGTACCTATTGATTCAATCAACATTAAATCAACATAATATAAGATTACTATATAGCATATTTTTTTTATAGAAATTAGCAAATTACTCATATGGCCATGTTAATTATCCATTATAAGCATTACAAGGGGCATTCACAAAGCCTTAAGGCCACAATTAAGGCTCAATAATTTAAGACCATAAATTTTAAGTCTAAAAAACACGTCTAAAATCAAGCTTTAAATTATCAAGCCTTAAATGTGGCCTTAAGACTTTGTGAATGCCCCTTTACAAAAAATATGGAATATTTCAATAATAATTAAACATGATATTTAATGTGCTAATAAACATAATAATTTATGTTTATGTATACGTGTATAATTAATTACCTACTAAATTATATGACGTTTTATGTAAAAATTCTTTTTTTAAAGGTTGGAGATGTACTATATCATGTATCCAAATCAATGGAAATACTGTATATACATATACCAATACTTCTATACAAGGTTAAGCATTGATCACAACCATTAACTGTTTACAAAGTTATAAAGAGAATTTTTAAGAACGTATTAATTATGATGACCAAATACGATCAAAGACAATCGTTACAAAGTTTCAACTTCTTAAGTTATAATAAATAATTGATGTTAAAAGTTTATAAATAAACGTGATAGCATGACTAACATGATATCATGTTCGGTAACTCTGACGTATATTCTGTTCTTAGAATAGACATGAAAACTCCCATACCAAGTTATATAACGTTCTTTTGAAATCTGACAACGTTATATATTATCAAATTTATATTTCATATTTCAACCATGAATATTACGAAATAATGCATGAATGAAATAATTACCCACTCGTACATCCAAAAAAATGAGTGATGGCATTCGACCATCCTTCTTAAAGTTTCCAGAGTTCCCTCAGTCAAAGTAATGTATTTCTGGTATGAAACAGAGCTACAATATAACGATGATGACAAAAACCAGACAGTTTCACGCAGTTCTCGCATACTATTTATTTTTTAGCAATAATTCCGAACTAACTTTATTTATTCTGAGATTTTTTTTCTCTTTGCAAATTTCAGACGGACCAAAATGTTCAGATTACAAGTTATGAAGGTCATCAAAATTCAGCCCAAAATTCAAACAATAGACCTTGTCTTGGTAAGTGAACGTTTTATTGTGGAATACGCATATAAATTTAATATAGCTAATAGACAAATTTATCAATTTTACTGTACAATAATTACAGTAAAAGCAAGCTATTAAAATAATTAATATATCATATTTACAAAGGAAGTCTCCTCAGGGTTCGTATTTTAATTAATATGAAAGCTATTTAAAGCTCACAAAGTAACCAAGTAATTATTAACTTTATTGCAAATTTCAGTATGATGAAATTTAAGGCTAAATGTTCCTATCGTTTTATGTTCAGATAAATTATTTAGAAAATATTTTTATCATAATTATTTCAATAATTTTATTATATAATACATTCTTAAAATTTGGTCCAACTAAAATTACTAATTTTGGCTCTAGGCTTCACATATTACTACAACATGTAATGTATGAATGCTTTCTGAGATTAAATGGAGTACTGAACGGTATTTGAGTTAGCTATACTAGTAGATAATCCTGCGAATTCTATGAAGAACGAGCCCTATATATCATATTAGAGCATTCTACGACAGTTTGTTGATTTAATTTGAATTTTTAAAGCTTTTTTGATGACGTCACAAGTTTGATTCTTAAATGGGAAAATGCATCAGTTAACAATGCTAAAATGAAAAATTATTGAGGTAGGAATTTGAAACCTTCATTATCATGATTCTAGCACCTAAAAATCTTGCAAAGGAAGTTTTGGTTACATTTTAATATTAAGTATGGGATTTGGCAAATATTAACTGATGTATTTTCCCATTTAAGATTCAATGTTGTGACATCATTTTTGAGAGATTTTAAAAATTCATATAAAATCAGGAAATTGTCGTAAATTGCTGAAACAGGGCTCGTTCTTCATGAAATTCTCGTTTGTTTAAATGTTGACAAAAACTTGAAACTTTTTTTTTTTTTTTTTCAGTACCCCATTACATAATAAATGGAATGTCATTTCAAGGGCATCCTCATTACATGTATAGGATGACGTTTTGTACAGGTTGTGTAATTTTAGTGTCCAATAAAATTTCATTGTATTTAAATTCATAATTTTAAAATATATTGTTTAGGAAACACAAATATTAATTATTAAACTCATTAATGCTCTGTACTATCCATAGACGGTAGAGGATTAAAAAAAGTGCTTTGCATGGCATTGCTTTACATTAGTAACATTAGTAATTTATGAGCATTTAAATATTATATAAAAATCTTATTTTAATTAATTAATAATATCATTAAAATTAAATAAACAAAAGTATATTGAATAAAGATTTATAAAATTAAACAACAATATTTTCAAAACAAAATAAATAAATAAATATTATTTGTATATATTTTTTTTTTTACATTTAATATTCTGTAAAAATTATTAAACTGTATTTAGGTTAAAATTATGCTCTAAATTTGAAAGTGAACTCTGGATGTTCTGATAGGATCCTTTATTTGATAAAAATATACTGAAAGGGAGTACAACATATTAATAGGGCGTTGTGTAGCGAGTACAATTTAAAGACCCCTAAGGGCAAGGCGTGACTTTAAGCTAGTATGGACATGATTTTTTTTTTTTTTTTTAAAAAAGTTGCTACGCTCCAAAACTCCCTATTGAACAAAGCAACTTTACTCTAAATAAGAACCTAGAAGACTGTCAAGGACTATATACAAGAGGACAGCCTAACTTTTTGCGCCGCCATTTCCTCAACCCAGTGACGTCACGACCTTGACTTTTCTAGCGCATTTGATTGGCCTAGAGACAGCTACAAAGATACCGCGGTCAAAGATGCCGCTTTATTAGCCATCTGTCAAATCTGTCAAGCTGCCAAGTCTTTGACGTCCTCAAGGAAACCGCCCAAGCACTAGGCTCATTTAGCGGACTTCCCCGAAGGTTGGCGAGAATTGTCGAGTATCGAGGTTCTTCAATAAGTTGTCCTAGGCCGTCCTCCCAGTATATAGTCCTTGGAAGTTTGTAGCATGCAATGGAGTATTGACCTCAATTTTTTTTATTGCAGAAATGGATAGAGGGTGCAAAGTTATGCTACCCTGATTTTTTTCAGATTTTTTTGAGACCTGGAACTATTTTTAAAAAATTATTGAAAGTCCTTTTTGTGACGTCACGCGGCGGCAAGTCCTATCTTTTTCTTAAGGAGCGGCGTCTTAATAATCTTTTTCTTAATAATTTTTTAAAAATAGTTACCGGGCTCTAAAAAATCTGAAAAAAAATCAAGGTAGCATAACTTTGCACCCTCTATCCATTTCTGCAATAAAAAAAAATTGAGAACAATACTCTATTATAGACCATATTATACATAAAAACCTATACACTTTTTGAGCTTATATTATCTTAATTCTGATAGGCGATGTAAAGTAGATATGGGTTATGCTAATAAAATTGAAGAATTTATTTTTTAAGTTATGGGGAGGAGGGGAAGCCATCATATCAGTCATTAAAATAATATTGACATGATTTATGATAATACATTACTTTTCATCAAGCCATTAGGACTCGCACTGCACGAACTTAAAGTAAATATTTCACTTTTTTTAGAAGCTTAAGTAAGTTTCTGTGTTTATAAAAACGACAGGAAGGCGTATATTAAGAAAATCTGCTTCGTGCCCGAGAGCCGCCACTTGGAGGCTTATTTCTGGACAGTCACGCAAGAATTGAACATAGGATCAATCAAGGATTTTCTATACTATGGATAGGTGGGGGCACTATCATCAGTGAGGCAAGGTCGTGAGGAGGAAGGGGGTGGTGGTTACAATAGAATGTCCGCCATCTTACCATGGCCTATGAAGCCAAAACAATACAAAATATTGCGCTCGGCGGCCATGATACCATGGCCTTTTGCCTCAGTAGCTATAATGCTATTGGTATAGACGTAGCCTATCCATAGTATAGAAAATCCTTGGGATCAATAGAGAAGTATAGGTGTGGATAATATCACCTATGGAGTGATTTTAGGTAATTCTGTTCACTGATCTACGAGTTTGCTTAAATATAAAAAATGCACGTCAAAATTTTAAAAAAAAAGTATTTTATAATTTTAATTTTTATTAAATTCAATAATTAATTATTTTTTTATTTATTAAAAATTATAAAGGTAACAGTTATTTGTTACATATTTTTTAAAATTTATATTTGTTTTTCCAGATTTTACTGTGAATATCTCAATAATATATTGCTTTTTATTTTTATAATTATTTATTTTGCACATGATACCATACATCTTGTATATGTTTTAAAAGGGAGTCTTTATTTTCACTCGTTATACTAATAATTTTGTGAGATTACAAATTGATTTAGGTTTTCTCCGTTGCAGTACTTGAAAATTAAATAATGAAAAAATATACTAACATTCAGTGCATATTATATTCTATGACGCTATTAATTGGTGTAAAAATGGAAAATTAGTATTATTTATTATTTTTTTGATATTAACTATTCTGAAAGGATGTAATCCTTACATAATATAATCATGAATATCAATTTTCTGCGTCTAGTATAATAACAAATATAAATAAGCACATTATACGCTCACATAATGTCTACAGACCGGAGAATATACAAAGAGACGACGTTCCTTCAAGGGTCTCAGACTAAAAGGCAGAGAGAATTGTTTGACATCCTCAGTGTTTGTCTCGAGTGTTAACTTGATGTGGGAGAGAAATAATTCACGTTGAATGAATTAAAATACGAGACACAAAATAAACAACAAGAAATAACGTTTATCGTCTTAAGGTAGAGATGACACGAATCAGCTGTTCGACGTAGTCCCCTTTGATTAGCATGTTCCCCTTAGCAAATTCACAAAAAAATTTGAATCATATTTTAGTGTCTATAAGCCATAGAAAAAAATTCAGAACAATTTAACGAGCTGATCTTTTTTTTCATTACGTTTTTATTTTGTATAAAAATATGCTGAAAATTAAAAAAAAAAATGGCTCGCTATATTGTTTTGAAATTTTTTATATAAAAAAAAAATGTATATCAATGAAATTTAGAGGAAGTAATAGAAAGCATTATTTGCTCATCATTGACTTTTCTTGTGTAGCAATTTTAATTTGTTGTTTGATTTGTTTATTTATTTCAATCATACAAGTACTAATTAATTGCTAGTCATTTTGATTAATTAATTGTATTAATTGTAATATAATTATAATAATGGTACTTGTAATATATATGCCAGAAAACTTAAATTAATATATTCCTAAGCTTTTTATAACTTGAGTTATAAATATCATATTAGGGTGACATAATAAAGTTGATTATACAGTACTGCACCCTATAATATAAAATGTAATGTATAATGATGATATATGTTTTATATATTATAATATTTCCGCTAGAAGTAAACAGCAATATTGATATATTATACACAATTTTCATAGCAAGATTATGTATGTTTTAATATAATAAATATATTTTTTATATTATTAAAAAATGTTTCCATAAGGAATAATCTAGTGTTTGTTGGAAAAAAGAATAAAAAATATTGTTTATAGTACACCAGATGTTTACAATTTTATTATCATTATTTTTTTTTCTAGCTAGAAAATATCGTGTGAAATGTGAAGCTATTTTTCTCACTAAGCCAAATGAAAGATGGGATGTAGGAGGATAAAAGTTGCTATCTTACAACTTAATTGGACTCAGTGCGGTAAAAAATGAAAGATGAGAAAATTTTCTTTCACACCACTTTTCTAAAGTGCAATTTATCATCTTTAAAGAACATTTTTACTAATTATATTAAACTTTATTTTCTTGAACTCTGCTATTATTATAATTATGAAGGACTTTTTTTTTATATTTCATAAAGATTATGTATTTTATAAAATTTAGGTCAAAACTGTAATAAACCTAGAGGTAAAAATAAGAGTTCTGCGTCAAGAAAAGATGAATTGGAATATTTATGTAAAATCATGTAAATGCTTTGACAGCAGCCACAAAATAAATTTACAGAATTGAAGGACGTCATAAGCAGTTGTGCCATACCCGTAGGCATGCAAGTATTAAAAAAAATAATAATAAAATAAGCAAATAAATCTTGTTATTTTTATGTTTTTCATATTCACTGTACGTTCACATGACATGTTTAATACGTAACCGTTGACAACGCCTCATAAGAATAACATTATCCGTCGTCAACGAATACGTATTAAACATACCGTCATAATATGTACGTAGTGAGTGCTATATTAATAAATGTAAATGGGAGTTTTGTGATTTTATACAAAAAATTATCATTGCTAAATCATTGTTCAAACTACTAAAAAAGAAAAAAAATTACACTTAATTAAATAGCTCATTCAAATTTTTAATCACTTTAATTTTAATGATAAATTTGATTAGCTGTTTATTTATTGAGTGTTATATTACACAGTATATTTGTGTATTAACATATTGTATAATATTGTTAAAATTAAGCTTCATATACCAATTACAGAAATTAATTCATGGAATGTGTAAATTAATTTTAATAAGCTTCCGTGAACACAAATGAACATCTTCAAAATTCAGCACTGAAACTATAGTCGAATTTATGTATCAAAGTAACCGGAAGTGTAGGGTTTCTAACTTTTTTATTGATATGACAGTAATGAAATTCTATCCATGGGTTATTTTAATATACTACAAAATCTTCTAAAAATGTTGTAAGCTGAATTACAAACAAAATCCCTATTTCTTGGAGGGAAAGTTTAATTAATTTGAGTGTAACTTCAAGTATATGTCTGGATTTGACTGCACAGATCACAGTGGCAAATTCCGGTGTTCAAACTTTGGCAATTAATTCAATTATCTCCAACAGAGCTGTGAGCTGAGAAGCCCTCTCTCTCTCTCTCTCTCTCCCTCCCTCCCTCTCTCTCTCTCTCTCTCTCTCTCTCTCTCTCTCTCTCTCTCTCTCTCTCTCTCTCTCTCTCTCTCTCTCTCTCTCTCTCTCTCTCCCTCTCCCTCTCTCCCTCCCTCTCTGGTTACATTTCAAGATAATCAACAACAACAGATACATTATCGTCTCTAATGTCTCAAACGTAATCTGAACTCAAAGCTTAAGTTCAATTTAAGTTAAAAATTCCAAGAAGTCTTGTCTACAAAAGACGTAACAACATACTTAGACTTTGTCTTGTAAATTCCATTACCTGAAACAAAGTCAATAATTTTCTTTGCAGTGTAATATTAGATCAGGTAGACACGGGGGAAGAAACGATGAGGGCGGATTACTGGTTTTCTGAGTTTTATTTTGATCACAAGTAATTTGTTCACTACGTTAGGTATCATGTATTAAAATCATTATAAAAATATTAGTCCATGATGAAAAAAAATATATTGAAGGTATAATAATAAAGAAGTAACTAATACAGAAAAAGGGGCATTCACAAAGCCTTAAGGCCACATTTAAGGCTCAATAATTTAAGACCAAAAATTCCTTAATATAATATAAGTTTATTTAATTCTTTAATTTTTGAAAAAAAAAATATGAAAACAAAATAGGATCTAGTTTTTAAGATGTATTAATTAATATGTTCAAGCTAATTTTATACCATATATAATATACATTATTTGTGTTATCATTAGTAAATAAATTAAATGTCATGGTTCATATTCAACCGTAATATCCAAGCTATCTTGCTTTGTGTTTAGACAACATAAAAACAAGGCAAGTAACACATAATACATACAATGCAGTCTGGATAACATAGAGGTTATTGCCCCTACAGTGTATGCAACTCTCTTTGTTTTTCTGTCAAGCATGTTGCCTATTTTCTAGTCAATATAACCTAGAAACTTTTTACTTTAATCTGTGTAATATTTGTTCCTAGATAGTAGAGATATTGATATTGATTCTATAAGCTTTAGTTTTTTACTATCATGACTACTTTACTATAGCTATATTATAGTAATGTTTGATTTTCAGGATGTAGGACGTAAAAAGAAGTGCTTAGAAGAATTTTGTAACTTGAGACATAAAGAAGTCTTCATGTTTCGTTTTTTTTTTTTTTTTTTTTACTTAAACTAGACTCGTATCAAACAACTATTTTAATTTAAACTTCACGGCTTTTCAGAATCTGTTAAGGGAGTTTCTTATTTTGTGCAGGTTAGTATCTAGAAATGTGAACATTGTATATACATCCAGTAAATATATTGATGTGACTGAGAAAACCATGGAAACCTCAGTCAGGATGGTCAACAATTCGTAAAGAATGCCATATTAAGAGTTTTTATGTTCTATAAGTAAGAAAACAGTGGAAACTTAAGTTAAAATGGCCGTTGGATCACTTCCAGTGACGGGCTTTTTAGTAAGTTACAATGCATAAAATTCTGGGTTCGTTTTCGGTTACGAATACAATAAAATTATCACTGAAATATACAAGTTCCTTACACTACATAATATTTTCAAGCTGTCGTACTTAACAAGAAAATTGTTCAAACTTTATCCCTTAAAACAATATGATGCAAAATTGTCTTATTTGCTATATCATTTAGTTTTAGACAAATTAGTTTTATAATGATGAAATTTATTTAGGATCAGACATATTATGTGTTGAAATTAAAGACAAAAACAAGAGACAAACTGGAACAGAGGTTAACATGCTTTAATTGTGTGTCATTAGTTTAGATGTTTGGAGACTTGAGTAAATTTGCAGTGGAGAGATTAAATTCCAGCCGTTCTATATCTTCATTATGTTCTGTTCTCTCTCTCTCTCTCTCTCTGCCTTTCTTTCTCTCTCTCTCTCTCTCTCTCTCTCTCTCTCTCTCTCTCTCTCTCTCTCTCTCTCTCTCTCTCTCTCTCTCTCTGCAAAGTTTTGTGTTACTTTTATCGATCTAAAATTCTTTCTCTTTTTTTATTAAAATGTTTTCTAGGAAATTGAAAATAAAAAAAAAAATCCTACTTTCCTCCTATTTCCCCAGAAATGATATTTTTTATTAAATTGTTCCAGGTATTCAAGCTATTGTCACAATAGATGAGTGGAGAATTAAAAAAAAATGATGAATAGACTTGGGTCTTGTTAAAGTAATACTGACCGGTATTTGAGTTAGCAATACTAGTAAAAAGTACTGCGAATTCTATGAAGAACGAGCCTTATTAGAACATTCTATGACAATTTGCTGATTTTATATGAATTTTTAAAACTTTTTTTGATGACGTCATAGCATTGAATCTTAAATGGGAAAATGCATCAGTTAACATTGCTAAAATGAAAAGTTATTGAGGTAGGAATTTGAAACCTCCATTATTGTGATTCTAGCACCTAAAAACCTTGCAAATTAAGGTTTGGTTACATTTCAATATTAAGTATGGGATTTGGCAATATTAACTGATCTATTTTCCCATTTAAGATTCAATGCTATGACGTCATTTTTGAGAGGTTTTAAAAATTCATATAAAATCAGGAAATTGTCGTAGAATGCTGTAATAGGGCTTGTTCTTCATGAAATTCTCGTACCTTTTGAAATGTTGACAAGAACTTGAAACTTTTTTTTTTTGGTCAGTACCCCATTAGACAGCCACCAAGTGTTGTTAGAGTATATAATCAACATTCGCATTATTTTTATCCGCGCGCGGTGCGACAGTGCAAAATTGCGCTTCAAAAAAATTCCTTGCTGACCTAGGCAAGGACTAAATTTTTTATTTTGCTCCGCAACTTTGCACCACGCGTGTAGAAAAATTATGCTAATGGTGATTATACTGTAACAACATTTGGTGACTGTCTAATTGGTAATTTGAGGCCTGTATTACTTTAATAACTGTACTTTCTCTTGAAACTGAAAAAAAAAATCAAACTGGATTAGATTTGTGAAATTATATTTTATTTTTCTTGCTTTAAAAAGAACTATTTTAATAATAGTGATATTAATGTGGTTTTTAAATTAAATCAAACTGAGTCACCACATAAGATACATTTTATTTTACAACCTTATCGTATTGACCTCATGCCTTGAAATAATGTTTCAAAAAAATAAATACACTAAAAATTATTGTACTGTATTGATTTCTCGCACCGTTGTCAACTTTTTCTACCTCGCATTTTTTTTTTTTTTATGTATTCCTTATTTTATTTTTCCAATCACTTCAGGTTTCCTTTTTTCTCGCATATTTCATTTTCCAGACGCACAACACTTCAATTTCCTCTAACCGTGAAGTGAGATATTGACAATATATAAAATATCTGAATATTTATTGATTTATTTTTTTAATTTTAAATAAAATATTTTATCATGTAACTGTCAACGTTTTATATTCATAAAAAATTTGACAGAGAGTTCTCAAATAATGTAACATTAATTTTATTCACACTCGTTTTATATCAAATCACTGACGTCAAAAAACATCAATACTTGGATTGGTGACCATTTTCAATAAAAACATACTTCTTCGGCTCAGGAATAAATCGTTGCGGTTTTCCATTTTAGTTTCATGTTTCTATCCGACTGTTTCAATGCCAA
Organism: Siphlonurus alternatus; assembly: GCA_949825025.1. Lineage (NCBI taxonomy): Eukaryota > Metazoa > Arthropoda > Insecta > Ephemeroptera > Siphlonuridae > Siphlonurus > Siphlonurus alternatus. The sequence continues at coordinate 3,117,262 of OX463787.1, forward strand.
AAGCTGAAGCGTCCATCTTTGTTGAGGTTTCCACGTTTCCCTCAGTCACAGGTGAATGCCAGAATATATTTTCAGACTGCATGGGCATACTCTCTTTTATAACCAATGACGAGTCTCAGCAAAACCACAAGTTTTGGAAGGTATATACACAAATAAGTAAACAGTAAAACTCCCTAAGTTAGGAACTCGATTAAATGTTTTTAAAATATGTCAGAAACATTTTTGAATTGCAAATTATTGTAATCTGACACTTGCAGTGACCGATTTATTTGTAATTTATTTTAATAGTTCACCCTTTTTATTTGCTTGCCATTTATTTGTGAAACTCAAGACCAAGAAATGAGATAAGTGATAATTACTTTGTTGCATATACATGTTGTAAACGCTAATATTATTTATAATTTTGTGAAAGCATGTAATTATCATTATATTTAAAAATTATAAATTAAAATAATTAATTTTTATAATAACGTGTTTATTTTGACAAAATTCATTTGTATTGAATTTTAAAAATACAATTCATATTGATTTTGATAAAATCTTGAAGAAAATATAATTAATTTTTAGACATTGCAAGGGTGATTTTATTTTCTTGCTTAGAAACAATATGAGCAAATTAAATTGCACAGCAACTTTTTTTAAGCATTCCTAATTATTTCTATGCATATTTCATAATATATTATTTTTTATATATTTCTATGAATGCCTATATTATGCAAGTAAGTACCAGTTTTATTTGTAATGGCTTGTACAATGAAGTGCCATTAACCATTCATCTGATTATCTCTGAATTATGTTTTAAATTCCAAGAACATTGTATTTTGTATGTAATTCAATGCATGTTATTATGCAAGTACCAGTTTTATTTGTAATGGTCTGTACAATGCACCATTCATCTGATTATCTCTGCGTAATGTTAGCTCATAAAGTAGAGCGGTGTTGAGTTTCTTTGTCGCCTCTCGAGGGAAGAAGCTTCAAGGCTTTTATATCGACTGTAGGCAGCTCCGTTATAAAATCAAGGTAGGAACGTCAAAAGGTAGTCACAATAAACGGGGGGATGTTAGCGTCAACGGATAATTTTAATGCTAGAGTTTCCACAGAGGCTTCAAGTCAGCTGATTTTTCGGTGTTCCCACCGTCCTATCCAAACCCATGTAAAAAAATAAAATAAAATGTGATTTTTTTTTTTTTTTTCACTAAAAATAAGATTTTTTTATGGAAAATTCCTTTACGGAACTTCCATCCAAACTAAAAAAAAAATACAATGAATAATGCAAGATTTAGATTTTTAGTAATTGATAATATTGATTGTGAGAAAAGTTAAAAAAACACTTTATTTGCTACATTTTCAAGTGCAAGATGGACCTTAGCGACACAAATGAGCATCGCGAGGCGCACTCACTTGAAGCCTCTATTTAGGTTTACATTTAGTTAAAATTTGAAGGAAGACTGCAAGTCCTTGGTTCTCTCTCTTTTTAATTGTATTTTACAGAAAAAAGTATCAACTGTCCAAGGAATTTTCTTGTAATTTTGATTATGTTACATTTTTAATTAATTGCTAGCTATTGAAATGTGAAATTCCTCAGTTACACCGTTATTTAAGTGCCGCGAATGCTACAGAATAAGAACAACAGAATTACTTTAAAGTAAAGTGCGCGCTAGAAAAAAAAGTTGAGTTAGTATTTTCTAAAAATAGTTCAAGTAGTCCTCCATATCAAACCAAAATTCAAAAAATTCTATCTCAAATAGGTTTGCCAGAAAAAAAATCCAAAGTCAGAGTGAACGCGTCGCTTAACATGGGGCCTTACCTGACAAAGACCCTCGAATATCTCGAAAAAATACACCGTTAGGTGGTATGAAAAAAATATAGTGATGTTCTATGACCCAAGCTTTAACCAAAAATCGATTAAAAAATTTTTCGCTCGAATCCATTTTTCCGTAAAAAAATAATAAAAAATCTTATGGGAATTAACATGGTAGATTTTTTTGAATTTTTTACGGAAAAATGGATTCGAGAGAATTTTTTTTTAATCGGTGTTTGGTTAAAGCTTGGGTCGTAGAACATCACTATATTTTTTTCATACCACCTAACGGTGTATTTTTTCGAGATATTCGAGGGTTTTTGTCAGGTAAGGCCCCATGTTAAGCGACGCGTTCACTCTGACTTTGGAATTTTTTTCTGGCAAACCTATTTGAGATAGAATTTTTTGAATTTTGGTTTGATATGGAGGACTACTTGAACTATTTTTAGAAAATACTAACTCAACTTTTTTTTCTAGCGCGCACTTTACTTTATATAAATAATTGTTATTAAAACTTTTTTAAAATTTTAATTAAATTTAATATTATGTAACATAACTATTTTTTAAAAGAGAAAATTTGATTATCAACCTTTTATTATTAAAAATAAAAATTATATTTATTAATTAAATATAAAATACAAATAATTTTTCAAAAGAAAAAAAATATATTTAAAGTTTTTTGAAATAATGAAATAATTCATTTAAGTATTATATTTTTTGGTAATTTCTCTGCAACATAATTAGTTTTTAGACATTAAAAAAGGGTATTTTTTTATGATATTAAAAGACAATATGAACCAACTGCAGTACCTTTTTAATAGAGATTCCTTGGAATTCTTTTCTAGGCTCTCAGTCGCTTGCAAGACGATTATATTTTCTCCTTTTATCAGATCTCATATTCTCTCCTCCACTCAAGAACTCTCTTATGTGGGCGCAAATTATAAAGAACGCTTCAAGCCTCTTTGTGTGAGAAACACTGCTTCAATTTTTTTAAACCCTTATTTTCCTCTCTCTCTCTCTCTCTCTCTCTCTCTCTCTCTCTCTCTCTCTCTCTCTCTCTCTCTCTCTCTCTCTCTCTCTCTCTCTCTCTCTCTCTCTCTCTCTCTCTCTCTCTCATTCTTTTTATTTTTATGACAGTAAGACCAGGTCTTAATTTCACAGAAAACGTTCAAATCTACTGAATTTTATTACACAGTATAAATTAATGAGGGAGTTTTGCATGATAATAAAAACTTGTTGAACACAATGTAATGTTTTAATTGTATACTTCAATGAGACGAAAGTAGGACTTGAAGGATTAACATAATTGCATATGAGATTAGGTCTTTTTATATTTTCTTTGTTCTGTTTTGTGTTGTTCTAAATAACATTCATTAAGTTTTATATTTGCAATTCAATGCAGAATCAATATAAATATTTGCAGTTCTACATGATATGCATTCAGAAGTGCATTTAATTAAAATGCAAGAGACTGCATGCACACACTCGATTTCATTAGTTATAGATTATGATATTAAAATAAAAAATTGAAATGCATACAATGCACAATTTAACAGTGCATAAATTATAAAAAATTATAATGTATAATATGCATTGAAAGAGAGAAATTAAAAAAAATTTAAGAAAGCTGTCGTGAAAATTCTTGCTGTATTTTAAAAATTGCTTGATAAAATTGTATCTCTTAAATAATTTAGATAATACTGTACGAATATAATGTATTTTTTTGTTATTTTATATTATTTTTACTTACATAATTATGTTGTACAGCCTTGTGAGTAAACTAATAAATATAAAATGGGAAAATAAATACTATACCAGGTGATAATTAAGAAGACATTTCATATTTTTTAATAAAAATGTTAACAGTAATGACCTACGTATTGTAGACTGCATTGGAGACTCTTACCTACGAACTATTAATAATTTAAATATGCTAAGGAAAGTATACACAATACAGGTAAATGAAAATAAGTAACTTCATAATACAATAGAGACTTCATTCTGAATAAAGTGATAATACCTCCTATGCCTTTGTAAAGAATCGTATCAATATTAATAAAGTCGTAAGAAAATTATTCTGTAATTGAAATTAACGTTGTTAATATGTTTATAACAACAGGAATTCAATATTTAATAATTTCATCATGATTCAATTTTCCTTTTTTACAAAATACATCGAGCATTTTACAACATTTATCTTCTATCGTTACATATGACCTACTGGTAATTTTTTTTTAGTCCACGTCAACTCTGATTTATAGGAGGGCGGGTTGCCAAAACCATCGACAGGCTAACCATCCCTTACCATGTAAATCGTCCCCGGGTGTTCGATAAACAATCTCGTTGATATAGTAAGGGTCGTCCGCTGAAATAGTGACAAATTGACAAGAATGGACAATCTACATGTATTTTTGTATTCAATGGATTGTCAAAATTTTCAGATTTTATTGTATCTTTCTATCAGTTTTAAAATTTGTGTTACAAAGCTCTGCAAATTTTTAGAGGTTTAAGGATTTTCTTTTTATATTATTGCCAATATCTTGCTTCTACTGAACCCAGTTGTAGGGTACTGGTCAAAAGTGACTGATTTAACTTCCCGGCTCTTCAAACACCCGACAACATTTAATGCTTATTTTTTTTAGACCCTTCAAAACCAGGGTAGCATTGACTTATTACAGTAATCCATCCCAGCATTTACCTGCTTGAGACTGAAGAAACCATGAAAAACTCAGTAAAGATGGTCATCAAATTAGCCATCAATCACCTCCCAGATACACGAGTGGGTGTTCTTTAGCAACTACCACTTGTGAAAAGTTTGGTGGTGCCTGGGATCGAACTCAAGAGTGATCATCCGTATACAGTTCATTGTTAGAGGTTCTGTCAATATGCAATTTTTGTCATGCTGTTTTTGCATTATTTGAGAACATCAGAAAAGGTGCAAAAAGTTCGTAATGTCACCAGGTGTTTATTATTATATACCTTGCACTGCATATAACATGTTAAATCAATATTGGTAATTCTATGAATACTAAATCTAGTATTACTCTAATTATATAACATAAACATGGCAATAGTATAATTAGTTAAAATAATTAAACTTCACTCAGAGTTGCAATTACATGCTCCTTCTGGATCAACAGAGTGCTTCCCTTTAGCAAACTATAACTTACATGACTACTTTATAGCGTGTAATTAAATCAACTCTACATGATGTAAAGTGTATGTAAAGGGAGAGCTATTGAAATTTCATATGCAAAATTTCCCTTTCCTTATTAGTTGGGATACCTTATGTGTTACTATACTCTACGCCATACATTAGTATGGGGGAATTTCAGGATATTGAGAATTAAAAAATAAAGTTGTGGTTTTATAATACAAATAATTGATGTATAATATAATGCAAATTAATTGTTTATTTATTATTATAATAATATGAAAAGTTAATAATTTTTTTCAATAATTTGTTAAAAAAAATATAATTTAATTATTTATATAATAAATATTTAATTTTTTGAAAATGTATTATACGGTAATTAATAAAATACATATTCAGTTTAAAATATATATATTTTTAAAAATCGGTATTTAAATTCATTTGATTTCTGAGTGTCAGAAAAACCCTCCAACATAATAAAAAAAAAGAATCACTGAAATTAAAATTATTTTTTTAATCAAATCCTATTGGGTATTTCTATTTACTAATTACATACTACTTTGAAACCCCGAACCTTCCGAAACCCTAACTTGAGCGTTTCGTGGGCTCTTCTGGAACGGGGGCGGCCACGTCCTTGCAATCCATCCCGACATTTGCCTGCGACTGAGGGAAACGTGGAAACCTCAGCCAGGATGGATGCTACCGCTTTTGTCAATGAACCGGAAGTGCAATGGTCCAAAGCCAGGGAAACCACATAGTGGAAAATCGCAACGTTTTACCCATGGGTGGGAAACGTGGTTTTAGTTGAAAATGGTCACCCATCCAACTACTAACCACGCGCGGCGTTGCTTGACTTCGGTGATCTGACGAGACCCGATCAAGCGCACTGCGCCACACCTCCCTATATTAATTGCTCCTTATTTTAGGAATTAGAGGAAGCGTCAAGAAATAATATGACAATTTGGCAAGTTCAAATATACTATTTGTATTTTATATTGCAAAGGTTCGTGTTCTTCGCTTATCTCTTTAAAAAATACAAAATCTAATACATCGATCGTCATGAGTATTTCACTTGGTACAATCTGTACAATTAGTAAAACAACACGAATGCTATATTTTTTGCAAACAAAAAAAAAAAAAAAAAAAGATGTCCGGTTAATTATGATCGTTATGGTTCATCACACTTTTTGGTGTGATAATAATTATTGATTGCTTGTCTAATCTACTATCAAAAAATTGTAAATCTTTATCTCTTTCAACTGATTAAATGCAGGTAATGTGCTGGTAACCAGTGGTGAAAGTAGTTTCAAATTCTCACCAGTGCGCTTCAGATAGAGGCCTGAAGGGCCCGAACCCCCGCCGGAGGCGCGATTTTTTGGGAAAAAGGGGCGTGGCTTAATTTTTTTCATTGAAAAGTTGCACTGAAATTGATTTATAATATTTTCTTTTTTTTTTTACAAGGATGCACCCCTAAGAGATTTTTCAACTAGAGTGAGGGGTTATTTTTTTTTTTTTAAGAATTTGTTTTCTAAAAATATTTTAAAATGCCCTCTATCTAGAAATTAAAAACAAAAAATTCCCAAAGTTGGTGTTTTGGAGGCTTAATTTTTTAACATGCAAATTTATGGCACAGAAAGCAGCATTTTACTGTTTACTCACACTTCATCTGAACTATGGAACCAATTAAAAAATATCTAACAATAAGTAATCTATGATGAATTTCTTTAATAGATTTTCGATTTACAAATAAAACATTTTTTTACTGAGTCATTTTTCTGGAAAAAATATTGGAAATCCTTATGAGAATTAACCCACAAATTAAGTAAAATTAAACACTTTTTCAAACTTTTTAACCGCGAAAAAAAAATATAGTGCCACACTAAACTGATGAAAAAAATATTCAAAAATATTTCCTGTGCTGCCTACTGAAAATTTAAATATAAATTTTTATATAAAAAAAAATCACAAACAAATTAAGCACTTCGTTGTTCGTTGTCTATGCATGTCTGGCAGCAGTGTTAATACTGTAAAAATATTTTAATTAACTGTTTCACAATTTAGAATGTTTTATTTTTTTTTAATAAATGTTAATATTGTTTTAAATGTCTCGAAAATTAGTTTAAACAAAATATTCCAAAAAGTTGAAAGGTTACAATTTTAAAAAAGTTCTAACGATTTTACCACTTCCATGATCATGTAATATAAAACATCATGATCACTTCATATAAAAATTGAAGAAAAAATAGTAAACAATAAACCTATACAGATATTTAAAAAAAAAAACTTTTAAAAATATTTCTTTGATTTAAAAAATCTAAAAAAAAATAATATAATAAATGAATCTGCTCTCAAAGGCTCGCCATAAAAAGTGCATTTATGATCAAATATTATAATTAACTTTTTAAGCATATAGTCTTTTAATTTATAATAATGTTTGACTGCAGCACTTATTTACTATTTATTTACAATGCAACAATTTCATACCTCAAATTATTAATTCGTTTATATTTTTTACGTAATGAAAAAATAAATATAAGTGAATGGATCGAGTAGATTTCAATTATTTTTTTAGAACAAATTTTAAAAGAAAGTGCCATGCAAGTTAAAACTTCGTGAGAGAGAAAAAAAAAATAAAATACAATAACTATCATGCATTGAGCATGATTATAATGTTTTATAATGTTATCTGTTCACACTTGCAAATATTATTTTTTTTCGTTAAAAATTGTTGATTTTTTTGGTAAATTTCGATCAGTGTCTTACCAGTGCGCCGCACTGGCGTCAAATGTCTTACCAGTGCGGCGCACTGGTGCGCACCGGCTTACTTTCAACACTGCTGGTAACATTCAGTATGTCCTGGAGTGTACAAAGATAAAGTTTATTGCAAAAATAAAGTGACATGTAACGATAACACGGAAGTTAAACCGGAAATGAGAAACTTGAGTTACAACTGTGACTACGTGAAGCAAAGAGATAACTAAAACAATGAATATACAGTCAAATTAGTAAGGTATTCACTGCGGAAGTGTAAGGTTTCTGGTCTTCCTATTCATATTTCCACGTTGCAATTTCACACACTTTTACTGTAAACCACTCTGCAAAGTTTTAAAATTGAATTACAAACAGAAGAGCTACAATCTTTACACTTCCGGCTACTTCCGGAGAGAATTTCAAATAAATTTGACTGTATTTGCGTTAAATATTATTGTTGTAGAACAGAGGAAATTAAAGTAAAAACAATGAGGACATTCTCTTGGGAGATTGATTTTAATTTAATAGTTCCACATTAAGTTTAATATGAGATATATTTTGTGACTAAAGGGATTATGATGTATAATAAACAAAATAAGAATAAATCAGTGCGTTTAATATAAACATGAAAAAAATGACATTCTACACTGTCGCATAACGTCCTTGCTTGGCAGTTATTGGTAGATTTTAGACAGTTTGTAACGAAGGACCTAATTGGTCGACAGGAACCGAAATACTACCGAACATACACGAAGAAAATTAATTAAAATTAGAGACCTTGTAAATTGAATTTGTACCTAGAGACAACAAAAAATGTCTCTTCATTCAACAATTGGCAACGTCGCTTTTCTTATATCATTCTTATCACTCTTACATATAAGCCTTTCTGTCCAAGCACGTCAATATTTATATGACTTGTTCTATGCTGCATGGCCTAAAGAATGTAATAAATATATTTAATTTTGCAAATATACATATAAACATCATCTGTATATAGTAATAGTAAATAAAACTTGAACATTTGACGAGCATGAGACTCACTATTAGTGTTGAACTGGCAACACTGTGGCCATGTAGACTCGGGAGAGGTAATTGTGACTCACCTCACATGAACTCTAACAGTGTTGTCAGATGAGTCAGACGAGTGGACTTATTTCTACAATCCAGCATGGAAAGTGTTCCAGTATTAGTAACAATAGCTGTACCTTGCAAATTCTCAAATTCATTCTCAAATGGAGTATTGTCCTCAATTTTTTTTATTGCAGAAATGGATAGAACGTGCAAAGTTATGCTACCCTGATTTTTTTCAGATTTTTTAGAGCCCGGGAAGTATTTTTAAAAAATTATTGAAAGTACTTTTTGTGACGTCACGCGGCGACAAGTCCTATCTTTTTCTTAAGGAGCGGCGTCTCGTGACGTCACAAAAATAACTTTCAATAATTTTTTAAAAATAGTTCCCGGGCTCTAAAAAATCTGAAAAAAATCAGGGTAGCATAACTTTGCATCGTCTATCCATTTCTGCAATAAAAAAAATTAAGGACAATACTCCATTATCTTAAAATCGTCCAAACCTCCCTTTTTGACATATTTTACTGGATAAAAAACATTTCAATGGGGGGTGTGGCGCATTGTGCTTGACCGGGTCTCGTCAGATCACCGAAGTCAAGCAACGCCACGCGTGGTTAGTAGTTGGATGGGTGACCATTTTCAACAAAAACCACGTTTCCCACCCAGGGGTAAAACGTTGCGCTTTTCCACTATGTGGTTCCCCTGGCTTTGGACCATTGCACTTCCGGTTCATTGACAAAAGCTGTAGCGTCCATCCTGGCTGAGATTGCCACGTTTCCCTCAGTCGCAGGCAAATACCGGGATGGATTTGCAAGGCCGTGGCCGCCCCCGTTCTGGAAGAGCCCGCGAAACGCTCAAATTAGGGTTTCGGAAGGTTCGGGGTTTCAAAGTAGTATGTAATTAGTAAGTAGAAGTGCCCAATAGGGTTTGATTAAAAAAAAAAATCAACTCAAATACTTATTCTTCTTTGGTGTCTGTACCATGATCTGTTCTGTCTCGTTCTAATTAATATTAAGGCAAATATGTCCTGTATTTCCTTCATCAAATTCCCAATAGTAATAAATTCACGCTACAATACATCTGACGTGTATTAATTAATAAAACGTATTTGACAATTCTGAGAATTGTGAGCCAAAGTTTTGTCCTTCAGGCGCTAATTTCCCTCGAGTGGAACTTTAGTTTGTCGTCTGTGTTTCAGATATTGCCTAACGTTGTGGAATTCCTTGGGGGACTTTGTTTTAAATACACGTTTTAGATTTAAATGAAAGTGTTGGCATTTTAACCTTTCAAATTTCTGTATGATTACAATTTTTATCTCCATACAGTTTATAATGAAGTAAAGGATTTATTATTGTCAATTATCGTAATGAATGGAATTATTTAACATTGCTTTAAAGCTGTCAATTTTTTTTTTTTTAATTAAAAACATTTATTTAAAACACAACAAAAATATTTGTTTTGTTTTTTATAATAATATTATTTTTTTATATGTAATAATAATTAATAAGGTTATAATAATTATTTAGAATAATATTAATATTTATTATTCTAAAAAAAATTTATGTAATTTTAAATAATTATTAAATTAAAAAATAAATATAATTTTCAATAAAATATCTGAAAATTTTTTTTTTTTTACAGTTTAATGTTTATTAATTCAATTTTATTATATATATAAAATAAAACATTAAATCTCACTCGTATGGCTTGCAGCCTAAATAAGTCCTGTTCATCTCATGTTTGTTCGATTTGATGTATTATACTGCACAGAGGGAGGTTTGCAAATAAGATTGAAAAGGAATTTTGTATAATTTCGGATATAATATATTATAACATTGCTAGGTGCGGAAAATGAAATTTATTATGACGAAATAAGTTAAAATAAAAAAAAAGTATCAGAAGTGTTATGAAAAATATACCAAAATTAATTAATTTCCAGTTTTAAATTTTTTTTTATCGTATGCGGGTGAGTTTATAGTTTTTACAGTCCTAACTTCATATTTAGTATGTTCCTGGGTATGTCTCTGCATCGCAACTCCCACACGAGGCTATTTTATCTCACAAATCGTGTTTGGAAACTCCCTTTCAAAATAGTGTGTTTTGAAAATTTTCTTTGATCCGATTTTCACTTGTAAAGGGACTCATGATATTTAAGTATCTCACAAAAAGGATTATTTCGTCATATTTCCATTCTATCAAAATATTTGTATATGAAGACTATTGTAAAGATATGTATGGGTTTTGTGCAAGCTGGCAGCTATTGAATTTCTACTCTGGACTAAAGGAGATAGACTATTGCATTAAACTGAGGACTCAATGTAGAGTATTATTTTATTGTTATGCTATCATCACTAATGCAATGTATATTATATTTTAGACCTAATTAATAATACGTGTGAGAGCCAACAACTCGTACTGTAACAAATACATGTATTTTAAACATGTATAAAGTGTTTGTATTAGCTATTTTGCTCAATAAAAACCTATGCTATACTTTTCAATATTAAAAATATATGAATCTAGATATGATATGATTTTTTTTTCTTTTTTTTTTTTTTTTTTTTGCTGAAACCAAAACTTTTTAATATTATGTATTTTTCTTCTCTATTAATAATATTAACTTATTAATAAGTCATTGTATTAATATTTATAAGTTTTTCATTAGAATATACAGTATTTTAAATATTCAAATGTCTTAGTTCCTTTCATAATAACACATAACTAATGGAAAATTAAATAATCTACTTAATATATTTTCTTAAAAATGTTAATTAATACAAGTTAATGTAGTGAAATTTATAAAGGTCCAAGTCAAAAAAGTGACCAATGCAATAACAACGTGAAAAAATGAGAACTATTTAAAAAAATGAATGTAATTTTTTTAAATAAACAGAGTGTACTTCTATCCATGTTTTTCTATCAGAATATAATGAACATAAAACCATTTGAGTATATTTTATGATATTCAATTTATTTTAACATGTACCGATCAGTAGAAAGTCTTTGTTGACTTTATCCTCTGAAAATATTTGCACAGGAACTCTACAGCTGAAATATCGAAGGTGGTCCAGCTTTTATGTCCTAGAGATAAGGAGAGGTTAGAAACGGATATTAAATGTTTCTCCATGTTCTGTAGAAAGAAGATAATGTCTTTTTCACATGAGTTAGGTGTTATGTCCTAACATGATCGTTAAATTTAAGAGTAGACCTTAAGGTATAATATTACCATCATAAATAATAACACTTTTTACTTTTTTATGTGTACATTAAGGATAATGTTTCCACCCAGTATGGTAATGTACTTGTGTGTGGTTCCCCAGGCTTTAGACATCGATTTGGTCCATTGAAAAAAAAATTGAGGTGTCCGTCCTGACTGAGGTTTACCACGGTTCCCTCAGTTTTACCTCAGTGAATGCTGGGACGCGAAATATGCCGTGGTCATCATTCTTTTTCTCCCTTATCCCTACCCATTAACCCCACAGCAAGATATAAGCTCTTAAGATCCTTGCAAAATAATAATAATATGAGTACTCCATAACGTATAATATACCACAATCATAAATTCAATTCAATTCAATTCTTTTATTTAACCACTGGTTATACAAGTACAACATGGGTTACGTCATTTTAACAAAAAAAAAAAAAACAGTTACAACAAGACAATAATACATAAACACAAATAACCAACAATAGCACTTCCTAAAATAAATTAAATCTACAAAATAACTCCCTTTATTTTTTATTTACATCATATAAGGATGCGGGTATTAAATGTTATATATCTTGCAATATCTGGTGCTGCGAGTTCAAGATATCTTTTCAGAGCACTAAATATAAATGGTATTACACGATAAATATTATTTATTGTATTCAATTAATTTTTTACTACTAGAAAATTTCAACTCCATGACGTAAACAAGTTTCTTGTATGTTGGGAAATTATAATGTATGTAATAAGTAGAAAAATTGCATTGTGTAATACTGTCTTCAAAGTAGTTTATCCCCAAGAAGCTTTTTAATATAACACATATTAGAAAATGTTCACACACAGAGCAGGAGACTAGTAGATCATGGAGTTTGATATATTTGTTATAATAACTTATAATTTGATGCATTATATTGTTTTCAGTTTTAGAATGCATTCAATTATTAATGTATATACCTTAGAAAATTCTCCTTTGCGGCCTTGTCAATCACCATGCCTTGTAATAATAACACAAGTCATGTTGATTGACAAGGCTGCAAGTGGTAAATTTTCCAAGGTGACGAGTGTACAAAAATATATAAAATATTTATATTTTTATTAAAACACGCCAACAAATGGGCACGTACATTGTCTCATGTCAATTTCCATGACAAAATCAAATCAGTGTAATATATTATATAAAATGAATAATGGAGTACCGACCTAATTTTATTTTTATTGCAGAAATGGATAAAGGGTGCAAAGTTATGCCACTCTGATTTTTTCAGATTTTTTTAGAGCCCGGCAACTATTTTTTAAAAATTATTGAAAGTGCAGAAAAAGTGCCGCCTCTTGCCGCCTCTTGCCGCCTCTCTTAATAAAAGATAGGACCCAAAAGGGGCGTGGATTCGAACCCGACCTCGCCAAAAATTTTTAGCAATACTTCCCGGTCCCTAAAAAATCTGAAAAAAATCAGAGTTACATAACTTTTCATCCTCTATCCATTTCTGCTATAAAAATTTTTGAGGTCGATACTCCATTATATATATTTTTATTTATTTAATTTTTTTCCTCATTTTCATTCATCAACTGTTTTTCTTGTTTATTGTAACTTCCCTCTACAAATAATATATTGCATAAACAATGCAGGAGTATCGACCTCAATATTTTTTTATTGCAGAAATGGATAGAGGATGCAAAGTTATGCTACCCTGATTTTTTTCAGATTTTTTAGAGTCCGGGAAGTATTTTTAAAAAATTATTGAAAATTCTTTTTGTGACGTCACGAGACAAGAAAAAGATAGGACTTGCCGCCGCGTGACGTCACAAAAAGGACTTTCAATAATCTTTTAAAAATATTTCCCAGGCTCTAAAAAATCTGAAAAAAAATCAAGGTAGCATAACTTTTTACCCTCTATCCATTTCTGCAATAATAAAAAAATTGAGGTCGATACTCCATTATTATTTTTATTATTATTTAAAGATCAAATTGCAGCTAATACGGCGAGAGAGAGAGAGAGAGAGAGAGAGAGAGAGAGAGAGAGAGAGAGAGAGAGAGAGAGAGAGAGAGAGAGAGAGAGAGAGAGAAAGAGAGAGAGAGAGAGAGAAATATGGGGGTTGCAATTCGAGACAATAGAGATACCCCCTCCCCTGCCCCTAAAAATCACATATCGCGTAAAAATATTATAAATAAACATTGTAATCGTTCGTTCTGTACCTAAGCATATAAGTGTCTACTGCTATTTCATTCTATTTGCGTGGTACTGTTCCGAAGCCTACGTGCCTACCTGTGTCCCGTTATTTTTGCGAGGTACTGTACCCAACAATATAAATTGCAAGTCTTTTGAGCCAGGTGTTGCCAACAATGAAGTGAAAAGAAATAAATTGAAGAGACAGAGTATCATTGTGAAGAAAACAATAGGCTCATTTTACGTTGTTAAAAGTTACGATATTGAGCCTTAATGCTTTAAATTGTGTTGTGAGAAAATACAAGTGCTCTTAACACATGCAATTTGTCTTTATGTAACACGTTCATGTAAACGGCAAAATATATAGTTAAATAAAATACAGAGCAGGTTTACACGAAAAGTAAGAATTAGAAGTTTTTTGCTTTCTTTGCTTTGTTTGTAATATGTAAGTATATGATTTAAAATCTACCATTAAGTTTTTTTTTTTCAATAAATGTTTTCGGTGAAGAAAATAAATAATATAATTATGAAAAGTAAAAATCTGTCTTTCTGATCAAACTAAATAAATAGTCTCGATTTATCCGAGGAAGAGAACAGATGATTCCCGAAAGCTAATAAAGAAAACAGGTGCACCTGAAATGTAGTCATAATAATAAAAACATTAACATTATAATTCAGTGCTCAAGTTTCTCGACGTACTACAACAAAATCGACGAGTGGAAACAGTCCAGTAAGATTCAATTACCATTTATTAATACAAACTAAATACATTAGACACAAAATATATTATATGTAAATATAATATATATTTATGTATGTACAGTATAATTTTTATGTCATATTCAGAAGTATCCAAATGAATTTAAAGCGAAATGTTTTGTGAATGAAAATGTTGACACTATAAAATTTAGCAAGTGTCAGTAGGAAGTCACTTTGACCGTTTGACGTTAATTGAAAAAAGCTAAGAGGCTTTCTCAATTAATATCATCAATTTTTCTTGTTAATTCTATTTACATAATTTTTTAATTCCTCTATAAAATTTTTTCTTGTAAGTAAAAACTGTGTGCAATAATTTATAGACAAATTTTATTGTGTAATACTGGCTTTTTAAAAAGCTTTGATCATTTTATTATTAAATTGAGGGAATTCAATATTTTCCTATAATGATTTGTGACTCTTTCCCCTTTATTACTAATTTAAAACATGAATTTTAAGCCCATATAAACCTGTTTCCATATTTAATTTATTCAACAATTTTGATAACTGTTAACCATTAAAAAGTTAACATATCCTTTATAAATCCCAAACGCATAATATTATAACTTTTGCGTCCATTGTTAATTTCACCAACATGGCTACCATACAGTTTTACATCAAGTACGCCATCCACTTAAACCCTAAGGCCAAACCATAGTCAAGTTTTCCTGCATTACAAATTCTTCCCTAGGGGGTCACCAACCAACTATACTTCAACCAAAGTCCTGAAATATCTAAAATTATATTAATTTAATTTACAACATATGGAAATAATCACCCAGGGTAGTTTATATCATGTTAGGATCAAGTATTGGAGACTCAAGTACGCAACATTTATATCCCTTAGAGAATTGTGTGGCTTGAGGCTTAAGTACAATGGTTAAGAGGCGTTCTTTTATACTGTGAACAAGTTAAAAAAAAATGAAACAATGTTTTATACTTATAATATTAAGCTCAGGAGTTTTATTTGTCTTAATAATTTATAACTTGTATGTTGGTAGCTGATTCATACTGACACAATTTTACACGAGAGAGAGAGAGAGAGAGAGAGAGAGAGAGAGAGAGAGAGAGAGAGAGAGAGAGAGAGAGAGAGAGAGAGAGAGAGAGAGAGAGAGAGGGGTTTTTTAAATGTGTAACAGCCTTATTGGTATAGGTCAATATAAATTGATAACACTTGTTTTTAATAAGCGATGGTGTTAATTTATTTTCTTCTATTATATCACAAATAATTGGGCGCGATTCACGAATCAGTTATAACCAGGTTTCTAAGCACGTTTAGCTTAACCACGTTTAACTAGGTAGTTTAACACGTAAAACAGGTATAGTTAAACGTGGTTAAGCTAAACGTGGTAAACGTAGAAACCTGGCTAACTGCTTCGTGAATCGCACCCATTTGGATGTTTATAATACGCACATCACAGCGAGATACAGAACGTATACAGGTTGTGAAATATGGAGTAGTGACCTCAAAATTTTTTATTGCAGAAATGGATAGAGTGCAAAGTTATGCTACCCTGATTTTTTTCAATTTTTTTTGAGCCCGGAAAGTATTTTTAAAAAATTATTGAAAGTCCTTTTTGTGACGTTACGAGGCGGCAAGTCCTATCTTTATCTTAAAGAGAGGCGCCGCGTGACGTCACAAAAAGTACTTTCAATAATTTTTTAAAAATAGTTCCCGGGCTTTAAAAAATCTGAAAAAAATCAGGGTAGCATAACTTTGCACCCTCTATCCATTTCTGCAATAAAAAAAATTGAGGTCCATACTAGGGCTGTAAATAACCGAGAAAAATGTTTAACCGGTGACCGTCAACTTTTAACCGGTTTTTAATCAAACCGAAGTTCGATTAAAAACCGCTCAGAATTCTCAAAATGTTTGATCGATTAAAAAACCCGTCTAATCGTTATCGGTTAATTTTATTCGATCGGTTAATTATTTGAATTTATTTGATCGGTTAATTTAACCGAAACGGCTTACTCTGCGCCATCGGTTATTTTTTGACAATTATCACGTTAAATTAAGATAGATTTAATACAATTGCATACATAACTGAATATAGTTCAATATTCTTTTTCCTTCAAGATTCAATATAACGATAAAAAAAATAAAGATAATAAAAAAAGTTTTTAAAAGTTAATTTTTTACAATCTTATCTGATATGGTATGCACAAAACGTTCACCTAATGTATTAATTATTTTAAAAAGTACAAAAAGAAAAATATATTCATGCCGAAATAGTTATATATATTATAAACTATTTTCTGCAAACAGACTGAATAAACTTATAATAGTTATAATTTAAAAACAAATTGTACGTGCTTTATTAGCAATTAGTGCCATCAGTGCAATTATATTTTAACCTAACTGAAAATTTACTCACAGTTCACGATATGTCAATTAATTTTTTTGCATTTAAAAAAATTATTAAAAAAAAATTAACCGCGGCGGTTTAAAGTGCCTAAAATTATGACACGGCTAGAAACGGTTAAAATTGACTATCGGTTAATTTTTAATTTTAATCGAAGTTCGGTTAAATGGTTAAATTAACCGTAACATCGAGTAACAGTGTTTTATGAAAACGATTAACCGTGGGGTTTTAACCGGACGGTTAATCAACCGGTTAAAATTTACAGCCCTAGTCCATACTCTATTGTGAGTGATGTTAGTATTGCACTCCTATTTATACATTACTAAGGTAAACTGACACTTGACTAGTCAGTAGCTACATTTTAATATTTGTTATTGCATAGTTCTGCTTCTAATAATAGATATTATAGTCAGTAATTTTCATGGTTGGTTACTAATCAATTTAATCAATCACAGCTGTTACTGCACTGGTTCAAGCAAGGTGTTAATTTCTAACATATATGCTTAATTTTGGAATGCTAACGCGCCCTATGTTAAAAAAAAAATCCCACACATAAAATCATGAGATATATCAATATATCTTAAAATATTCTCCTCTGCATCCCTTATCAGTGGCTAAAATATCAGACCGAATATAAATTCGAGCTTAGTTTTTAAAATTTGTAAACCTGAAATTTTGCTATTGATAGGGGATGAATATTGAGTAGAAAATTTTATTTATTTTCATAATTTTCATGTGATTTTTTTATTATTGGGCGCTTAACACTTGTTAATAAAATTATGGACAAAGATGTTATACGATTAAATGAAATCATCTTCTAATTGTATATGAAGCCAAACATCAAGAAATGGCAGAACAGTTGTAGCAGCTGAAAGATTCTTTTCCTATAGGAATTTCGCTCATAAAACATTTATTCGATTAAAAAATTTATTTAATTTATAAAATTAATTTTTAAATTTTAATATAAAATATAATTATTAAAAATTTAAAAACATATTAAAAGTATTTATGTAATTAATATTAGAATTATTTATGCCAAAAATTTAATTTAAAACATTAAATTAATTACAATTTTGTAATTTAACATTTAAATATTCTAACAATATTTTAATTTTTTACATTAACAGTTAAAATAATAATAAAAAAAAACATCTTATATGATTAATATGTTATTAGAACTTAAAGCAAATACATATAGCTGGTATAATATAATTAGTAATTAATTTATAATTGAGTTACGTAAGATGGTAATTATATTTGTCGTGAACATGTCTTGACAACGTGATTGAACCTGCTCAAGCGTTACATTTAAGATTATGTGCTGAGAGTTACTAATCTTCGTCTTACATTCATTCGAGCGTGAGGTACACTTCGCGACGTGTGGAATGTGTTGATAGATCGCTGAAATCATAAACTCTGGAAAGCATGAACGTTAACTCCTGTCTCACTTGCTAGAGCTCCAATAGACAAAGAGATGCAGATTTGTAATTAGGAATTTGTATGCCATTTTTTTTACTAGTTCAGTTGAAAGAGGTTGTTGAAAAATACACCCATGAATTTTGTGATTTTTTCAAGTAAAGCATCATACCAGAAATGGAGATTTAAAAAGTCACGTGACCTGGAGGCATCGCCTATGACGTCACGTTGCTATGGAAACAAATATAATAAACGATATAAACTTGGGTTAATTATTGCTTGTTTATTTTTTTTTCCAAAGCAACGTGACGTCATAGGCGATGCCTCCAGTTCACGTGACATTTTAAACCTCCATTTATGGTATGATGCTTTACTAGAAAAAAATCACATAAAATTCAGGGGTGTATTTTTCAACGACCCCTTTCAACTGAACGAGTAAAAAAATGGCATGCAAATTCCTAATTTAGGAAATGTAATAATAGCACCCAGTCTATCAATATAATAGTTTTGGTTCACCACGCTTCTATAGACTGCGTGGTAACGTCCACAAAAAAAGCAGGAGTAACGTTCGTGGTGTCAAGAGGTGTATTGAAAGATTCAGACTCGCAATGGATAATCAGCATTTTTTTATTGAATATTTGATTAGAAGGCTTCATGTCATTTTTTTCAATTATTTTTTAAAGATCTATCTCACCATCTCCAGTAATTCAAATTATCTTGAATATCTGTCGAATGGAATCAAATGAAATAAGTTTTGAGTATGTTTTAAAATTTAATCGCTTATGCTATGGAAGATGTGGTAAGAAAAGCATTCCTAAATGTTCACCACGTTTCCATCATCCAAAATTACCTCATTTTAGAAAAACTAATTAATTTTGGAAAAAAAGCAGTCAAAATCAGTTCATTATCTTTTTTGCAAAACACATTATTTGAGAGACTTGTAAAAATTTTACTTAGTCTTGGCAATGTAAATGCTAATTCATTACTTAATAAAATTGTCTAGCATTAATTATACATATACTTTCAATATTTAATGCAAGTTGTTTAACAAATGAGAGATATTGTTCTTACGCTTTCCTTTCAATGATCCATTAGCCATCTCGAGGCTCTGTGATATTTTGTAGTGATTTATTATTTAAAATTTATTATATTACAATAAAAAATTCATGTAGATAATAAATAATTATAATTACTTTAAAGTATTTAAATATATAACAATAAATTAAATAGACAATATATATGAATTTAATATTTAATAAATAATTTAAATAATATAGTATACTGAAACATAATTAATAATATAATTTTATTGTCATTTAAATTTTTAATATTATTTTCTATTTTTTCTTTTCTTTCTTTCTTTAACCTATTGGGTACTTCTATTTACTAATTACATATACTACTTTGAAACCCCGAACCTTCCGAAACCCTAACTTGAGCGTTTCGCGGGCTCTTCCGGAACGGGGGCGGCCACGGCCTTGAAATCCATTCCGGCATTTGCCTGCGACTGAGGGAAACGTGGAAACCTCAGCCAGGATGGACGCTACAGCTTTTGTTAATGAACTGGAAGTGCAATGGCAATCGGGGAAACATAGTGGAAAAGCGCAACGATTTACCCCTGGGTGGGAAACATGTATGGCTTTGTTTAAAATGGTCACCCATATATCCAAGTACTAACTACGCTTGGCGTTGCTTGACTTCGGTGATCTGACGAGACTCGGCCAAGCGCACTGCGCCACACCTCCCACATATTTTTGTCATTTTAATTTTAACATTATTTTCTATTTTACTTCTTATTATTGTGGATGAATTTGATTCTAGCATTCTGTTGAAATAAGATAACGTTGTGCTGGTAATGTAAATAACGTGTTGAAATATTTCACCCTGTGGCTTTTAGCCCGAGCTCATGTTTGCCGAGTGTTTGAGGATAATATTTCAGCTTTAAGTCAGTAAGATAGAGCGTGGTATTAACATAGGAAATGTGAGTAGATTTATTATAATAAGAATTTATTTGAAACTACCTACTTGAATAATGTACGTGAATATTTTACTTAAAATAATAAATTTCTTGAAATTTGATCTTGTTTAAACAAATATTCAATTTTTAGATTATAGTTACATTCACCTACATTATAATTTATTATTTTTTTATTGTATTTTCATTTTCAAAGCATACAGACTTACCTTATATAAATCATAATTATATAATGATGGCACTCATGAAACGTCACGTACAAAATATATGATTGAAAATTAAATGTAACTTAGGCCGGTCGCAGATAGAATCGCATGATTTCGCAGCGTATGATAAAAAAAAAATAAGAGCCTATATGTGATCAGGTGTGCGCGCGCACACAGCTTCGTATCGTATGCTGTTGTATATGATAAGAAATTTTAGAACCGGTTATAAATGAGAAACGTACGATCGTAAGCTTTTACGATCGTAGAAATAGCGAAATTATGCGATCCTGTCTGCGACCGGCCTTACTGTTAGACACTTTTTAAGAATAATTTTTTAACCATAACACTTTTATTTTTTTTATTTTTTTTTTTTTTTTTTAAACAACATACTTTGATTAAAACATCGGCGTGTATGCAGAGGGAGTTTAATACAATTTTATTTCACTTTTCGGTCATCTACTTTTACCTTTTGCCGGACTTTTAAAAGTCCGAAAAGTGAAACAAAATATATTCAATATATGAATATACTCTTTGCATGAAAAAGCTATTTACTAAATATATATAATCTTATGAAATATAAAAAAGTCACTTTTTATAAATTTATAATCTGAGCGTACACTGCAGCGTAAGTGTGTCCTTATTTATTGTATTATAATGAAACTTTGCATTATACAAAATATTCAGAAATAATTATGTTTCATAACAAAACAGACATTTTCATAAATAAATTTATAAGGTAATAATGTTAAAATTCCATTTTGAAAAATATAGAACATTGTAATGTATAACGCACTGCAATGATGAATGAAATCAATATACATAATATTGGTCATCAGTGCTAGGTTTATTTCTAACCACGGACAGTTATGACTTAGAATTAGATTGACTCTTAGCCGTGGTTAATATGAGATATTTGGATACTTTCGTTCTTTAAACAAAATATGATTCAATAATATTTTCATTTTTACAAACAGTTGCTTCAGAATAAAAATGTCGTATAAACCATGACATTTTGATGCCATTTTAGACCCTACGTACATAAAGCATTAAGTCCATAATTGCATCAAAACTTCGTGGTTTATACGATTCTTATATTATATTATATTATATTATATTATATTATATTATATTATATTATATTATATTATATTATATTATATTATATTATATTATATTATATTATATTATATTATATTATATTATATTATATTATATTATATTATATTATATTATATTATATTATATTATATTATATTATATTATATTATATCATATTGTTTCTACGATAGAATTTAAACTAAAAAAATAATAATAATAAAATAAACAAAATATAAATATAGTCATCCGTTAAACTACTTTAAAAAAAAACTCAGCTATTTTTTGTTGTTTCCTTTGTAGCGTAATGTTTTCTCAACGATGCTCTGATCGTGTTACGATAAATAAAGCAAACGTTTTATCTCCCACTGACATGCAAATCCGCAGCCTTTTATCTGGTTAGAATTACCAAGTCAGGAAGGAGTACAATTGTGTCTCATTTCAGGTTTACATTACTCTTGCCATATAATCTTTGTGGTTGGGTGCATGCATGGTTAATCACGGCCTATTCTCAGGGAACAAGAGGAATAATCTGAATTTTGGAAAACTATTTTACATAAATCACCACATTTTTTCCTTGTATTTTTGTGTAATAAGTATCCAATAATTTTGATTTCTAGATATTGAAAGGGATTTATTAATATTGAAAGGGATTTATTACTAAAATTATAGGTTGATTTATTATTATCTAAGGTTTCCAAGTTTTCTCAGTTTTAAGTAAAATATGATGAATAATTAAATTTGTACGTAGCAGCGAACTAACTCTAACTTGAACTTGGTATCTCTTTTTTTTTAAAAATGTCTGCATTAACAGAGACAATTATATTTTCTCGGTCATGCATGTACAATTTTTTCTTAGAAGAAGAATTTTAACTCCATTTCTGTATGTTATGATATATAGGTGGGAATTTTCTTGTAATAGAAAATTGTTTACAAAAAATAAAGATTTTTTTGTCTTTCGTGTAGTACAAATTTTATAAGTTTGTCTTTCTTTTTAAATAAACCATATAATATATATTTATAAGGCTTCAAAACTCCCTTTCATAAATAAAACATTTTTTTTTTATATTTTATAATAATATTTTCATGCATTGTTTTATAAAAAGTCATCATAAAATTGTAAAACGAGGTCATGTAATATATAAATTAATACCCTGACATTAAGCAATATTTAATTCTAATGTGCAATAAAATCATTCCATAAATACCTTTGTTCAAATATTCATTAAAATATGCATACTTAATTATCCAAAACACTTTATGAAATGAAAAAATGCACCGACCTAGATGTTTTTAACTCGAAAGTATTTTACGATTGAGAATTTTTTTTTTCCATACCATCAACAATATTGCACTCTGCATCAGAAAGAAATTACACAAACCCAGTGAATATATAATGTATATAAACGCCGTGAGCGCTGCAGTATTTGAACTTTTCCCTTTTGTGTATAAGCATTCAGGATTATAAAGTCAAAACAGAGTTTAATTAAATATGCAATATATTAAATAAATTTGTACCCAAGTGTAAAGGCTACGTACAGTACTTACAAACAACATTTTAAAAAATTTAATGTAAACATTGTAAACATGTTGTAATGTATACCTTTCTATAACAGATGTATGTAAAATGACCTTTGAAAAGCATTTTTTACTAATATATTGAAATTATGTTATTATAACTATTATAATTACAGTATTTGAATAAAAATGAAGGCTTTATTATAATGATAATTTTTTAATTACAAATTTGAATACAGGACTTTGATGTATTGTACGTCAATTTTTTATGATTTTTTAAAGAATCAAAATCGAGGTGAAAGACGCAAATAAAGGTGAAAATCATGCAAATATTTAATATGCAAGCAAATGAAAAGTCGTTGCATAAAATGCATAACTATGACGTATCACAGTCTTTTTACTCAATTTTTATTGTTTAAAACATTGAAAAAAAAATGCATAAACATAAAGTCTTGTACTCAATGCAAATATGCGATAAAAATTATGAAGGTTTTTCATATTCAGGTTCACATGAAATTTGCCGCTACTTAACCCCTTATAAATATTCGATGCAACCTGCAATTCAGAACTGTTAATTGGGTTGCATAACATACCAAAACTGCAGGCGCAAACCACGAAATGGCGGCCAAATTTTTAGAAACACGAAATGTCGGCCAAATTTTTAGAACCACGAAATGGCGGCCAAATTTTTAGTCGTGATGTGATGATACAAATAATATTTTAATACATAAAATTAATAATAAATATAAAATAAAATTATTAGAGTGAATTTTAACTATATTATGAAAACAATATTTATTTAATATTTAAATACAAAATATTGTCCGCCAAAGTTTTAATAAAATTAAACATTAAGGCTTGTTAAGAAATACAACATATAATATTAGAGGTCGAGCGTGGTTAGTACTTGGATGGGTGACCGTTTCAAGTAAAAATTACGCTGCTCCCTCCCTGGGGTAAGTTCGTCTCGCTTTCCACCCAGTGCAGTGATGCACTTGTGTGTGGTTCCCCAGGCTTTGGACATCGCTTTGGTCCATTGAGAAAAAGTAGAGGTGTCCGTCCTGACTGAGGTTTTCGACGGTTCCCTCAGTCTCACCTCAGCGAATGCTGGGACGCGTAAGCATGCAGGCCGTGGCTACTATCCGTTCCCTACCTTATCCCTACCCAGTACCCCGCCGTGAGTTGTAAGCTCTTAGGGGTGTATCCTTGTAAAAAAAAAAAAAAAAAGTAATATATAGACTCGGAGGAGACTGTGAGTCATCTCAGCTGAACTCCTACAGTGTTGTCAGATCAATCAAGCTAGTGGTGAACAATACTCCAGCATACGACGTGTTCCAGTTTTATTGACTAATACTGTACATAATAGAGTAAAGCCATGATATTGTTGGGTTGTATGCTTACAAGACAATGAAAAGGTGTTTACCTTCCCTCCCTTCCCCTCCTGAAGAGCAACCTTATGCTCTATAGCATTGGAAAAAAAAAAAAAAAATAGAAAATTTATAAAAAAAAAATTGTAAATTTTAGATTTTATATCGTTTTCATATCATCTGTAACCTAGTTACATTTTTGTGTCCTTAATTTATTATAACTGACAATAAAGTCAATTTTTCTATATTTTTTTTCAATGCTTTAGAGCATACGTTTGCTCTATAGGAGGGAAAAGGAGGGGAGAAAAACACCTGGGCGTTAATTTGTAAGCAAGCAACCCAACAATCTTGTGGTGCCTCCTTATCCGCTGGCATAATATGGCATTACGTTATATCCTTAAATAAACAGTCTCTATTACAAGTTTATTGAAGTTCTTTTGACTCATTATATTAATATAAAACATTATTTCATCAAGGATATCAAACAAAGCATTGCATGCAAGCCTCTAGGCGGTGCATGCAAGTTTGCAGTGCAAAACTCTTTGAAAGATATTGAGGTCAGAGTTTGTTTAACTTTAGAAATTACCTTGTATTGTGTCTATTTCTACGTTTTCTTAATTGTTCTTGTTTTAATTGAGGTCATATCATTGTACATTGTGGCTGCATTTTTAATATAAAGTTAAAACAAAACAGCCTAGAATTTTATTAGAGTTTAAGTTTTGGAATATAATGAAAATGTAAATGAAAAAATTGTTTAATTAGGAATTAATGTTTAATGTTTTTAAGCATTCCCATTTAAAAATTATTTAATATTTAATTCATTAATGATGTTAAGGGTATGGTAACACGCCCAGTGTTAAAAAAAATCCCTGACATGAAAATTGTGAAAAAAAAAATTAAAATGTTCTCCTCTACATCCCCTATCAGCAGTTAAAATGTCAAATATACAAATTCATAACTTAAAAACTAGCCCCTATTTGTATACCTTATATTTTAGTTACTGTTAGGGGGTGTAGAGGAGAACATTTTTATTTATTTATTTTTTTTTCATAATTTTCATTTTAGGGATTTTTTTAACGTTGATGGCGTTATCTTATCCTTAATTGAACATTTCTTTTCATTAATTAAATTGAGAAAATGTGATTAAAAGAATTTTTGATTAATTTTTATTCCGATAGAATTCAATATAATTAAAATTAATCTACTGAAAGTTAATTACATTCATAATATAACATGTATACTGTTAAATTATTAACTCTTAATATTTCTTAAATTAAATAAAAAAATTGTTTCCAGATGGCTTATTTTTCCATTAAATTAAGTCTTTGTCAGCTAAGTACTAAAATTTGCCGCCGTATGAACTCGCAGGACAAATTTCAGTCGACTAAACAGAAGTGACGTCATGGGAACAAGACAGTCTGTGAAAATAAAGAGAAAGTTACACTTCGGGATAGCAACAACGTTACCTCTGACAGTTGATTGACGATGGAGTATCGGCTTCAAAATTCTTATTGCAAAAATGGATAGTGTACAAAGCTATACTACCCCCCTGAATTTTTAGAGTCCAGGAATTAATTTTTAAAAAATATTGAAAATACAGAAAAAAGCGTAAATAAATCTCAGAATATAACTAGGTCTTAATAAATTAATTTTCATTAATTAGTTTATTTATTTATTACAATGTTAGCTTACTATATCATATTCTGCTATTGGTGTAAGCATTTAAACTTAACAACAGTATTAACAACAGTTGGAAGGATTGATAGGAAAGGAGGTGACTGTGGCCTTGTGTTAGGAACTGCCCCGGCATTTGCCTGGGAGTGACGATGGGAAACCACAGAAAACCATCATCGAGGCAGACGGTACCAAAGGGAACGACCTTCGGCATCTCCCGAATACAGGCAGTATAGTGGAAAAACATACATGCCATCTCTCGGGAGCTTACCAGAACACGCTGCCATACCTCAGCTCGAAGTGACGAAAAGTCACCTGAGCCAAGGCAGGAAGCGATTCTGGGTCTCCCGAGCGATAGGCAGAGATCAAACCACTACGCTACGCTGCTCGGTTAATAAAAATGTGAGATGATATATTCCTGCGGCGGATAAATAATAATATTATTTTTAGTTTTTCTCTTATTTTTTAATTTACATATATTATATACCAAAGCATTAAATTTAAAATCATATACTATATAAATTAAGAAACTTTCGTTTTTATTTTATAAATAAAAGTAATTATAATATTAATTCAATTATATTATTTTCTTTAATAATAGGAAGTTATTTGGAAATCCGATATAAATATACATAAGTTCCCAACAATACATGGTTAAGAAAAATTAATACTTGGGTGAATGAAAATATTATCAAGTGAATGGACTGCTCGGCAAACTTTTTCATTTGCCTCGTGGACTTTTATCTTAGAATTTTAATTATGTAATGTTATATTTTAGTCATTAAAGAAACAAAAAAAGCTGTAGCAGAGAATGGACATTATTCTCGCCAACCTCTCTATATCCTGCACTCTAATAATATACACGTACATTTTTATCATCACTTTTTGATATTGCTATTGTTAGCTTTAAAGTAAAGATATTGATATATTAACTTTATGATATTGATTGAGAAGAACAATGTTTATGAAATATCAATACCCCACAGTTGATAGGTCTAGACTCCAAGTGAACAGCTGTGATGTATTGACTCGTCCTTCAAGACTCGATATTTCATACATGTTTTATCAGCAGCTGTGATTGTTAGAACTTGTTACGGTGATTCATGAAATATAAAGTAGCTTTAATACAGTCTATCATAAGATTTTCTCTACACCTATGGACACCACGAACGTTACTCCTGCTTTGTTTGTAGACGTTACCACGCAGTCTATGGAGGCGTGGTGAACCAAAACTATTTTAATATTGCTCTTATTTCCCTAAAATCAGCCTAAAATTACAAATCTGCATCTCTCTTTCTATTGGAGCTAAAGCTCAATAGACAATAATGGATGCATTTTTTTATTTGATAATTAGAAAATATACATAAAATTATGCTTTTCTGAATTTTTTCAAATTTTTTGGAGTGCGGGAACTTATTTTAAAAAAATATTTAAAATATCTGAATTAGGGTGGTACATCTGATGGGACAACCGCGACGTCATCGACAGCCAATCACAGCAGCCGTAACATCATCAACAGCCAATCACAGCACGACAAATGACGTCATAGCAAGTGAGGCAGGAGTAACGTTCATGCTGACCAGAGGTCAATACAAAGTTTTCGTGAAACCTAACTAATTTATGCATCGAATATAAGTATAGTCACTTCCCACTCCATCAAGGCCTGCG
Organism: Siphlonurus alternatus; assembly: GCA_949825025.1. Lineage (NCBI taxonomy): Eukaryota > Metazoa > Arthropoda > Insecta > Ephemeroptera > Siphlonuridae > Siphlonurus > Siphlonurus alternatus. The sequence continues at coordinate 3,145,450 of OX463787.1, forward strand.
CACTGCGAAGCGCGCGAAGAAAAGTAGTAGTCCAACCAATAACAATCGAGATCGATATTATAATGCTCAGGTCATAATGGACAACATACTGTATGAAAATTTTTTATTACAGAAATGAATAGAGGGTGCCAAATTATGCTAATCTGATTTTTTTCAGATTTTTTTGAGACCCAGAACTATTTTTAAATAATTATTGAAAGTGAGGCTGCACCCCCTGGAGGCGTCAATAGGCGTCCAGGCACTATCCTTTTTATTAAAGATTCAGGAGTGCCAACTTAACTTACAGAACTTTCAATAATTATTTAAAAATAGTTTCAGGTCTCAAAAAAATCTGAAAAAATTCAGAGTAGCATAATTTGGTACCCTCTATTCATTTCTGCAATAAAAAAAAATCATGTATGTTGTCCATTGGTGAAGTAAGCAGTGGTATTTTAAGGTAAGGGTTATTTATTTGAAATTTCGGGAGAGATGAGAGGAGTGATTTCTAAGTCCATTACCAAATAGTTCACTACGCCTCCATAGTGAGCATGACACCGTCCAGAAATGATGCAGGGGTAACGATAGTTTTGTCTGGAACTGTACATTTAATTTATATAATATTTATTAGACGGAGTATCGACCTCAATTTTTTTTATTTCATTAATGAATAGAACCTGCAAAGTTATGTTACCCTGATTTTATTCATATTTTTTAGAGCCCAGGAACTATTTTTAAAAAATTATTTAAATTCCTTTTTGTGACGTCAAGCGGCGGCAAGTCCTAACTTTTTCTTAAGGAGCGGCGTCTCGTGACGTCACAAAAGGAACTTTCAATAATTTTTTAAAAATATTTTCTGGGCTCAAAAAAATCATGGTAGCATAACTTTGCACGCTCTATCCATTTCTGCAATAAAAAAAATGAGGTCGATACTCCATTGTGCCGATACAGTTCTATTAATTTGTAATTTTTACATCATTTCAAGACCCATGCATTCTCTAGACAGGCCAGACAGAGGAGGTTAACTTGTAACCATAAAGAATACCTTTTAGAACTAGTATTTATAAATACCATACGTATTATAACTTTAGAGAGTGAAGAGCTGATTGCGCTGACGTCATGCCCCTGTAGGTTAGGCTGCCCTATGGAGGACAAGAATGCACAGATTAGTATATAAACAAATTATGTATTTTTTTTTTTCACTTTATTAAACAAAACAAATCAGGTTTAAAAAATTGTAAAAATACGCCAATAAACGATAGATATAGTATAAAAAAATCCCATCATTATGGAACAATCAAAACTATTTTTTTCTATTTATTTTTATCATTTCTCCTATCTAATGCCATAGTAGTTGGACCTTCAATTTCTCTTTTTTACCCTCCTGACCATCCGTATACCTGCTATGCTATTTTCCCTCGTAAACAAAAACAGCAAACAACTCTATACAGTGAGGGTCAGGTGAGAGTGCCATTAGATACATTTTAGTAATTATTCTTAATAATTTAATAAATATGTTACATATTCCACAATTTATAAAAATGGATATATCGGATCACGAACTCCCAATGCTTGTGCTCATTTGTTGTATTTATTTATATATTTGTAAATTTTTATTATTATTTCATAAATTAATTGAATATAATAACTAAAAAAATATTCATTAAAATTATATTTGAGTTATATTAAAAATTAAAAAATAAATAAATAAATAAATAAATAAATAAATAAATAAATAAATAAATAAATAAATAAATAAATAAATAAATAAATAAATAAATAAATAAATAAATAAATAAATAAGTAAATAAATAAACAAACAAACAAACAAACAAACAAACAAACAAACAAACAAACAAACAAACAAACAAACAAACAAACAAACAAACAAACAAACAAACAAACAAACAAACAAACAAACAAACAAATAAATAAAATATAATTATTATTGACAAAAAAAAATTATAGTTATAAAATTTTTTAAACAAAATGCTTTTATCATACTTTTAATTATTAGCAATGTTTTATTATGTATTTTGTCTCGTATTTAAACTTAAGCACAGTCAAATTAATTTGATATTCATCCCGGAAGTAGTCGGAAGTATTAAGTTTACAGCTCTTCTGTGTTTCATTCAATTTTGAAAATTGACAGATAAGCTTGCAGTACCACGTACTAACTTTTGTGTGAAATTGTAACGCTGAAATACGAATAGGAAAGACAGAGAAAATGCACTTCCGGAGGGAATATCAACTAAATTTGACTGTACAGATTTTTATTAAATTTGATGAGAATTGTGAGTGGATTGATGTTTTTATTAGACTAACTTCGGTTTCTTGGTATTTATATTAACAATTCATTCAAACGTGAAATTGCTTTTTAATAAGAAACTCTTCTTGATAAAAAAAAAAAAAATATATATATATTATATTATAATTAATGTTATAAACTTCCGCGTACAATTAAGATTTGTGAAAAAAATCTGTCTGTGAACAGAAAAATAACAATATCATTTTATAAATATTTTATTAGATACAAATTGTATATATTTTCAAAAATTTAATGAACAAAAATAATAGTAAAGAAAATATAGGAAATGTATATTTTCATATATATGTTTCATGTACATAAGGTTCATTAATAAAAATCGATTCTCTCTTATTGTGTATTTACGAACAGATCTAATATACAATATTGGTAACAATTCAATTGGTTCTCATACAAAAATATATGAATACTTTTATCATTATAAAAAAAGAAAAGGGGCTATGTAACTTAAGATATAATGGGTGCGAATCACGAAGAAGTTAACCAGGTTTCTAACCACTTTTAGCTTAACCACGTTTAACTATACCTGTTTTACGTGTTAAATTACCTAGTTAAACGTGGTTAGAAACCTGGCTAACTGCTTCGTGAATCGCGCCCAATTAGTCATTTTTATTTTTCAATATAAGACATGTAATATTGTATGGAAAGAAAAACAATGTCGTAAATGCCTTATATTACATTGAAAAATTAAATTGGGTGGATTTTAGTATACAATGAATTTCTACTTCGAAAACTCAGATTAAATTAATAATTAACCAATGACCAGTGTAACATATTTATGACGATGTACGAGAATTAAATATTTTTTTTTTTAGTGTTATATATATAAAACGAAATCATTTTTTTTTTCTTTTTTTTTAACATAAAGTGCGAAAAATAGTAATAAATATGCATGTAATGTAAATAATAAATTCAATTAAATCAGTCTACCATATACTTAGAATCTATATAAATGGAGAAAATTAATATAATGTACAAATTATGACCTGATCATTCAAGAGTTATAATGGACAACATGCATGAAAAAAAATATTGCAGAAATGAATAGAGGGTACCAAATTATGCTATTCTGAATTTTTTCAGATTTTTTTGAGACCTGGAACTATTTTTAAATAATTATTGAAAGTGCGGCCACGCCCCCTGGAGGCGTCAATAGGCGTCCAGGCACTATCCTTTTCATTAAGGCTTCAGGGGTGCCAACTGAAATCACAGGACTTTTAATAATTATTTAAAAATAGTTTCGGGTCTCAAAAAAATCTGAAAAAAATTCAGAGTAGCATAATTTGGTACCCTCTATTCATTTCTGCAATATTTTTTTTTCATGTATGTTGTCCATTATAATGTACTTGCATTTTAATTTTAATGTGGGTAAATAAAATTACTTTCCAACTTATTATAATAAACATATGATGCGAAGATATGACATATTTTTAAAACAATTATTTTATATCAAACAACTCAATTATACAAATTAATAAATTTTGTTAAAAATTTCGACGAGGATGGGATTCGAACCCACGCGTGCAGAGCACATTGGATTAGCAGTCCAACGCCTTAACCACTCGGCCACCTCGTCTTCATATTTGCTGGCATGCAAAAAATATTGAAATTGTACGTCTTCTTGAAGAAAGCTACAAACGACCTTCACTAACAGATAACTCGAGCATTGCTGACACACAAGTTTAGACCGTACGAGTTCTTGATGATGTTGCATTTTACAATCATTTAATTATAATGGAGTTACTCATTAGAACGATTTATTATACATTCTCTCGCTTTACGAGACGTCTTGCTTGAATACACTTTTGGCACTTGATTTCTATTATAATGTCCCGGTGAAAATTAATAGACAATGGACAACATACATGAAAAAATTTTATTGCAGAAATGAATAGAGGGTACCAAATTATGATACTCTGAATTTTTTCATTTTTTTTTGAGACCCGGAACTATTTTTAAATAATTATTGAAAGTCCTGTGATTTCAGTTGGCACCCCTGCAGCCTTAATAAAAAGGATAGAGACTGGACGCCTATTGACGCCTCCAGGGGGCGTGGCCACACTTTCAATAATTATTTAAAAATAGTTCTGGGTCTCAAAAAAATCAGAAAGAATTCAGAGTAGCATAATTTGGTACCCTCTATTCATTTCTGCAATAAAAAATTTTCATGCATGTATGTTGTCCATTCTTTATGGTTAACTGTGTGAAGACAGAAAACACTTTGTACCGAAGAAAAAAATTTATATCATATGCAATAGCTAAAACATTATTTTTTATAATTTTTATTCATAATGTTGGTATGTGTCTGTAAAATATGAAATAATTTGAAATATTTTAAAAATTCAAGTTGGTAAAAATCACTGATAGTTATTAAGGTCGTATTTTTGACATGACATCCCATGTAATGCGATAACAACTGAACTCATATCACAAAAAGTTTGCATGTTTTCTTTGATTAATAGAAAGGTAGTTTCATTTTTTTTTTATCCAAAACAATATTCCAGTAACATTAAAATAATTTTATACATTTACAAGTACTATAATATTTAATTTATTTTTCACTCTTTTTTGAAATTAATTGTAATTATTAATTGCCAAAAATTGAATCAAGACCCAATAAAATAGTCATGAAATTATTAATATTAAGCTTTCTTTAAACGAATTTAACAAAAAATTGGTGAAATTTATTTGTACTTCCTGTGTTTTAAGGAATCGGCTGTTTGACGTAGTCTCCATTGATTAACATGTAAACCTGAGCAAATTCATAAATATTCTGAAAATTATTTGAGGCAGATTTTTAGTGACTAAAAGCCATAGAAATATTTTAAATTCTTCTCTATGGCTTATAGGAACTAAAATTTGCCTCAAAAAATTTTCAAAATTTTTGTGAATTTGATAAGGTTTACATGTTAATCAAAGGGGACTACGTCGAACAGCTGATTTGTGTCATCTCTACCTTAAATGATAGTGGTGCATTTTTCATTTAATACACTTTACAAATTGATTTCGTAAAAATAAAGGAGAGAGAGAGAGAGAGGGAGAGAGAGATAAGATTGAGACGACTGCTCTCTTCTGAAAAGAGATTAGAGGACATCGAAAAGCAATCACGTTTCTTCTGGCAATTCAATTAAGTTGACACTCCCAATGTCGACGGAGGGTTTTCTTTATTCCCGACCTCAATCGGTGCAGTAACCATCCGACCTTTTGTCAAAATTTTATATTACAAGTTCTTCCATATCTTCCAGTAACATATTGTACCATTTCTTTAACAATATCAAGCGTAGTCGACTGGAAAAATGATATTATTGACTATTTGAAAAGATCTTGTGATGCTTTATTAATATAGGTTTATATTATTGGAAATTTAATATATAAGGGAGTTTTATTATTACCAAAAGTATACGCTAGCAGTTTCTCTCTCTATATATATATCTTTCTCATAAGTTACATTCTTCTTATGGTACTATACTTTTCAAAATACATACATACTTGGCATACATTATGTTCTGTCAGTGAATAAATTAAGTCTGCTATTATTAACATTGTCAAAATTAAAAAAAAAATAGCACTATTAATTACAAAATTAATTGTTCTGCGAACATTAGTCAACCAAAAGCATGTCTGACTTAAACGATTAAATGGCAAAACTAAAATTCTTCTCGTCTCTTTACAAATTGCAAATCTGAATCGATATATTTGAAAGCAAAGGTGCAATTCGTGATGTCCCGAGTTGTAAATAATCAAGAATTACATGATAACATTCCGAATGTTCTGAAGTGTATCATATCAGAATCTTGTCGGCATGTAAGTTAATTGTTCAATGAAACATAAAGTAACTTGATAACTTTCAATTGATAATTAAAGGATTAATAAAAATTATATTCAGTCAACTTTTATTTAATTTTTGTTTTAGTTTGAAACCATAAATAAGATTCAATCTGTGATAGATTGCTAATGTGGTATTTTTATAATTAATCTAGGTCTTGAAGAAACATATTTTTCATGTAAATGTCTTCAACCAATAAGGTTATTGTGTATAACCTTGGTTGATTGTAAAATAAGTGACCAATAAAAAAAAAAAAAAAAAAAAAAAAAATGGCCAGCACTCAGAGTGGTCCTGATATATTACCTTTGTACCCTCAGCAAATGTTATTAAGGTAATACTCATTTCAAGTATAATGGTATAAATAGTTGGGCAGAGGAGTAATTGTATTGAACCTCAGTTCATTTGGATATTTAAAATGTTCAGAAATTATTCCTGAATGATTTATTTAATTATTATTCATTAATCCATCTTCACTATGATCTCCCTGGTGCATAACGCAAACATTTTGTGGGCACAAGTTATAATTTTATCCTACTTAATAAAATATTTGTAAAATAATTTTATAAATGTTATAAAAATTTATATTATTTAAAAATAAATAAATCAGAAAATAAATTCATTTAAAAAAAAATTGTTTAAAACATTTTTTAATATTTAGTATAAAAAAAATACTTTTAATGTTAAAATCTTTTAAAGAATTTATATTTTATTTTTGTAAGTATTTAGTACAAGAAAACTCCATGTAATCTTCAAAACAGCTGTTTTTGTACATGGAGTTTTATGTTATTTCGACTTTTAAAATTTTTTTCATTCGATTCCGTCTTAAAGAAATATGTTAATTAATCGTTAACATGAAATTATTTAATTTAATTAAACAATTTAATTTAACAATCGTTAACAGGAGTAATATTAATACAAAGCCTCAATATTAGTGGATTTAAATCACAATAGTACTATTATTTAGTTAGATTTCTATTACCCGATTGTTTCACTAAAATTGTAAATATTTTTTTTTATCATATTAATAGCAATTCAATTTACTAACAAAAGTACTTTTTACATTTAATCATTATTATTTAATGTTAAATGTATATTAAAAAATTGAATGTGTGCTAAATACTTCATAATCTTCATAATATAAAATTGCTGGGAGAGTACACATAAAGATTTGTGGAATGTTATCATTCTTGTGTCTTTCATGTGCTCCAGGCATCAATATTATGGTTTGTAAATATCTTACCTCGGTCTATAAACTTTGAAGCATCCGAGGAATGTATGAAACTTCTTAGAAACAATGCTCAGATAATACTACACTTTCAGTTATACTGAAGTACACGTAAGACTGAACAGCAGCTTATTAATCTTATTATTTATTTTTTTGTGAGCTTTTGGGGAAACAGATTTCTAAAGCAAGTTATGCGGCAACATAAGTTGCTTAGTTTGTTTCATTCCTTAAAAAAAATTATACTTGAGTAAAATAATACTCACTCATGCATCCAGGAAGTACATGCCTAGGAATGCGCAGCCTAAAATAAATTACCGACCATCCTGACTGAGGTTTCCATGGTTTCCTCAGTCACAACCAGACAAATGCTGGATTGAATTGCTAGGCCATGGACGTTCCGGTTTGAAAAAGACTCAAAATCCTTCACAATCGACTAAGAAGAGCTAGGAATTTAATGTTAATAAAGTCACTTGTAACCAGCATGCAGTAGTTTGCATTTCATTTGAGAAAAAAAAAATCATTCGTAAATCTACAGCTCCAATAATGCAATAAATATATTGTTGATAACAAAGGTCAATGGTTGGAGTACTGTTATATGAAAAGTAATTATAATTTTCAGTTTTACTTTCATGAAAAAATAATAACTTTTTGTGATTATATTATTATTTTCTGCATAAATTGCTTGTTATATACATTTCTGATAATTCAATATGGACACATTAATTACATAATAAAGCATGCGCTATTACACTCGTAATGCTTCAATTGACATGCACAAAGCACAAATATTATCCTTTATCGTAAATTTATTAAATAACATGTACTATGATAAAAATGTTGCTATAAATATAATTATGTATACAATAACATGTACATGGGAATAGTGAGACATGATTAATAATGCTATCTGCATGTAAATCATTCAAATGTGCCATGAATACAAAGCATAATGGTGCAAGGTTGTAATAAAACGTATCATGCATCTAACATCCCATACAAATAAATCTCAACAACAGTATAGTAATCAAGATTTAAACATACTATTATTTACGCGATCCTGTTTTATACTCTTATATAACTTGTAATATTTTTATAACAATTTCATTGTTCTACACAGTATACACTTAATAAATTTTAATATTAAAATAATAAATTTATCACCAGGTAATTTGAAACTACAGTGAAACTAAAGTCTTTCTGTTGATTCGACGTCACGAATTTCGTTCTCTATTACGAAAGGTTCATTTCCATGAAGCGATGTCGAGCGGGGCTTTGCGAGGTGAGAAAAGCGCACTTGCTTCAATCTCGTATGGCGGAAATGTTGGTGATAAAATCGCTCCCCGCAAGGCGAGGAAATGGAGTATCGACCTCATTTTTTTTTATTGCAGAAATGGATAGAGCGTGCAAAGTTACTCTAAACTGATTTTTTTTTCAGATTTTGATTTTTAGAACCCGGGAACAATTTTTAAATAAATTATTGAAATTCCTTTTTGTGACGTCACGAGGCGGCAAGTCCTATCTTTTTGTTAAGGAGCGGCGTCTCGTGACGTCACAAAAAGGACTTTCAATCATTTTTTAAAAATAGTTCCCGCGCGGGCTCTAAAAAATCTGAAAAAAATCAGGGTAGCACAACTTTGCACTCTCTTTACATTTCTGCAATAAAAAAATTTGAGGTCGATACTCCATTCCGAGCCTTTGATTGGCTATTTTCCCACTTCATGGAAATGCACCTTAATGGAAGGGTCACGTGACGTCAAACCAACGCTGAGCCGAGACGAGTATGCAGTGAAATTAATTTGACATTCCTTTCGAAAGTAGCCGGAAATGAGAGGTTTGCAGCTCTTCTGTTTTTAATTCTGTTTTGAAACACTGCAGAGTGGTTTCAAGTGACCTATGTGTGAAATTGTAACGCTGAAATACAAAAAGGAAACCTTCCACTTCCGACTACTTCCGGAGAGGATGTCATGAAAATTTGGCTTTAGCAACTGGTAGTTTCACGGTCCCTCTCAATTCTCCAATTTTCTCTATATATTTTCATACAATCTCCCTCTCTCTCCACTCATCATGGTATCTGTCTGTCTGTCTGTCTGTCTGTCTGTCTGTCTGTCTGTCTGTCTGTCTGTCTGTCTGTCTGTCTGTCTGTCTGTCTGTCTGTCTGTCTGTCTGTCTGTCTGTCTGTCTGTCTGTCTGTCTGTCTGTCTGTCTGTCTGTCTGTCTGTCTGTCTGTCTGTCTGTCTGTCTGTCTGTCTGTCTGTCTGTCTGTCTGTCTGTCTGTCTGTCTGTCTGTCTGTCTGTCTGTCTGTCTGTCTGTCTGTCTGTCTGTCTGTCTGTCTGTCTGTCTGTCTGTCTGTCTGTCTGTCTGTCTGTCTGTCTGTCTGTCTGTCTGTCTGTCTGTCTGTCTGTCTGTCTGTCTGTCTGTCTGTCTGTCTGTCTGTCTGTCTGTCTGTCTGTCTGTCTGTCTGTCTGTCTGTCTGTCTGTCTGTCTGTCTGTCTGTCTGTCTGTCTGTCTGTCTGTCTGTCTGTCTCCCTCTCTCTCTCTCTCTCTCTCTCTCTCTCTCTCTCTCTCTCTCTCTCTCTCTCTCTCTCTCTCTCTCTCTCTCTCTCCCTCTCCCTCTCTCTCTCCTCCACTCATCCCTTGACATGATGTTTGAAAATTGACTTGAACCTCCCCCGAACTTCCGTGTAAAATATAATTACAAATTGATCGTGACAGAAACACATGATCCGTAGCAAGATATAAGACAACAAATAAATTTGGTACTAAATAATTGTTGCAAAATTTAATATTAAATTTTAAACCATTATAAAAAAATAATAATAATTTTAAAATGTTTTTATTTACCAATAACAATATATTATTATTTTTGCTTGTCAATACCATTATTAAGAAAATTATGTTTATAAATTTAAATATTTATTAAAACTGCTATCAAAAATACATCAAATGTTTAAAACCAAAATAAGTACAACTTTCCTACAAAATTTAGACAAGTTATATTTAAATAATTTTCACGCTGACATCTGTCGAATAATAATTAAAAACAAATTGTATTTAAAAACTATAGACATAGATATTTATTTTTGCCTAAAAAAAAAAAAAAAATCAGGGAGTTTTTTCACGTAAATTTTATTACAATGAGAGATCCATTTTTTTTAAATAAACATTGCATTTTAAATAGCCAGAAATGCATATATATTGCAGGAAAAATAATAGTCTATCATTACAGCTTTGAAAATATTATTATTATACTTTGTGTATTGTTCATAATATTTTATTTTTTATTCCAACTTACAATTTTGATATAACAAAATACAAGGTAAACAATTGCAAAGTTCCATTTCGACATTTTTGATGAAGGACCTACGCCGCATTTATAAGTTTCGCCACTTCTCTGTATTGTTCAAACAGCCTCCAGTCTGGATCAAACCAACTTTATCTTACTCTGTCTATCTGATCAGCTCTGTCACTCTAAAAATGGTTCTTTCTCCTCTTCTTCTGTTAGTGCAACTTTTTCTCTGTCTCTAAGGGCTGCCTCACACAAAATCGCATAGTGTCGCAGCGTATGATAAAAAAATAAGAATATATTCGATCAGGTATACACAGCTTCGTATCGTATGCCTTCGTATATTATAATAAGAAATTTAGAACCGGTTCTAAATGAGTAACGTACGATTGCAGAAATAAAAGTCTGTGTGCGACCCGCCTAAAGGCAGATTCAGAAGGCGACAACGGCGATGCGACGCGATTTTGTCATATAGGCTGTAAAATCGTATGCGGCAAGTGAATTTGCCATTGCGGTGGCGAATATCGCGTTAAATTACGATACTGTTTTTTTTAATCGCCAAATATGGCCGCCAATGGATGTTACAGCAAGTGCGCATTATTCGTTTTGCATCGCTTGATAAAAATCGCCATGTGAATCCGCCTTAACTAAATCTGTCTGTTGCTGAATTGCTGTCACTCTGTCTCTGTTATAGTTCTCTTCGCCTCTGTCTCTAACTTTTTTGTCACTCTGTCTTTGCCCATGTATGTATTTTCTATGTCTCTGAGGTCTTTGCGAATTTCTCTCTCTCTCATTTCTCACATCAGCACACTTCTATCAACCTCAAAAACTTTTACTCTTCTCTGCACGCCAGACTTTCCAATTCTAATCACCGCCCAAACTTCGCATCCTTTATTCACTTTCTTGCTAGTATGAAATTCACTTTAACAAAAAAGTTCCGAATTTCAATGGAACTTTTTTTAAATTGAAAAAAATGTTATTTACACTTTGAACGCTTCTCTGCAAATTTATTCTTGAGGAAAGTTTCAAGTACCTTCGTTTGAAGTTGCAGGTTGTTGCAACTTCAACATGAGAATACATCATGGTTATAGAGATATGGGTAATGGAAATCAGGGCTAGATATGAATCATGTTAAGAATGAATTTCAGTAGGTTGATATCTCGCAATCGTACCGCCTGAATGCAACAAGACTTGCAGGGAACTTAAAACTCCCTATCAATAGGTGTCATACAAATTTTGAAGCGAACCTGTCTTATCAGTTTTGTGAAAACTGAGGTAGAATTTTAATATTAGCCTTATGGACGGAAACCGGAAATGGAGCCGTTGTGAGCTCAAAATGTTATTGCGTTACCACTAATCCCCCAAGAATTTTATTTGATAATTCTAATTGACAAGTGGGATAAGTTCCATGGTAAAAATTTCAGGTGAAGTTTTCGGAAGAATTTGTAATGTTCCGTCTAGTTTAAACACAAAGATTTAACCATAATTTTATTTTATACCAAGAAATTGTGATGTAGTTACAAAAAGTGTTAATGCTATGCTTAATTTTACCTAACGTTCATTACTTATAATAATTTTAAGATATCTTAAAAACCAACAACCATGTCAAATACTTATTTATTTATTTTGATCTGTTTAGCATTAAATAAATTATTTTAGTTTTAAATTTAAATTATTTAATTTAATAGAAAAAAAAAATTATTCAAAAAGAATTCATTAAAAAACATTTTCTTTAAAAAAATTAATTTTATTACTTTATAAATATTGTACACAAAAACACTAATTAATATGAAATCGACTTGTTACCGATTTAACACTGCAAGTGGACTCGTGATTTTCACTCCAGCATGTGGCTTGTTCCAATATTACTGTCCAAGACTGTACATTTCGTCAGTAGAGTGAAAGTGATTGACAAGCACAGAGATATGTCACGTATTAGTGATGGTGAAATAACACAACAGTACAAAAAAGTTTTGATTTAAATCACACATGACCCTCATTGATGCTTGACTTTAGTGATTTCATCAGAAACAGACACACTCAAAAGAAAATCAATACATCATAATATTATCATACAAATGAATTCATATAAAAGCATTTCAGGATAATTAACATAAGATATTAATTAATTATAAATATCTGTAAAGTCTATACTACACGATATAATTTTGTACAATTTTTCCCTACAAAATTTTTTGTAAGGAAAAATTGTGTAGTATAATACCGGCTTAACATTATAGTGTATCCAATAAAAAGTATAGTGTAAAAAATACAATGCATTGTGTCTGTTTGAACAATAGGGGAATTCCATTGTATTTTAGAACAACAGGCTTTCTACCAATGTAATTTGTCACTGGAGGTGAAAATAAAAGAAAAAAAAAAGAAAAAACGCCGGGTGTTCTGTGCTCTTTAAAAGCTTTCTCTCTCTCTCTCTCTCTCTCTCTCTCTCTCTCTCTCTCTCTCTCTCTCTCTCTCTCTCCCTCTTTCTCTCTGTTGTTACGCACTATATATATGTGTGAGAGGTATTAGAGACATAATTAATTACAGTTTGATATATTGCTGGTGATCGTTAGTGACTATAATATATCAATGTTCTATATTAAGCCATTCTGGAACTGTAAACTAAGCCTATATTGATTTTTATTAAATAAATTTGTCTTTAAATCAATAAATATCTTTTGTCTCTCTTCATAAATATTCTTCCTTTCAATTTTTATATGTTCTCAATAATATTTAACAGAAAATATTATTTTTATTAAAGTATATTTCGAGTTTATAAGATAGAAAACACGGATCAGCTGGCCCAATGCTAAAAAAATCCCATTCATTAAAATTATGAAAAAATTTAAAATGTTCTCCTCTACATCCCCTATCAGTAGGTAAAATATCAGGTATACAAAAACGAGCTAGTATTCGAGTTATTAATTTTTAAAGTTGACTAATTTAACATGGAAGTTCCATTTCTCCATGTTAAATCAACTTTAAAAATTAATAACTCGAAAACTAGCTCATTTTTGTAAACCTGATATTTTACCTACTGATAGGGGATGTAGAGGACAACATTTTATTTTTTTTCATAATTTTAATGAATGAGATTTTTTTTAGCATTGAGCCAGCTGATCCGTATTATCTCTACCTTAAGCTGAAACAAGTAAACTTTTTGTATAGGTCTCAACTGAATATTTCTTTTTTTTAGAGAAGGATGGTAGGAATTCGAGTACATTACCTACATATTGATGGAATGCAGACAAAGTTTGTAATTGTAAAACCAAGGCACGAACGTATAGTGGTCTATTTAGAAAATGAAATTTTTCACGTTGGAAACGCTGTTATTTTTATTATTATTAAAACGCATGAATGGTCATTTTGTCCTTTGTCCCACTATTTTAATAATGAACTATCTGCTATATCATGTGAGTGCAAATAAGAGCTGTAAATAGGTTGAAAATAAAGTTCATTGTTGCACTCACTTGAAATAGCAGACAGCATATTATTACGGACGAGGATCGATATATCAAACATAATATTATATAATGTATTTTAACTGACTGTAACATATATAACTACTATCGGAACCAAAAAGGTGTGCCCCTCTCTTTATGGGAGTTATGTGCTGTTCAGGGGCACACATTTTTGGTTCCGATAGTAACCACGTTACTAGCCAAAACTGTTTCATGATTTTGTACATTTTATAGGATAAAGGTATATACAATCAAATCCATCCTGCATTTATATACTATAAGTAACTGAGGAAACCGCAGAAACTTGAGTGAATATATAGACGGTATATGTCACTGAATTAGAAGGAATGCTATAAATATAGTTATTGACCAGTGCATTGTTAAAATATTGTAAGATCAATATTCATGTAAATTAATTAGAATAAAAATCAAATGGGATTAAAGATTTTCCTATATTTTTTACAACAACTATGAGCTTGTAAGTCAAGGCAGGTTAATGGGTAGGGATAAGGTATAGAAAAAGGATGGTGGCCACGGCCTATTGCGTGTCCCAGCATTCACCAAGGTGAGACTGAGGGAACCGTGGAAAACCTCAGTCAAGACGGACACTTCTACTTTTTATCATGGGACCAATGTGATGTCTAAAATCTGGGGAACAACACATAAGTGCATCACTGAACTGGGTGGAATTTACTCCAGGGAGGAAGCAACGTGATTTTTACTTGAAATGGTCACCCATCAGAGTATTTAAACACGCTCGATGTTGCTTGACTTTGGTAATCTAACGAGAACTGGTCAATGCACTGCGCCACGCTCAATCTCTATTACATCTTAAAATATAACATCAATCGATCTACTGTAGTCCATAGTTGGATTTTATTTTTCTCCGTTACAGCATTAACAACTATAAATACCTACCCTCTACAGTTTCACAGTACAGCTATAATTAAATGCAAAATTTATATTGATAAAATTTTAAATATGCAGACTGTACAGAACTTTTGGCTTCTTTCAAAACCTTCGACTTTTATTTTTCTGTTAAATTTTGTATTGGAAAATGTATTGGAATTTCAGCAAAGCTCTAGTGAAAAAATATTAAAATTAATAATAAAAAAAATTGTCACATCCTCGTCTAAATTGTAAATTATAAAAGTTTTATTTTTTTCCCCTCAAATTCTAAACTAAAATATTCACTTCTTTCTTATAAAGAAACTTTGATTGAAGGAAAATTTTTAATCTAAAATTTGACAAAATATGCACAAACATTTTATAGCACTCCTAGCACCTCGCAAATTGACATCAAATCATCATTAATCATTAAATATGATATATTTAATAACATTAATTAAAATTTATGCACTGAAAATGATGCCCAATTATTAGAATGTTATTAATTTTGATTCAATTTATTTGTGTAAATTGTGTTGTTAATCAAACATGTTTTTTTTATGATATGTTAATTTCCTTGTATATTGCTTCATGATTTTAAATGGAGTAAATAAAGTTATACCTATTGTGTTTTTGAGAAAAGTCTTCGTTAAATGTATATCAAATTATATTTCAATTGATTCGTATACTCGACAATATAATATATACTTTATTCAGAATTGGTGACTTATTTATATTTTTTATTTTTAAATTTATTAAAAAAAAAAATTTAAAAGTTTAAATTAAATACAATTTTTATTTGTGAACTATTTTGTTTTTTTTTATAAAAAAATTAAAAATTATATAACTTTTATTGGATTTTAAATATTTTACATTTTTTAATTTATTACTTTTCATAAAATATTTAAAAAAAAGTTATATTTATGAGTTCTATCGTGTATCTGTTAAAGTATTATTGGAGTACAGGGCCGTTCCATGCGCACGGTGCATACGTTTAATTTTTTCTGCTCTATTATAGAGTTTTCCGTAAATTAATAGCCACGGCTTAGAAAAGCTGCGCAGAAACGAGTTTTAAATGTTAGTAGTCTACTGCGCATGGCTCTGCGAAGTGTGCATGATAAAAAAGCTTGAATCCAAATGAAAAGCTGCGCAAACGCTAGGTGACTAATCTGCGCACAGCCAATAGCAACTTTGTATGCTTTATGAACAAAGATACGAACTTCTACCCCAGATTGCTTGCGAATTGCAGTGTTTAAAAATTCTTTTAATACGTTACTACAACCGGTTTGGCTTGTAGTATTGCAAATAAATATCAAATTTGAGATGAGATAAAAAGCAACGTTCTCGCTAATGTTGAACAAAAATTCTGCTCCGGTAGGGGCCCCTCGTGCAGCAAAACAGCTGTTTTGAGCTCACTAAGTGACGTCACCTTGGGTGTTTTTGGCCAAAATGCGCAGATCAGTCCAAATTCGTAGGGCTGATGGACCTATCTATTATAGTTGTATCATGATTGGAGTATTTAAACTTGATTTATTTTATTAAGTTAAGTAAAAAAAATATTGTACACTTTGTTTATATGCTAGTCCGTGCATTCTGGCCCTCCTCGCATGACGTCAGCGCAATCCTCTCTATACCCTCAACAAAGTATCCCTCTATGTAACTAATGTAATAGACGTGCCCCGTAAAAGCACTCTTATTATATTAGGTATAATGTATACTACAGTGTATATTAAATACAGGTGCGTACACTTCCGGAAAGCACGAACGTTACTCCTGCCTCACTTGCTAGAGCTACAATAGACAGAGATATGCATGCAAATTTAAGTTAAGAACAACAACTTGTCTATATACAGTATATTAAGGTGGAGATAACAAAAAACAGCTGATGGACGTAGTCCCATTTGATTAACATGTAAACCTAAATAACCTCATAATAATTATGAATTATTTTAAAGAGACAGTTCTTAGCACTAAGAAGTTGCAGGAAAAATTTCAAAATAATCAAACGAGCAGATTTTTTTAAATTAAGTTTTTAAATTTTCAGTATAGGGCTTTTTCATGGAGAGCTAAACTAAAAAAATTAATTTAAAAAATCGACGTCTGATTGTTTTGAATTTTTTTTTGCAACTTTTTGGTGTTAAGGCTGTTTCTAAAAAAAAAATCAGAATTATTATGAGGTTGCTAAGGTTTACATGTTAATCAAATGGGACTACGTCGATCAGCTGTTTCGTGTTACCTTACCCTTAAGAAGTCTAGCCATCACAAAATTGTTCTCATACCTCCGTAGAGTGCCGTAAAAGTATTATTGTTGAAAAATTGTTTTTATAATGTATCTAGTTATGTTACGTTTAGTTTTTAAGTATGTGTTTGGACGTGTCTTACCATCTCATGCAGAGTGCCTTTATTATGATTGTGTCTGTATGTATTTGAAAATGACCAATAAAGAATTGAATTGAACTGAACTGAACTGAACTGAACTGAACTGAACTGAACTGAACTGAACTGAACTGAACTGAACTGAACTGAACTGAACTGAACAGAACTGAACTGAACTGAACTGAACTGAACTGAACTGAACTGAACTGAACTGAACTGAACTGAACTGAACTGAACTGAACTGAACTGAACTGAACTGAACTGAACTGAACTGAACTGAACTGAACTGAACTGAACTGAACTGAACTGAACTGAACTGAACTGAACTGAACTGAACTGAATTGAATTGAATTGAATTGAATTGAATTGAATTGAATTGAATTGAATACAAAAATGCAGAGAAGGCATATAACGTTTGTAAAATCTTGAAGTGTACGATGTATTGTGAAATGTTACCTTTGACCATATAGTTTGTATATATAACTAGATGGGACAAAACATTTACATGTGGTTACATTGCGGTTTTCTATGTCACATATCTCTCTTACTGCAGAGATTATAATCCTGCTGGCTTGCAGCCAAAAGTAGCTAATTAATGTTAATGTGGACATTATAATCCTTTGAGGTTTCCTTGAATAGCGTGTCATGAATACTACAGATATTTTACTAACAATTATCTATATTTCCACTTTCATGTTTTACTTGCAATTTTTACATAACATACAGTACGTTTACATGAGTTGTCTGATGATGTCTGATCCGTAATAGATGAACACGTATTTATAACGGATGCGTATTAAAGACTCATGTAAACAGGTATTTTTGATGCGTATTCATCCAATGTGCTTTAATTATTCACGACGCTCGTTTCAAGCGTATTCAACGTTCAATACGGATCGAAAATTATCATGTAAACAGTTGATAAAAACGTGTTTTGTTGAAAACGCATCCATTGAATACGGATCCAAGAATTTCATGTAAACGTACTGATTGTACGAATAATGGACAACCTTCATGAAAATGCTATATTGCATATTTCAATAGAGAACTGGAAGCTATGTATTGTCAAATTTTTTGAACCATATAACACCCTTAAAATCAAGGTAAAGACGCTGTGACGTCATAGTCATGCAACATATTTCCCTATGTATGCTTGCGTGTTAAATATTTGCATGACTATGACGTCACAGCATTTCCACGATTTTGAGTGATGGTTTGTTAAATAATGTGATAAAAATATGACAATATAAGTACCCTACGTAGCTCAACATTCAGATTTGCAATAGAAAATTAATGCAAATTGTTTATTAAATATAAATTACTATAACTGTAATGAGCTAATTATTTTTTTTAAAATAATAAAATATATGTAACTATGCAATTAGCATATTTTTGATCACTTTTAAAACATTTACTAAATTTTCCATGGTGTAAATTCAAATTTCAACTTTGGGATTGTTGTTGCCTTTTTTTTTTTTTTTTTTTTTTTGTTTTGTTTTGTTTTTAGATACAAAATACATATGACAATACAATAAGTATATAAAACAAACAGGTAGATTCAAAGATATTTTCAATCACGAAAAAGGAAGATAAATGCTGAGTACAAAGCGTTTGAAGTAACCCCGCACATTAAAGCAGATACTTTTCCTTATAATGTGCTGACAACGTCAAATGTTTAGATGCTTGGCTGGATCTGTTTGTCTGTTCTTCGCATGAATAATTCAAAGATAGAGAGAATCACTCAAGTGATCCAATATAGTCAGAGTCAACTGACAAGAAGAAATAAGGTACTGAATGTAAGATAGATTATGTTATGTAACATTTATTTTTACTCCAAGATTCTGTATTTTATATAATTATATGTGGGAGTGGGAGGTGTGGCGCAGTGCGCTTGATCGGGTCTCGTCAGATCACCGAAGTCAAGCAACGCCGCGCGTGGTTAGTAGTTGGATGGGTGACCATTTTCAACAAAAACCACGTTTCCCACCCAGGGGTAAATCGTTGCGCTTTTCCACTATGTGGTTCCCCTGGCTTTGGACCATTGCACTTCCGGTTCATTGACAAAAGTTGTAGCGTCCATCCTGGCTGAGGTTTCCACGTTTCCCTCAGCCGCAGGCAAATGCCGGGATGGATTTGCAAGGCCGTTGCCGCCCCCGTTCCAGAAGAGCCCGCGAAACGCTCAAGTTAGGGTTTCGGAAGGTTCGAGGTTTCAAAGTAGTATGTAATTAGTAAATAGAAGTACCCAATAGGGTTTGATTAAAAAAAAAATATATAAAAAAAAATATATATATATAATTATGTATATACAAATATTATGAATTTTTCAATTTCTCGCAATAGCAATTATATTATCAAATAAATTGAAAAAGATAGAAATTATGACACTTTCTATAACTGCAATGCACGTCCATAATGAAGTCAAGGGATATGTTTATTGATTTAATTCTGTTTCAAGGCGCATGGAGATCAAACGGGTTTAAATCCAAGTCCAACTTGAATTAAATTTTTAAGCCTCAGTTACACTAAAAAAAAAATCAGACTACTTTTGAACCCGGAAAGTATAGATAACTTTCCAAATCCAAGTTCAAAAGGTCTAATTTTTTTTTTTTTTTTTTTGGTGTGTAACAGAGGCTTAAAAATTGAATTACTATTGGGCTTGGATTTAAACCCGTTTGATCTGTAGCGCCTCATATTATGTAATAATATGAACACGCTTAATTAACAGGACATCAAAAGCAAAATTAACGAAAATTTGTTTCAATACAATAAAAAAAATTAACGAAGGGAAGGGAGTTCAAAGTTTAATGCCTATAATCCAATTCTATTTTCAATAAAAACCTAAGTTGTGATAATTCTACTGTTTATTTTATAACGATTTTTTTTTTTTTTTTTTTTTTGTAATTTTTTATGTAGCAAGTAACTCAGATTTTAATGAAATACGTACGGTATTTACCATTTTCAGTATTATTCATTTTCTTCTCGGCGAATACACTTTCATTTTACTTGTAAAATAAATGTTCTTTTTTTTTTAACAATTTGAGAAATAAATCATACAATCATACAATTATTTTTAAATTAAAAAAAAATATTTAAAAAATGTAATTTCTTTTGATAAAAATATTTCTAAAATATATTGTCACAATTTTAAATAAATTTTTATTCTCTTAATATTATTCAAATTACAAACTTGTAAATAAAAAATAATTTATGGAATATAAGAAAATATAGTAAAAATAAAAACAAAATGAAATTATGTTTTCATGTACTAAAGAATAAAAAAAATTGCTGTATTCATAATTATATTTTAAACCAATATTTTTATTAAAATTTTTATACATTATAACAATTATTATGTTAAAATTGTATATTATCCAACATCCATTTTTCAAATATGTTCTTCAAAGATGACTTGTGATATACTCTGATAAGGTTTGCGGTTTTCTACTATACGCTCAATTCCAGAGCAGCCCCAAAGTTTTATTGCCCACTACCTCTCGATATAACCCTTCTGGTGTGACGTCATAGTTTATACAGCTGTTGGAATTAAAGACCATCTGTGGCAATACTTTGGCTTATATAGACGCCTTTGGAAACAAAAATATTTTGAGAGAAAAAATAGCGTCAACTTGATGCATTATGATAGTCTACATTATTTTTCAAAACAACGTCAATTTATTATTACGGGTCTTTCACCATACGTCATAAAACAATATGACGTCATGATTTCGTAGGCAAAACCATAAATGGCAAAACATAGGGAGTTGCATAGCAAATACGTGCTAAATTTGGGTCTGGAAGCTAATTTCTCCTGACGATTCTCATAAATTTTCTTATATTTTACTTTCATAAATGGTGACAAGAAGAGCCAAGGCTATTGAAGAATAATATTTGCAAACCAAAACTATTTTTATTAAAAAGGAGATATTGTGAATTACGTTAACACGCATAGTATATAGGATTTTAGTGTTTTCGGCCTAAATCCCAAAGATCTTCTGGTGGCTTCAGCATTTCCATACAACCAAAAACATAAAGATGAATCGTATCTGCTATGCCGCTGACAATATTTTGCTTACAAAATCGTGACGTCATGTTGTTTTATGAAATATGGTGAAAGACCCGTATATTGTTTTGCTAAACAAGTTGCCTAAATATAAAAGGAGGATATTATTTGGTTATGATTTTTAATGATCTCTTTTCATTATCCAAACCTAGAACACAATTTTTCTAAAATCTCACAAAGGGGGTATAAAATGTAAAATATAATGGACCATTAACCGTGATAGAAGTTTGAAATACAATTTGCAATATAATTTCATGCATAGTTGCTTCTCTGATTCGAGCTTGATATTTTACATAAACGTAGGGAAAAGTTAGAATCTCTAGTAATAATCTAAGAGTTGGGAATATGTTAAGTTTGTAACTATTAAGTTTAATATTATCGTGCTAAGATACGTATAATATAAAAGATAGGGAGTTGCTTATGAAAGAGCATGGTATTTTAGAGTAAAACTTGATTTAACTTTTAAAAAAAATAATAACTATTTCTCATCAAAATTTTAAAATGTTAATCATATAAATTCTGGGAAACTGACTCAAAATATTTTATAATGCTATACAAAAATTACAATATTTATAAGCTATCTCTTTAGGGTCTTCAACTATATAATGTTTTGAAAATGTATGAATATAAATTAAAGGTATGAAAACATTTACAAAAGGAAGAATTTTCTTACAACAAATATTTAAAAATTGAAATAACATATACAAAAACAATTTTATTTTTTTTTTCACTAAAGAAAACACATGATCAAAATATGTGGTTTTATATTTTCAAAGCTTGATGATTTCTAATAAAAATAAAAGGTAAATTTTATAGCAATAACATTTTTTCTATATTTTTGTTTGATAAGGTTTTGTATATTAATATACAAAACCTAATATAATTAATAATTATAATATATATTATAATTAATAATTAATAAATTAATTAATTAATAATATATATTAATATATTATATTAATTTAAAATAATTATCATTCATTATCATATAATTATAGTAATATTTTGTTCAAATATTTTCATTATGGATGTAAATTATAATATTTTTTATATAAAAATATAATGCATATTTATTTTCAAGTGTTTGTGAAGTGAAGTAAAAAAGTGTGAAGTGAAAGCATACAGCTAATTATATTAATTTTGTATGTTGCTTCAAACTGTTCTAAACTTAAGTCACGGACATAATCTACATTACATCAAGAGACTGACACTGTCATGCAAAATTGACATTTTTGATAATCATATTGTTGAAATAATTATCCCCATGCAATGTTATTGTAAACATATTTGTACAATTTCTGTATTTCTAATTCATGGTAAGGTGGAGAAAAGACATTAATGTCTTAACCTCGCCATTAATAAAGACGATTCTATTCTATTCTATATTATATGATTTTTCTTTGATCTCTTTCAATTTATATAAAACTATATTTTACGAAAAAAAAAAAATGAAGTTACAATCATTTTTTGGCTTCA
The DNA here is from genome assembly GCA_949825025.1 of Siphlonurus alternatus. Taxonomy (NCBI): domain Eukaryota; kingdom Metazoa; phylum Arthropoda; class Insecta; order Ephemeroptera; family Siphlonuridae; genus Siphlonurus; species Siphlonurus alternatus. The sequence continues at coordinate 3,168,348 of OX463787.1, forward strand.
AATAAACCATGATAAAATACGAATTAAGTTACTATAGTCAAATTTATTTGAAATTCCCCCCGCGGAAGTAGCCGGAAACGAGTAGTTTTTGTTTTCCTGTTCATATCCGATTTTTGTACTTTTACAAACAAGTCAGTCCTCTTATTGCAAAGCTCTCTGTAAAATTTCAAACAGGAAGGACAGAAACCTCTCACTTCCGGTTACTTCCGGAGGGAATATTAAAATAATTTGACTGTATGTAGTTTGAAGTAGATATATCAGTATATTATACATGGCTTGTATATCTTTTTCTACAGGATTTAAAATGTCAAACACACAAATATTGATGTACAAAACAAACTATCAGCATTATCTTATCAAAGTTTGTCACAAAAATGTTTGTATGAATATTTTATGACAATGCTGGATTACTGGACGGCCAAGCTAGAACAAGCAACACATCTATTGTTAAATTAATATGAAATTTCCTCCGGAAGTAGCCGGAAGTGTAAAGTTCGCAACTTTTCTGTTTGTAATTTAGTTTTGAAACTTTACAGAGTGGTTTGAAGTAGAAGTACGAAGTTACTAACTAGGGCTGTAAATAACCGAGAAAAATGTTTAACCGGTGACCGTCAACTTTTAACCGGTTTTTATTCAAACCGAAGTTCGATTAAAAACCGCTCAGAATTCTGAAAATGTTTGATCGATTAAAAAACCCGTCTAATCGTTATCGGTTAATTTTATTCGATTGGTTAATTATTTGAATTTATTTGATCGGTTAATTTAACCGAAACGGCTTACTCTGCACCATCGGTTATTTTTTGACAATTATCACGTTAAATTAAGATAGATTTAATACAATTGCATACTTAACTGAATATAGTTCAATATTCTTTTTCCTTCAAGGTTCAATATAACGATAAAAAAATAAAGATATAAAAAAAGTTTTTAAAAGTTAATTTTTTACGATCCTATCTGATACGGTGTGCAAAAACGTTCACCTAATGTATTAATTATTTTAAAAAGTACAAAAAGAAAAATATTTTCATGCCGAAATAGTTATATATATTATAAATTATTTTCTGCAAACAGACTGAATAAACTTATAATAGTTATAATTTAAAAACAAATTGTACGTGCTTTATTAGCAATTAGTGCCATCATCAGTGCAATTATATTTTAACCTAACTGAAAATTTACTCACAGTTCACGATGTGTCAATTAATTTTTTTGCATTTAAAAAAATTATTAAAAAAATTAACCGCGGTTTAAAGTGCTTAAAATTATGACACGGCTAGAAACGGTTAAAATTGACTATCGGTTAATTTTTAATTTTAATCGAAGTTCGGTTAAATGGTTAAATTAACCGTAACCTCGAGTAACAGTGTTTTATGAAAACGATTAACCGTGGGGTTTTAACCGGACGGTTAATCAACCGGTTAAAATTTACAGCCCTATTACTAACCAATGTGTGAAAACAAAATACTGAAATATAAATAGGAGGACCAGAAACCTTACATTTCCGACTACTTCCGGAGGGAATATCATGTGAATTGGACTGTAAATGGGCGTGAGAGAGAGGGAGAGAGATGTTTAACATAAAAGTAATTCATTTTCAGAACATCTTAAAGATTTAAAATTTATTTCATTCTATTTCATTTGACATAAAAATGAATATATGGATAGTTATTATATAATATTATAATTATTGATATTCTAGAGATTAATCGTTAATTAAGGCTAATAAATACTCGCCTTTTCATCATATTATTTCATACCATTTTGTATCAGTAAATAAGCTATTTTTGATAAAAAAAAAATGTAAATCGCAAAACCAGTCATACATTATTAGCAACAATATTTATTATGTATATTATAAACACAAAACTACGCTGCAACGTCGCTGTTAACAATTGTATAGATGAAAGCATAATATTTATTATTATTACCTTTTTTTAATTCTGCAAATTTATCATTATTATATAATAATTATTATTGTACTCTCTAGTTAGATATATATTTTTATTATCATTGTTTTAAATTATTGTTGTTTGTTTTATAATTTTTACCACCGCTACAATGAAAACAAACAAAGCAATATAAAGCAAATCCGTATTGTTATTTTATATTCGCAACCACAATGGTAATAAATAATTTTTTTTAGTATAAAATATCTCTTTTTCAGCATATGAATTAACGTTATTACAATATCACATGACTGCTTCAACCAATCACAAAATTGTTAGGATTTACAGAATGCAATTTAATTTTTTGTTCGATAAGGTGTGTCCTAATCATATAGCTCAATGATTTAATTCATTTAGAATATCATGCTTGTGTATGGAGTAGAACTTGTTAAAAATTATTCTTATACTACATTTTTTTTTTATTTTAAGGGAAATAATTAAAATATATTTTAATTATAATATTTTTATTTTTAACGTTTTAAAATAATGTGTCAAGACTTTTTATGATTTTAGAGTAAATTATTATAGTTAATTGCAATCCCAATGTTGCTATTAATATTATAAAATTAAAAATTAATCCTAAATAAATAACTAATGTGTGTCTACTAATATATACCCTTATATGATAATTTTGTATGGTAGTCTTTCTACTTGCTGTAGGTTAGGGTGAGTGATTTTTTTTTTGAATATTTTATTTTCTACAAATAGTATAACTCGCCCTCTATTGAGAAATGAAAACCAAAAAATTCCATCTCAAATAGCTTCACCACAAAAAATTCCCAAAAGTTGGTGTTTCGGAGGCCTTTAACATGCATCCTTATGGAACAGAAAACAATGCAGCTTTTTACTCCAACTTCGTCTGAACTATGGTACCAATTAAAAAATACGTAGGTAATCTATGATGAATTTGTAATGGATTTTCGAATAAAATTTTTTTTTACGTGGCCGCTTTTGCGGAAAAAAATCGTGAAAATCCTTATGGGAATTAACCCACAAAAATTTCAATATTTTAAACGACTCCGTGCATTTTTTCTTTTTATTTGAAAATCAATTAAAGAATTTATAATAGATTACGTACGTATTTTTTAATTGGTAGATTGGTACTGTAGTTCGGACGAAGTTGGAGTAAAAAGCTATTTTCTGTTCCATAAGGATGCATGTTAAAGGCCTCCGAAATACCAACTTTTGGAATTTTTTGTGATGAAGCTATTTGAGATGGAATTTTTTTCTTTTCATTTCTCAATAAAAGGCGAGTTATACTATTTTTAGGAAATAAAATATTCAAAAAAATAAAATCGCTCACTCTACTTTAAAATTTCTGAAAAATTTTTGACATATTTTAGTGCCTAGTAGCCACCAGGTAGCCACAGAAAAAAATTAAAAACAATTATTCAAATCAAATTTTTTCAATTAATTTTTTTTTAACTTAACATTGGGCTTCCCCAACCCATGGAGAGCCAAACTAAAAAATTTATTAAAATTAAAAAAAAAAAAATCTGCTTGAATAATTTCTTTCCATTTTTTTTGTAGCTTTTAGTTATTAAGATTTGTCTAAAAAAATGTCAGAATATTTATGAATTTGAAAAGGTTTACATTTTGATCAAATGGAACTAAAAAATCAGCTGATCTGTGTTACCTTACCCTTAACAATGGAAAATGTATTTTATATTCCTCACCATAACATTATGAGAATAAATATCAATTTCAGTATAAAAAAATATTGTCTCCACATGAATCAATTTTATTGGTCTAACAGAGAACACGTGACTTGTTTAACCAATCAGAGAGCTGTATTATGACTCGTATGTGAAAGATTTATAAAGTAGTTTAAAGAATGTAAACCATTTTATCAGTAACTCTCGCAAGGTTTTTATAGAAACTTAATTCAATAACATGAAAATTGCTTACGTTGCTATTTTATAAAGCGGACAAAATTACAATTTTTATAATTTGCAATGCTTGCAAATAGTTTCCTAGGTATTACATGAGCCAATTCCCTTATCCTTTGCTGGCTTTGTATGTACAGTACAATATGTATAAATGAGATCATATTATACCTTTCCTGGCCACCCTCCATATCCCTACTAAAGTTCAAATGGTTATTCAGAAAGTTCATTTAAAGGCGAATTCACATAACGATTTTTATCATGCGACGCGAAGCGAATAATGCGCACTTGCTTTAACATCCATTGGCGGCCATATTTGGGGATTAAAAAAAGAGCATCGTAATTTAACGCGATTCTCGCCACCGCAATGACGAATTCGCTTGCCGCATAGGATTTAACAGCTTGTGTGACAAAATCGCGTCGCATCACCGTTGTCACCATCTGAATCCGCCTTTATATACAGTCTGATAACTTTAAGGTGATCGGAAAGCGGGGCGAGAAAAGCGCATTTGCTTCAATATCATATGGCAGCCATGTTGGCGTGGAAAAATCACTGCGGGATTAAAGGTGTATTTTCATGGAGCAGTTAAAACGAGAAAATCGCGTGCCGCAGCCAATCAGAGGCATGGGATTTCCTTGCCTTGCGGGGAGCGATTTAATCGCCAACATGGCTACCATACGAGATTGAAGCAAGTGCACTTTTCTCGCCCCGTCAGGCCCCGCTCGACATCGCCCCATGGAAATGCATCTTAATGCTTCCTAATTAGCTGGCACTTAAGACAAAGAGACGTAGTATGGTGGGGGTATATTATAGATTTATAGTTAATAATCCCATCATTGCCAGGTATTCATAAAGGCAGCACCAAGTAGCAGAATTTGCCCTATTTGAAGTATTTGAGAACACAAGCATTGACACTTTCAATATATTATCAAAACCATGTATAAGTAATCATTTAAATTACTGGAAAAGTGCTCTCAATGGTTATGAGCTTGTAAGGAATTACAATTTCAACTATATATATAACTATATACAACGAACTATATAAAGAGACTATTTTCACACACAAATTTTGAGTAGCTTAAAAATAGTTATACCAAAATTTGATAGCATAATTATAAAATACTACTGTATATCAAGTACTGTAAAAATGATACTTAAAATAGTTATATAGGTTAAAATACCGGTGTACATGGTATAAATTTTCTTTAATTGCATATCATTTTTATTTACAAGAAAATTGTGACTCCATTTTTACTAAATTTGAGTTACTGTATTTTGCTGGTATCTTGAAGTCAATATTACACGATACAATTTTGCATACAATTTCTATTTACAAAAAAAAAAAAAAAAAAAAAAAAAAAAAAAAAAAAATCATCTCGTTACAAACAAATGGAGTTCTTTTTCTTGTAATGAAAAATTGTATGCTTTAATTAAAAAAATTGTATCGTGTAATACCGGCTTAATGTAATACCGCGGCCTTAAAGCGATTATCATTAAAATAGAACACGTAGCAGTTTTTTGTTATAAGTATAATTAAATTAAAATTCAGCATACACTTCCAAATTACCTTAATCGAATCAAAACAAAATTAGCAGATACAACAAAATGTAATAATATAATTTTCCACTGTTTCATTCGATCGTTATATAATAAAAATTCCAAGCTTGCTTCAGAGTCCTAAATTAGAATCAAATCGTGACTCGAATATCATCGAATCTTGTTGTGGCTGCCGGATTTACTGAAGTCATCTGCACTGCTGTATAGAAAATAACAAGGATAATGGAGGAGAGGAGGGACTACTTTGAAGTTGCATCGCAGTGACGTCATCGCGTCGTGTTTTGGAAGAGAGTTCTTATTTTTACCAATAGATGGCTCTGTGAACAGAATTTTAACAGTTTTATGGCAATATTTGCAATACTTATAGCATTGGGAGAATCACAAAAACAACAATAATTAATATAAAAGACATCGCTTACGAAGTTGATATCATTTTAATACTTGCATATCTGAAGGCATGTGGCAACTAATTAATAATTATGGTGCCTCTACATTTAACCGAAATGTTATGTGAATGAAAATGCTGACACTAAAATTTAGCAAGTGTCAGTGTAAAATCACTCAGAGAATTTGACTTTAATTGAAAAACGTTATAAATTCTCAATTAACTAGCTGCTCTAAAGCGGTTATTGGTATATTTTGCTGGCGAATTGTTACGAAGATTGACGAAAATAGCCGAGGACTTCACTCCATGCCATCCTCCATACTTTTATTACCCTTGAAGAAATACTAATGCTGCATCAATACCGTGAAAGATGCAGTCCCGGTACACGTAGGGGACATTAGCCCAGTTTTATCCTAGGGTTGAATCTAGTGCTAAAACGTGGTACACAGCTACCAAAGATATTGGGGTAAATTTGTTCCAAGCAGTGTTATACAATACGTGGTCTTTTTCAACCACCAATTGGGTTATTTTGTTTCTTCCTAAATATGTAATTTTTAACCAAAGAAACATTATTATTTTGAAAAGATAAAATTTTTAATATGTTTTTAAATATTATAATCAATTTATAGATAAAAATTAGTGGGGAAAAAGTTGATTGTGTGAGTCCCCCCCCCCACCCCCCTTCTGTGGTCACATATTCAAATTTGTGTGATTATAGCTGTCAATTTGACAACATTATTTTAATTTCTGAGTTTCTTAATTTTGGTTGTATTTTAATGGAATGTATTTCATAACTTTTTTTTTTTATAAATTATTTCTAATATGCCTTGAGTTTATCTTCTTTCAATTTATAATTTAATGTATAGAGAAAAGGTATTTGCCCTAACTCGCCAAGAATATTTAGAATATAAAAGTATACATTTGTACATACAATATTTTGTAAATAATTAAATATATTATAATAAATTTTAAAATAACAAATATTCTACTGAATTTAAATAGATAATGTTTTATTTTTTATATAAAAATATAATAATAATTAAGACATTTTTATTTTACAAAAAATAATTTGTTATTTTATAAGGTAAATTAAAACATTTAAAATAAATTTAATATACTTTATTTTTAGTACAAGTACAGTACAAAAGAAAATTTTTTTCAGCATCTACTACTCCAGTAAGTTACAATGTGATCTTGCCTTCTAGGATACTTGATGAAGCGTGGAGATGTGTCAACTTGGTGTCCTTTCCCTCCCCCAAAATATTTTCTCTTCCTTTTGATACAAAGGTTTCTATCGATTCTCTCTCTCTCTCTCTCTCTCTCTCTCTCTCTCTCTCTCTCTCTCTCTCTCTCTCTCTCTCTCTCTCTCTCTCTCTCTCTCTCTCTCTCTCTCTCTCTCTCTCATCCTTCCTCCCCCAAATTTTGACAAGTCGACATTGTATTGTACATCCATCTATTGTCCCTTGGGAAATAGTTAAAGCGAAAGATGTAACTAAAATCACACAATACATCTTCCATTGTCACTTGAACGTCTTTTTGAGTGGCACTGAAATGTCTAAAACAGATGACAGTCGAAAAGAAAATAGCAAATGAATTCTCGTAATATAAATATGTAAAAGAAATCATGTTTTGTATTAAGATTCAATATTCTTACGTTAGTGCATGATAAATCAAATTGTATTAAACAATCCTTTCAAATTCAAAATTTTTATTCGATCATAAGCTGTAGAGCATGGATCACGTCAATTATTACATAAAATATGTAACATAATTCTAATTAAAATTAGCCTAAATTTAATTCATTCAAACACATATAATATACACAAAACTATATTTAAAAATATGATCTATAAAATTAAAATAATAATTAAAATTGTGTCCTTTTAAACCATTTTATTTAGGCATGAATTTTAAAAGGAAAGAATGGACTCAAATTGCTGAGGACTAAAAATCATATACTAAAAAACACCGTGATAGAATAAATCTTTTCCTAATTTTTTTTTAATTAGGCTTAAGGGGAAGATAACGCCACTAATGTTAAAAAAAATCCCTCACAAAAATTCTGAAATTTTTTTTAAATGTTCTCCTCTACACCCCCTATCAGTAGCTAAAATATCATGTATACATATACGATCTAGTTTTTGAGTTTTTAATTTTTAAAGTTTACTAATTTAACATGGGAGTTCCATTTCTCCATGTTAAAGTAGTCAACTTTAAAAATTAATACCTCAAAAACTATATCTTATATGTATACCTAATATTTTAGCTACTGATAGGGGGTGTAGAGGAGAACATTTAAAAAAAAATTCAGAATTTTTTGTGAGGATTTTTTTTAACATTTGTGCCGTTATCTAACACTTCAAACTCTTTATTAACTTAATATATAAATGTCTAATTTTTATTAATAATTAGAATGAATTACTAAACAAAAATAAAAAGTAAATATTTAATATTATTATTTTAAAAATAATTTAATTTTATGAAAAAAAAAATAAACTGTTAACTTTTTTGCTTTATAATTATAAAATGAATTTAAAAATTATTAACACAAAAAAAAAGTCTTTTTTGTAAATAAATTTGATTATATTGTATATATTTTAATATTTAGTCATTTTATTTTCAAATTTTATTGATTTCATCTCTTATTGTTAAATATTAATTAATTTACATTTTATTTTTATCATACATACACCAACAAAGAAAGCGAGCGAGCGAGAGAGAGAGAGAGAGAGAGAGAGAGAGAGAGAGAGAGAGAGAGAGAGAGAGAGAGAGAGAGAGAGAGAGAGAGAGAGAGAGAGAGATTTTTTGCTGCAGTGTTGACAAAAATTTAGTACGAGTAATTATTAAGCAACAAAACTGTGATGATTTTTTCCCCTCCTATCAAAGTACATAGTAATTACATGATCATTATTGATAATAGTTTGAATCAAAGTTTTAATATTTTTATCATCATATAAAAACTCATCAAAAAGTAAGACATGATTACAAATGTTATAAAAGTTTAGAAGTGTACTAACAAAGATAAAGTTCTTTGATGCAACTGCATTTACTGAAAGCTTTATGAAATACAGTCAAATTTATTTAAAATTCCCCCCGGACGTAGTCGGAAGTGAAGCGATTTCCTCAATTCTGTTCATATCTGAGTAATAAACAAGTCAATATTAACTTCTGTGCAAAATTTCACAAGTTCAAATACGAACAGGAAGTCCAGAAACCTATCACTTCCGGTAGAAAGTTAACTTAATTTGAGTGTAGATACTATAGGCGTTAACAAGAGAAGCAGGAATATGCTCGTTAAATGTTAGCTCCGGGCTTTGTTAAAGAGGTTGGAGCGTAAGAAATGTTTTACACAGAAAATGAGATGATAAAAGTTTGCTGCAGGGTATATTGCAATACTTTCAAACTATATTTGCAATGAAATTTTGTTATCATACTAGCATGTATAGTCCAATTTTTATGATATTCCATTGCAAGTGAAAGAATTTTGTCTGAATTATGAACAAGAAAACCCTAAGGTTTTTTCAGATAGGTTGAAATTCCCTATCTCTGCAAAGATTTTTTTTTTTTTTTTTAAGTTTTTTATTATTAAATTGTGTACAAATACAGTCCAACCAAGGCCCTAAATAAAGCCCTATCGGTTGGAACTGAGTTACATACAATTATTCAACACGTATAGTAAGCTTAAACAAAATTACCTATATTTATTAAAAATAACAATACATTAATTACATTAACAAAATATAAATTAAGATTTAAAGCTGAAATAGAAAGTCCAGAAATTTCGCACTTCCGGCTACTTCCGGTCGTAATCTTACATTGGTTGAACTGTAGTCATGTACTGTGTAAGTTAAACTCAAACAGAGCGAACTTCACCTTGCTATAGTTATCATGGAATCTATGGAGACGGTGTTTTTCTGTTATAAATAAATGAAGGTATTTTATATTTTCTTGACCACATTTTTCAAAAATTGCAAATCTAGAAATTGCTATATATTTTAGTGTTTTCGTTTCTAAAAAATTACATTAGACCCCGTTTATAGGAAACATAAATTATGATGAAATATGTCATAATCATGATTAAACAGTGATTGGTCTCCTAAGAGATATTTATTACTCGTAGAAATATTTAAATATCGAACCTTGCACTTTTTGGTTGATATATGCATTTGCGTTGTTTGCATGCATTTGCATGTTGTATGCATTTTTTTATCTCTCTCTCTCTCTCTCTCTCTCTCTCTTTTTTTTTTTTTTTTTCATTTTGCTCCAGTATTGGCACAAAAGAGAATTGAAACATATGACAAGAAATTCTTTGTAACTTCCCTTCCCTAAAAATATACAACGTACATGACATGGAGTTTTTATTTTTGCTCCAAGTTCAGAACTTATAATTCAATATAGAATAAAGTCAATAAAGAGATATACAAAATTAAAATACAAAATTCCCTTTCTTTTTATTAGAAATTAGACAGCAAGCTTTAATATTAATTATAGTACAATATGAATATCCAAAATTTTATGAAAAAAATGTTTTAACAAAATTGAATATCACGTTTTAGGCAATATATACCAGTTCCATATGTGTATCAAATATTATACTTATCCCATTATTTATACTAATACAACATGAATGAAACAAAACTAATAATGATATCAAGTTCATTCGTGTAGACGCAATAAAATTATACAGCATTTAATTTTTTATAATATAACTGTTGCTTTGTTACTAAAGAACTTATTTTAGTTTCTCTTTGCAATTTAATGAAATGTAAATAGCTTGGATTATAAAAACTATAGAACATTCAAGTTATACATTTTAGCAGTTATAAAATTTCCATGGTATTTACCCAAAATTTAGCTGATACAACAAAAAAAAAAAAAATAACAACAGTATTTAGAATACGTAAACTTGTGCTCATGCGTAAAAAATTATGCGAAGGGGGAAAAACACGTAATTTTAGCTTCTAAATAAATACGCAGGCTCTATGAATGATCAAACGGGACGATACACATGAGCGATTTTCAGCAGCTGTGTCCACTTGCTCCGATAAGCTTTAGAAGTCGAAATTTTGTCATTAAAATGCGAGAAAAACGTCGAGATTTACAAAAAAAAAAAAAAAAATTATTTCATTAACTTCGATGCAAAAATTATCACTAACAAAAATATTTTTACTTTATGTTATGTTCATTTTTAGTGAAATAATATAAAGTATTTAATGCAGTCTTTTGATTATCAATTAATAACTCATTATTTTGATTTATTATGTTCATTCAAAATAGACTACAGGTTAGGTAATCCGATTGCAAAGAATATAATAGTTCATACATATTCATAGTTAAATACATATAGAATATTAAGTAAACGTATATACATACAAAAATTATTATACTACTAAAATCTTGGTAACATTATGATAATATTACACATTAAATTATTAAAAATACATTTTAATTATTTACATGTTCTTGATTACAATATCACAAAATTATATAATTAATTAATCAATTTTAATGCAAATAAGTCTTTTTCCAACAACTATTTCTATAATAGTACGAAAAGAACTACCTTTTTTCATTGAATTAGTGAAAATTTTGCCTGTAATTTTACATTGGAAAGTTTGAATATTATCAGTGAGTATTTCTTCCTCTATTTTTCAAAGCGAGATCAAAGAGCTTAGTTACTTGTAATGATCACTTCATGTTTGCAACTCCTGTTACCTAGCGACGATTATTTTCTCTTTATATTATCCTCTAGACTCAAGAGCACAGTCGTCATTGAAGAGACCAACTTCAAAGTTGCTGCCACCGCAATTTTACTTTACCAAACCTCTGACATTTCTCGCTTCTTTGCTCTCTCTCTCTCTATCTATCTCTCTGATTCCCTCTTTCATTTCTGTGAATGCTCTGTCTCTCTTTAAGGCGGATCCACATGGTGACAACAGCGATGCGACGCGATTGTGACAGGAAAAGTTGTAAAATCCTATATATGCGGCGAGTGAATTCGCTTGGTTGCCGCTGAGAATATCGCACTCTTTTTTTTAATTGCCAAATATGGCCGCCAATGGATGTCACAGCAAGTGCGCATTATTCGCTTCGCGTCGCATGATAAAAATCGCCATGTGAATCCACCTTTACACTAAATTTTTAGATACTTATTCTAACCAGTAAGTATATAATTATTGCTGTACACTTTTATTGATTCTGTTTAAATAAATAGTACATAGAATTTGTATTTAAAAGTTTAAAATGTACTGAAAAGTAATTCAGTATCTAATATTTAAGTGTGTCCCTTTCGTTTGTACAAGTCTCTCTCTCTCTCTCTCTCTCTCTCTCTCTCTCTCTCTCTCTCTCTCTCTCTCTCTCTCTCTCTCTCTCTCTCTCTCTCTCTCTCTCTCTCTCTCTCTCTCTCTCTCTCTCTCTCTCTCCTACTCTTTAAATTTTATTCTGTTCAAAAAGTTTAAATATCCTTTGAATTCTCTCTGTAACAAAATTCAATGAATATTTAAATACATAGACATTCAGTACAAACATTACGCAGCTATTTTTTAAATGCAAAGCTGTTCTCTTTTTTTTTTACCACTTTAGTCTCTACATAAAAAGCAACTTAGATTTTTATTCATTAAACAAGTTTTGCTTTTAAAGATACAAAAAAATGCTACAAAATATATTACCGTACGCTACATGGATTGTGATTCTCTAGAAATAGTCAATATAAATTTAACAATATTTTCTATAGTGCTCTGTTTCTTTTCCACTATATATTTTATTATTTTTGAGTAGTACAAATTGACATGCTGATTGTAAAATAACAATGCAATCATTTTTACATCTTTTCATATTGCTACTGAATTGAAAGTTTCTTTTATTTTATTACCATATATATATGTTTTTTTTTCCATCTCTGTTTCTAGTTCTTTTGAAATGATTTAATTTTTTTATTGAAATACAATGGAAGTCATTATATAAGAAATATATAAAAGTGTTTCTGAGAGCAAGATACAAACGTAATACAGAATTCATGTTGCGGAGATAAATTGAAATATGTTTGTTTATTGTCAACATTTAACATGGAATCAATACATATTTCAATGTTATTATTTTAACGCCGCGATGGATATGACTCATAAAAATTAAATATGGTCATAAAGAAGTGGCAATATTTAATGATATATTTTATCATTCTATGCAATTTTGTAATATAAAAATACCGTTATTCAAAATAGATATCTTAAAAATTTAAAGATAAATTTTGACCTTAAAATTTGCCATGATAACAAAGGAAACCATGGGAACTAACTATTAAACTTCCTGAATAATCAAACGTCATTTTCAAATTCGTAAATAATGAAGTATATTACAATCCTGATCTAAATGTATATAATTATTATAATGCTTTAGTTTGCATATCATTACTATTGTATAATTGACGGCATAAAGACAGGTATGGACATCTGGTGGATTTTTCCTGAGTTATTTTAAAAGTGACGTTTTTTACATCAGAGCTTTGCTACTGGTTTAAGTACACTTGTATAGGTGTATGAATGGTTTTTTTTAGCATTGGGCCAGCTGATCCGTGTTATCTCTACTTTAATAAGGTCAAAAAGTGTAACAATGTGTAATTTATTCTAATATAAATGTTAAAGTTACATAACATCATGCTTACATATAATACATCTGCATTGCACGATGAAAGAGAAACCGACTGCTATATAATATACATCATTACCATCCATACTGCAGCTAGCAGCTAGCACGTATATGCTGCATAATAAAAATATATTTTACATTTGTTTTCTTTTTTCTTTATTTTTTATATCATTACAATATGATCATATTATGTTTTTTATTTGCTGATTCTGTATGTATATTTTTTTTTATTATTCTCAATGCATCATCAATGACAATAAAATTTATATTCCATAAAATAAAGTTTCATTGAGGTCTATTTTACATGCAATAACAATGATTTTAACAAAGTATAATAATATATTTCAAACGTGCAAAGGATGTACGTGAAGTGAGCCCCCCCACTTTCAGCACTAATTCCAAATTTAAGTGAAGTAATAGGTGCTCAATTAGTGCTAATTAGTGCCGTAAGACAAACATCAGCCCCCCTGTAAACACATGTTCAAATCCAATTTGAATTATGGGGGGCTCACTTCACGGCAGCCCCCCCACTTACAGCACTAATTTTAATTTTGGGTTCAATAATTAGTGCTAGATTAGTGCTAATTAGTGCCGTAAGAAGTTTTGCTTCAGCTCAATATCTTCATTTTCAAAAAAAATCGGAAAAATGGGGGGCTCACTTCACGGCAGCCCCCCCACTTGCAGCACTAATTCCAATTTTGGGTTCAATAATTAGTGCTCGATTAGTGCTAATTAGTGCCGTAAGAAGTTTTGCTCCAGCTCAACATCTTCATTTTCAAATAAAATTGGAAAAATGGGGGGCTCACTTCACGGCAGCCCCCCCACTTGCAGCACTAATTTCAATTTTAGGTGCAATAATTAGTGCTCGATTAGTGCTAATTAGTGCCGTAAGAAGTTTTGCTCCAGCTCAACATCTTCATTTTCAAATAAAATTCAAACACATGAAGGCAGCACCCCCCTCCCCCCCAAACTTGCAAGTTTTGCCGCAAGAATTCCAAAATGAAATGGAATACAAAGTGCTCAATTAGTGCTATATATTCCCACAATTTCATTTATTTTAACTCGTAAATTATATGCATTAATTCACGGGACAATGTATCATGGTGGGAGGGAAATTCAAATCTATATTTGTTTCATGGAAAATGAATTGAATGCTGCAGCAATAAGTTCATTCAACATTTCTTTTGACATTGTCGAAGCATTAAATTTATAAAGTCTCTCCAATTAAAATTATATAAATGATGAAGGTAGAGATAACACCGATCAGCTGTTCGACGTAGTCCCGTTTGATTAACATGTAAACCTTAGCAAATTCACAGAATGTCTGAAATTCTTTTAAGAGGCAGATAAGAATTCCTAAAAGACATAGAAAAAGATTCAAAACAATTTAATTAGCCGATTTTTTTAAATTAAGGTTTTATATAGTTTGTCTCTCAATGGGAAAGCCCTATATCCTAAAAATTAAAAAAATTAATTATAAAAAAATTGGCTAGTTTAATTGTTTCGAAATTTTTTCTTCGGCTTTTAGGCACTAATATCTGCCTCTCAAAAGAATTTCAGAATTTTTGTCAATTTGCTAAGGTTTACATGTTAATCAAAGTGGACTACGTCGAACAGTTGATCGGTGTTATCTGTAACTTAATTGAAAACAAATTAGTAATTTTTAAATGCTTAATTTTTTTTTTTTTTAATTTCCAATATAAAAATAAAATATACCAAAAAATTGTAAGGAAAATTTTAAAACAATTGATCGTTAAAAATTTTTTATATTAATTTTTTAAATGTCCAGTATAGAGCTTTCCCATTGGAGTCCTAAACTAATAAATTATTATTAAAAAAAAATCAGATCCAGCGATCGTTTTGACATTTTTTCTAAATTTTTTTGGTGCTAAGAATTATCTCTAAAAAAAATTCAGAATTATCATGAGGCTGCTAAGGTTTACATGTTAACCAAATGGGACTAAAACAATCGATGTTTCGTGTTATCTTACCCTTAAGTATATATAAATAAAGAAATAAAGAAGGAGGAGAAGAAGAAAAAGAAGGAGGAGGAGGAGCGGGAGGAAAAAACATTAAAAAACAAAACAAAAATTAGTTCAGTATATAATTGTGATGAAATATTTTTCTAATCAACTGTATAGAGATGGAAAAATTAAAATAAATAAATAAATAAATAAATAAATAAATAAATAAATAAATAAATAAATAATAAATAAATAAATAAATAAATAAATAAATAAATAAATAAATAAATAAATAAATAAATAAATAAATAAATAAATAAATAAATAAATAAATAAATAAATAAATAAATAAATAAATAAATAAATAAATAAATAAATAAATAAATAAATAAGGGAGATGAAGATTAAAAAATATTATATTGGGTTTACTAATTTTACTGTCCTATTTTGAGTATTTTGGTAATAGTCTCAGTAATAAAGTTCTATACTTCCAGACAAACATTATTACAGTTATTTAATATATATGTTGGCACCAAAGCCCGAAAAAATGCGCACATCTAGGTGTGGCTCTAGCGATTTGAGCAAAGTCCGATATTAACAAAAATTTCGGGCTTAAATTTGCTCATTTAAATTTGATCATTTCTAGAAGTGCTCAAATCAAAAAAAGCAAACCCCGACGAGAAGTTTTATTTCGGTGTTTACTCATTTAAATTTGATAATTTCTAAAAGTGCTCAAATCGAAAAAAGCAAAACCCGACGAGAAGTTTTATTTCGGGGTTTACTCATTTAAATTTGATCATTTCTAGAAGTGCTCTACACGAAAAAAGCCAACCCCAACCAGAAGTTTTATTTCGGGCTTTGCTCACTGTTTTGATTATTTCTAGAAGTGCTCAAAGCAAAATGAAAAATAATAATTAATTGTGCCGTATTATAGCAATAAATAATAAAACAATAAAATAATATAAATTTAATAATATTTTAATTATATCACTTTTTTAAATAATTGATAAAATACAAATTTAACATTAATAGCGTGTATACTGCAGTATATAGTATTTTTTTTTTTTATTATTATTATTAAAACTTTTCTTTCTGTATTATTCAAGTCATATTGAAAAAATACCATTTTGTCACACTGAGAGACACTTTTAATTTTTTTTCATTTTTTATAATTTAAGGCTATGATTACAATTATACTCTGGCAATGAATTCCAGGTTGCAGATGAACAATTTCTAAGTTCAGACGACTTACCATACATGACAAAGAAAAGAGTCTATCAGATCAGCATGCAGCAGCATTAGCAAATTCAAAGCAAGGTTTTGTGTTTTGCAACTGCAAGAAAGAGGTGTCAATCTAAAACATGTTGTGCAAAGAAAAAAAATTAGATGAATTTTAAAATGCCCTGAAAATAATTTTTTTTTTTTGGTAGGTTTGGTACTATCTTGAGGAGCTCTTTGCTCCTTAGCAAGTTCTATAAATTAAGATAAAATGGTTTTATAATATATCAGCTGTAAAAAATTATTTAAATTAACTAACATACAATATATTATTATAAAAAGTGTGACAAAACAGTATTTCTCAGTATGACTTGAATAATTGAGAAAGAAATGTTTTAATAAAAAAATAATATATATACGCGCTATGCTAATGTTAAATTTGTATTTTTGTCAATTAATTAAAAAATTTATGTAATTAAAATGTTATTAAATTCACAATATTTTATTGTTTCATTATTTATTACAAATTATTACTATAATACGGCACAATTTCTAATTGTTATTTTTCATTTTGCTTTGAGCACTTCTAGAAATGATCAAAACAGTGAGCGAAGTCAGAAATAAAACTTCCTGTCGGGTTTTACTTTTTTTGATTTCAGCAAATTTTTTTTGGGCTTTGGTGCCAACATATATATTAAATAACTGTAATAATGTTTGTCTGGAATTATAGAACTTTATTACTGAGACTACTACCAAAATACGCAAAATAAGACAGTAAAATTAGTAAACCCAATATAATATTTTTTAATCTTCATCTCCCTTATTTATTTATTTATTTATTTATTTATTTATTTATTTATTTATTTATTTATTTATTTATTTATTTATTTATTTATTTATTTATTTATTTATTTATTTATTTATTTATTTATTTATTTATTTATTTATTTATTTATTTATTTATTTATTTATTTATTTATTATTTATTTATTTATTTATTTATTTATTTATTTTAATTTTTCCATCTCTATACAGTTGATTAGAAAAATATTTCATCACAATTATATACTGAACTAATTTTTGTTTTGTTTTTTAATGTTTTTTCCTCCCGCTCCTCCTCCTCCTTCTTTTTCTTCTTCTCCTCCTTCTTTATTTCTTTATTTATATATACTTAAGGGTAAGATAACACGAAACATCGATTGTTTTAGTCCCATTTGGTTAACATGTAAACCTTAGCAGCCTCATGATAATTCTGAATTTTTTTTAGAGATAATTCTTAGCACCAAAAAATTTTAGAAAAAATGTCAAAACGATCGCTGGATCTGATTTTTTTTAATATTAATTTATTAGTTTAGGACTCCAATGGGAAAGCTCTATACTGGACATTTAAAAAATGAATATAAAAAATTCTTAACGATCAATTGTTTTAAAATTTTCCCTACATTTTTTTGGTATATTTTATTTTTATATCCGAAATTAAAAAAAAAAAAAAAAAATTAAGCATTTAAAATTTACTAATTTTTTTTCAATTAAGTTACAGATATCACCGATCAACTGTTCGACGTAGTCCACTTTGATTAACATGTAAACCTTAGTAAATTGACAAAAATTCTGAAATTTTTTTGAGAGGCAGAGAGTGCCTAAAAGCCGAAGAAAAAATTTCGAAACAATTAAAGTAGCCGATTATTTTATAATTAATTTTTTTAATTTTTAGGATATAGGGCTTTCCCATTGAGAGACAAACTATATAAAACCTTAATTTAAAAAAATCGGCAAATTAAATTGTTTTGAATCTTTTCCTATGTCTTTTAGGAATTCTTATCTGCCTCTTAAAAAAATTTCAGACATTTTGTGAATTTGCTAAGGTTTACATGTTAATCAAAAAGGACTACGTCGAACAGCTGATCGGTGTTATCTCTACCTTCATCATTTACATAACTTTAATTAGAGAGACTTTATAAATTTAATGCTTCGACAATGACAAAAGAAATGTTGAATGAACTTATTGCTGCAGCATTCAATTCATTTTCCATGAAACAAATATAGATTTGAATTTCCCTCCCACCATGATACATTGTCCCATGAATTAATGCATATAATTTACGAGTTAAAATAAATGAAATTGTGGGAATATATAGCACTAATTGAGCACTTTTTATTCCATTTCATTTTGGAATTCTTGCGGCAAAACTTGCAAGTTTGGGGGGGAGGGGGGTGCTGCCTTCATGTGTTTGAATTTTATTTGAAAATGAAGATGTTGAGCTGGAGCAAAACTTCTTACGGCACTAATTAGCACTAATCGAGCACTAATTATTGCACCTAAAATTGAAATTAGTGCTGCAAGTGGGGGGGCTGCCGTGAAGTGAGCCCCCCATTTTTCCAATTTTATTTGAAAATGAAGATGTTGAGCTGGAGCAAAACTTCTTACGGCACTAATTAGCACTAATCGAGCACTAATTATTGCACCCAAAATTGGAATTAGTGCTGCAAGTGGGGGGGCTGCCGTGAAGTGAGCCCCCCATTTTTCTGATTTTTTTCGAAAATGAAGATATTGAGCTGGAGCTAAACTTCTTACGGCACTAATTAGCACTAATCGAGCACTTATTATTGCACCCAAAATTGGAATTAGTGCTGTAAGTGGGGGGGCTGCCGTGAAGTGAGCCCCCCATAATTCAAATTGGATTTGAATATGTGTTTACAGGGGGGCTGATGTTTGTCTTACGGCACTAATTAGCACTAATTGAGCACCTATTACTTCACTTAAATTTGGTATTAGTGCTGAAAGTGGGGGGGCTCACTTCACGTACATGTGCAAAGGTATAAAAAGTATTTATATTATATTATTTTGAATATAATAAAATTTGAAGCAAAAGAATGGTGTAAACTTAAGTTAGACAATGTAATAAAAATATTACATTTACAGACACAATAACAAATCCAGTCAATTTTATCGATTTATTACATGAATAAAATGGAGATGTACTTAAAATTGACAAAAAACAAAATTCTACGTAAAAATACCTCTGAAAAGAGTCTCACATTGCTCGAAAGGGAGGACATAGAAACTACAGGTACATAAAAAGAAGTCTCTGCTATAGAAAAAATGTCATATCCAAGAAAAGCTGCTTTTCCATGAAACGATGTCGAGCGGGGCTTGGCGAGGCGAGAAAGGCGCATTTGCTTCAATCTCATATGATAGCCATGATGCTGTGAAAAAATTGCGGCGAGATTTATTCGCTGCGGAAAAGTGATTTTTCCAAGCCAACATGCCTCCCATTGAAGCAAATGTGCTTTTTTTTGTCCCGACAAGCCTCGCTTGACATCGCTCCATGGAAAAGCACCTTAATTATCACTGACAGTTATATGTTAATTAATCATGTAATACATTTTCATACTTTCTAATATTTAAAAAAAAAAATTATTTTTCAATTTTGTGATATTTCATTTTAAGATTCAATACTTGCAATAATTTAATATTTTTAATTAGTGGGTTAAAAAAAATTATTTGAATATAATTATATTATAGTACTTATAGTATGGTACAACATATAAATATATTATGTAGTATAGTACATATACACATAATTGTACAAAATTAAATTGAAGAAAAGCAACATTTAAAGATATTTCATGATAATCATGATAAGACTTAAAAATCTGATTTTAAAATTGAAAAGTAAAAAAAATTACTTTTTCAATTTCACTTTAAATTGAAATATTTCTTGAACAAAAGAATTGCTATCATGCCAAATTAAGAAACAATTCTGTAACTTGCTGACCTATTTGTGCTTCTCGGTTGAATGGATTGATCATGCAAGCCTCTTATATACTTGAATAGTTTCTACTTTAGCTTGATTTGAAATGTTGGAAGTTCCTGATTACAACCCATGCAGACAAGCTAAACTTGTGCACCATCAAACTCAATGAAAACCTGATTGTATAATAACACAGTTACTGTCGCTTATGTAATATGAGAAAATTTGCATCATGCTTCTATCTTCTCCGTACTTAAGAAACCAATTTTCCAGAAACCTAGTTTCAAACATTTTTTTTTTATCCAATATTCTTTACCTTTTATATGTAAAAAGGTTCCATTCAGTAGAGAGATTCTTTTTATCTATAAAAAAGAAAAAATATTGATGAAAGATTTCTATCGGTCATATTTTTTTTATTCTATTCTTCATTTTTGTGTCATATGAATATTACTGAGTCAATAGCTCGTGGTTTGAATATCAGAAGATACAATATCGATCTACAGAAATGGATAATTCGTAGTTTACTGTGGTGAATTTTATGTGTCGATAATTTTCTGATTTTTTATTTTCTTTTTGTTCTTACAAAAGTGAAGGATTGTTGCATAAAAAGCTTATAAATCAAAATAAAATTATCATGTGACAGTACTAATCAAATAAAGTTGTTTTGTAGTTTGACTTCAGGCCCTCAAGTTTTAAAATTAAAGTATTTTGAACTTCAATCGTTTATCTTTTAACAGTTTGTATTTAATTAAATATTTATAAATTTAATTAAATAAAAGTATTTTTCAGCATTAAAAGTTTGTTTGATTAATAAATTATAAACAATTTAAGATCCAGATTTAAATTAAAGTTTTTTATAAAACAATATTATTACGGGCGTATTCGAGAATAAATCTGTCTTCTCCGACAGATAAGTCACAGATAAAGGAAGTGACGTCACACACTCAGTCCGTCAGATATTTTAAAAAACACTTTTTCTAAACCGATAGACACGCCCATGATAGTTGGCTCCGCCCCCACAGATGTTTGGCGAGTTATTTTGTTTAGTACCATAAAAATGGATGGATTAATTAAATTATTGTTGCTGCAGCGGTTTTAATTGCTTACGACAATATCTGTGTTCATTATTTGTGTGAAGAAGAAAATAATCAGCTCCCAAACTCCCGCGATTACGCTTTTCGACTCTCACAATTAGTTGTATATTTCCTCGCCGTGGCGCTATTTCCACTCTTCTCGTTTATCGCTGCCGCCGCAGCGAGAAGCGGGAGGACTCTTGCTGATGGCGCGCTCTGGTGGTAGAAAGACGGGCGTGACGACTTCCGCCAGATCTGGACTCGCAGATTTTCTTTTAAAACACGGATAAGCTTCTCCGACATATCGGAGCGACTTCTCGAATACGCCCTACAAAAGGAGTTTGGATTGATGTTTTTTATGCCATAACAAGAAAAAGAACAGCTTTAAATAATGTTAATGCTTTCCTTGTAATACATTAATTTAATAATGTAGTAATATAATAAAGAATTAGTTTTCAGATTGTTCTCTATTAATAAAAATGTTTTTGTTTTTTTTTTATATAAAATTTGTATTTCTCAGGTATTGTGGACTGACTAGATAATACTATAGTATGTATGATTGTAATTGTAATAATAATATAAAACTGATGATAATAAGGGACATTCACAAAGTCTTAAGGCCACATTTAAGGCTCGATAATTTAAAGCTTGATTTTAGACGTGTTTTTTAGACCCAAAATTTCTGGTCTTAAATTATTGAGCCTTAATTTGAGCCTTAAGGATTTGTGAATGCCCCTTAAAATGTTTTAATTTTTATGTTTCTTTTACAGGTATTGCAATACTAAAATATTGTAAACATGCATTTTGTACCTTACGGTTCTATATGTGCAATAAATAAATAAAAAAAAATGTACATGATTTTTAACCAAATCAGCCAGATCTGATAAAAAATAACATAAATGCTATATATTTTATAGGAAATTATTTTTATACATATTATTTGTTAAAATTATAATATCAAAATTAAATTTTATTACTAAATATTAAAATAAAGTACTTTCAAATTTTCGAAGTCCGTATCTTCACAACCCCTGCAAGATCAAGACAAACTAGCCCGCATTACACGCACGTTAAATAAGTTGCATAACTATCATCATAGCAGGCGTAAAATTAATATGGCGGCTTCAATAACGAAATGTTATATTCAGTATCAAATAAATTGTAATTATGATTGTAATAAGATATTATAAATTAATTATTATTTTCATTTAATTAAGTTTTAGCCTTTTATATTCTATACATATGAGTACAACAAATTATATTTACATAAAAATAGAGACGTGGAAAACAAAAAAAAATTGACATTTAAAAATTACAACTTTTAATTATTTTTTACTATTTTAGAATTGCTGCCAAGTATATTTCTTTTCATTTACAAATTTTGTCAATATCCTACACTTAAATGTATTGATTTATAGATTAACTTTGAGACAAAATAGCTTATCTATTTGAGAATAATATATTACATATTCTAGCTTGGTACTCTATAGATAATGGTACTATATATGGATAAAACCATATCGATTGTACCGTGTGCGTAGGTAGGAGACCTGAAATTTATTATCAAAACCTCTCGGCTGCTTTGATCGTATTATACGACGTGCCTTGTATGGTTAATTGTATGCCTTCAGAGTAGTAATGAAATAAATTTAGTGGTTTTCTATAATTAATTTAAAATTATAATGAAATATTAAATATTAGGAAAAAAAAAAAAACAATCTCTCTAAAATATTACAAACTTTTGTATATATTATTTAACAACAACAGTGATAAAAAAACATGAAATGTGAATAGGAATTTATTGCGTGGGTTTTATGCTTATAAAATAATAATGATAATATGCTAAGGGTATATTATTATACATGGGTGTATTTTCCTTTCAAATAGATAGTGGGAGTATCCAATTATAATACAGAAGGATATTTATGCACTGAACTTTGATGTAAATGAAATGAAAAAGTTTATAAATAAAATATTATTTATTTATAATGATTTCATTAATTTCCTATTTAATTTAATAGACGTGGGTGAAGATTCAGTGAGTAATAATAACCTGGTGGGAGGTGTGGCGCAGTGCGCTTGACCGAGTCTCTTCAGATCACCGAAGTCAAGCAACGTCGAGCGTGGTTTGTAGTTGGATGGGTGACCATTTTTAACAAAAAAACACGTTTCCCACCCAGGGGTATAATATCGTTGCGCTTTTTCACCATTTGATTCCCCTGGCTTTGGACAATTGCAATTCTGGTTCATTGATAAAAGCTGTAGCGTCCATCCTGGCTGACGTTTTCACGTTTCCTTCAGTCACAGGCAAATGCTAGGAATAATTGCAAGGCCGTGGCCGCCTCCGTTCAGAAAGAGCCCGTGAAATGCTCAAGTTAGGGTTTCGGAAGGTTCGGGGCTTTAAAGTAGTATGTAATTAGTAAATAGAAATACCCAATAGGGTTTGATTAAAAAAAAAATAATTTGGTTGATGATTACAACATGAATTTGACATTGTTACATGAGCTTGATGACCTTTAAAGTGTTGACCAATCATCGTTGTTGATTTTCCAAACAAACAATTTGTAGAATCCCGTTCGCCCCTGTAAATATACACCCCCTTGTTCTGCAACACACGGACGCAAGGTAGGTTGCATACTCACCGACCTTGCAGGCGTAAAGAAAAGTTTTTTATGGCTGATCCGGTTAAAAAGTCTTGTACTTAAACCCAAACTTGTATTGTAATATGTGTTTTCTGAATAAAAGCCTTTTGAATCTGAATCTGAATCTGTAAATTAATTTCATAAGTAATAATTTTTAATAAATACAATAAATTAATATCTTTTAATCTGAAAATATTGTAAAAATATTTATACATATATTTATTTAGTATTTTTAGTAAACAGTATTTTAGTAATCTATAAAAGTGTTCACTTTACACTATAGACATTCAGTACAGGAATACGTAATGGAGGACATTCACAAAGCACTTTAACCCCAACTTTGGCCCCAAGTTTTATCCCTGGTACTAAACATGGTGCTAAACTAGGAGCTAGACATGGTTAGCCCCTGGTTTAGCATCATGTTTAGTACCAGGGATAAAACATGGGGCTAAAGTTGGGGTTAAAGTGCTTTGTGAATGCCCCCCATTAATTTTAAATATCAATTCTTTCCATATCTGTGTATTATTATACATCTTACCTTGCATTAGATCTCAAGCATATTGCATATATTATAATTAAATTTCACTAGTTCTGAATTCAAATAATTTTCAGCTTTTATTAAATTTAACGTTTCTCCTTATGATCTAAAAGAGGTAAATAAAATTTTAGAAAAATTATCTGCATTTCAGTGAGGAAAAATAATATGTTTTTGAGGTAAAATGGCATAATAAGCTAATTAGAATTGGTTTAGGATGAGTTGAAGATGAAATTTTTTAATTACGTGTAATAGTTTCAACAGCATTTTAATTACTATATTTTACTATGATTTTAAATTGATTTTAATTTATGCAATTAACATGTAATGAGATAAGTTGCTTAATGTACGTACAGTACTCATTACTCTACAGGTACATTTAATAACATATATTAATTGTACTTTATTATTCATAAAACTGTAATGACTAGGTTTTAATGTGGACTACAGTTTCCATCATTCTCAAAGCTTCTAAAATACTGCTGCGTAGTTGAAAGCATCATCACACTATAGAGAATATCAAGTATAAGGACGAACCCGCATTCATTATTAACTGCCTATCTTAGACCCTTGCTCCCTCAAACTTCTCAACACTACTTATGTCATACATAATATAAAGTAGGTACGGTACAAGCATACTAAATAGTGGGAGTTATTTTGGAATTTGTATTAGTTTTATTTTAAATAATTTACTTCAAATAATAGGCTGTCTTAAAATATAGTTATGATTTATGTACGATTCAATATTTTTATTTAAAAGTTGATTTGATTGTCATCGTCACTCTATTTAGTATAATGAATTTACTGTATATTTTATTTCGTACAAAGAAAATAAGCGTTTGATTTATATAATATATTACGTACCTTACATTATAATTGGTAATTAAAATATTTATTGTAAAATTTCATCTGCCTAGTCAAAATAATAATTAAAATGATTTATATAAATGATTCATAAATATATGTATTTTTAAAAATATTAAATATAAACAAAGTAAAGTCAATTTGCTTTAATTATTATATATTTATATCAATGTTCAAATGACAACATGCATTTAATGAACTGTAAGATATATTATGATGAATGAAGTTACAAGAAAATTTTTAAAACATGGATATTTATTAAAAATAAATATTTTATTTAAAATATTAAACGTTCAGGTAAATAATTAATTAAAAAAATTATTATTATAAATTATTTGTTTACGCAACCTAAAGGGAGTTTCGTAAAACAATGAACGTATTCCTTTTTAAAATAAATAGGATCTTTATAAAATCATGATATGTAATGAACCTACTTGAATGAAATAAATAGAAATTAAAAAAAAAATAAAATAACGTGAAAAGAATGCGTACGCGAATAAACATCAACCATGTTATTATAATGTTACGTGCATGCATGGGATATTTAACATTGATTACTAATACTACAGGTGACATTGTAGGTTATGTAGGTCAAAGAGTTTGTAACGTGATCCAACATTACTAATATGAGTAGTTATTACTATACTATAGCCTCTAGCAGTTTATTATTATGCCATTAAATTTGCATTAGAATAAAACAATAAATTATTTATAATACTGTTATTATACACATACTATGAGTACCATATTAAAATAATGTCAGTGCAGAGATTATTGTATATATTTTTATATGATAGTACCTTTTAATCAGTTAAGGATTTAATTAATGAAGTGAAAATTTCAAATTTATCAATATATTTTATTCATTTATGAAGTGTCTTGTATGGAGTTATATAAAAAAAAATGAGTATTGAAAAAAAAAAGTATATTATCCGTACGAAAACTCCCTATAGAGCTGTGTGAGAAAATGTAGCATGCCCTTTTAAATTTTTTTCAAATAAATTGCAATTGATTTTAGGAATTTGTTAACAAAAATACTAAAATGTATTTTGAAAATGATTGATTGGTATTTTTGGACAATTGACACATTTTGGTCATGTATGCCTCCAAAATTTATTTGTAAATAATAGTAAATACATTTTATGAATCCATTAGCACCTGAAATAAATTTAATTGAAAGTTTTAACAAATTATACTTCATCAACCGATTTGCCTCAGGCACTATATAAAAATACATCTGATAATCCCACAGCCATTATTTTAATGCAGTACTCCAAGCATCACTAATGTCAGTATTATAAATAATGTATTCTAATGCAAATTTAATGGCATGTAATAAACTGCTAGAGGCTATGTAATAACTATAACTATATTAGTAATGTTGAATCATGCTACAAATAATTTGACCTGCATTATATTTTAATTAAGTTTCGAAATCAAAATCAATCTTTTAAAGTTTTAATGCAGTTAGTAGTAATTAAATTTATTAAATCTTAATTGCCATTTTGCCAGCAAGTTATAATTGATGAAATTGTGGTTTTGCGGTATGAGTTTTGCAAACTCTTGGGGTTTACACTGTGTATTTTTATATGATATATGTCTTATGTTACATTCTATGAATAAGGAAGTTTGAAAAAAAAAGTAAATAAATAAAAATAAAAAATACAGCATTATATTTTTAAAATTCTTACCATTGGAACAGTATAAAAATATACTTTTTCAAATTTTTATACTAATTTAAAAATAAATACAGTATAATATATTAATATTATTACAATGAAAACTATTATACATTTCATTTTGAGATAAGTTTATTTAAAACATTTACCCTTAACAAATGACGTTTCTAACTAGAGCAGTGTATTGTTTTGTATTTCTATAACAGTAATTAGTGTTTTGAACTTTGTAATAAGCTAGCTCTCAAAAGCAGGTTGTATGACAAGGGTCAAATCTGATGGTTAAAGGGTTACTGAGGTTGAAATACCCTAGCATTGATATAAGGGTGAAACTAAAGCCCTTTATATGTAAATTGTTAGATAGGGGGAATCTATGTAGATAAATATTACATTTAGATCTGACCTGATGAGCATCTGTATATGAGAGAGAGAGAGAGAGAGAGAGAGAGAGAGAGAGAGAGAGAGAGAGAGAGAGAGAGAGAGAGAGAGAGAGAGAGAGAGAGAGAGAGAGAGAGAGAGAGAGAGAGAGAGAGAGAGAGAGAGAGAGAGAGAGAGAGAGAGAGATAGAGAGAGATATTTTACATTCAATGGCAATTAGGATTTACATGAAAGGGGATTAAATAAATGTTTTATCATGAATGCTTTACTAGGATTTATGTTTGCAGAAAAAAAAATTTCAATCTAATGGCTTGTTTATACATGTTTTTTTTTTTTTATTGTTAGCTATTTACACGATAAAAAATTATCTTACTCTCATTAAATGTTGTGTATTTAAAGGGACATGGGACAATGCAATCATGAATGCTTAAAAAGTTTCTATAAGATATGTTAATGCGAGAAATGAGTAAATTTCCGTTTTTGAAACATCCCCCAAATTTATAAAAATTAATTAAAAATAGAGAGCCGCAGGTCAATTGCACAGACAACATCGTACTGAGTACGGCTGGGCGAGAGGAAGGGGGAGTAAGTTACATGGAGAAGAGGCAGCAGTGTTGCCATGCGATGAACGTGACGTCACGTTCCTCCGGTCGCGCTATTCATAAGGCGCTTACCCTGAGACACTCGCCACCTTGCGGCATGTATTCATACTCAGTTGATGGGTAACGATTGATTATTTTTAAAGTCCCCTGTCCCTTTAACAGTGAAATATTGCACTAGGGTAGGCTGTAGATTACATTTTTTATGATGTTGATGATCCATAGTAACGGGGGTGGTTGTAGCCTTGTGTTATGTATTGAAAATTAATGAAATTTAATCTATAAATGAAGAATATAGGAAAAGTTTTGTAGTAGATATGAATAAAAATTAATGCCTAATCTGAATTTTTTATAATCCACGAACTATTTGTTAAAAATTGTTGAAATTTTATTCGTAATAAAAAGTTAGAGCTAAAATAACTCCAGGAGGCTTGGCTCATTCTTTTAATCATTTTAAAAAAATATGTATAATATCTTGAAAACACTTTAAATGGCATAGTGTTAGGTCCTTTATTCATTTTTGCAGCAAATAATTACCAAAATCTTCTGCTAGATACATAAAAAGTAGACTTTTGATAATGTCTATCTGGCGAATCAAAAATCATGGGACAGTTGTGTATTTACATGTTATCTTATGGGATTTGACCGTTGAAATAAAATTATAGTGTTGACCAACGTTGGTTAAGCCACCAATTTGACCATTGTTAAAGGACTTAGCCAATCAGATTCAAGTATTTCAGGACCCATCGTGCCGCGAAACTTTGAATGCGCCCATCATGCAAAGCTATTTTTGAAATTTCGCGGTACAATGGGTCCTGAAAAATGAGAACAAATGACGCACAAAATTCACGCGTGTCTTAACCTGGTATAAAGGAACGTTGGTGTTGACCAGTGTTAACAATGCCACTACGTTATATGCTCTGGTTGTGAAATCAGGTACTACATCGGCCTACGTTTAACAATGAAAAAGGCTTCATCGGACAGACATTATTATAAACAATGGTTTGTTACAACCTTTGCGAATAGAAGATTTGAATGCTAACTGTCCATTGTTGTCCTAAAATAAAAGTCATCTCCCTCAAGGTAAAGTTTTACAACAATATAAAACTACATCATGTTGTATTTATGAACTCTCGTTTTACGACTATAAAATTTCCTGAGGCTCTTTGTCTTTAAAGCAAACAACGGGTTGAATGGACCGTACGTTTTGTATATAACTAAAATATGAAGAAACAACAATACAATTGGAGGATAAATTTAACCAAAACCTTTTTAGATAGAGATAACAAGCCCAATGTTAATAAAAAATCCCATTCATGAAAATTCTGAAAAAAATTTAAAATGTTCTCCTCTACATCCCCAATCAGTAGCTAAAATATCAGGTATACAAAAACGAGCTGGTTTTCGAGTTATTAATTTTTAAAATTGACTAATTTAACAAGGAGAAATAGAACTTTCATGTTAATATAGTTAATTTTAAAAATTAATAACTCGAAAACTAGCTCGTTTTTGTATACCTGAAATTTTAGCTACTGATTGGGGATGTAGAGGAGAACATTTTATTTTTTTTTCATAATTTTCATTAATGGGATTTTTATTAACATTGGGCGTGTTATCTCTATCTTAAGACGATTGTGAGAACACAAAATAAGTATACATCTCTGCAAGGTTGGCTTTATACAGGTTAAGCCTCCGATTTGACCAATGTTAACGGGCTTAGCCAATCAGATTCAAGTATTCCAGGACCCATCGTGCCGCGAAACTTTGAATGCGCCCATGATGCAATGCTATTTTTGAATTTTCGCGGTGCAATGGGTCCTGGAAATAGTGGAAAAATGACGCACGAAATACGCACGTGGCTTAACCTGTATAAAGCCAACCTTGCATCTCTGGACAGCACGAACTTTACTCCTCACTTTGTTAGCGCTGCAGCTACAATACACAAAGATCCAAATTTGAGGTCGAGCTTTGCACAGTGCATTGACCGGTTCTTGTTAGATCACCGAAGTCAAGCAACGTCTAACGTGGTTAGTACTTGGATGGGTGACCATTTTAATTAAAAATCACGCTGCTCCCTCCCTGGGGTAAATTCATCTCGCTTTCCACCCAGTGCAGTGATGCACTTGTTTGTGGTTCCCCAGGCTTTGGACATCGCTTTGGTCCATTGATAAAAATTAAAGATCTGTCTTGACTGAGATTTTCCACGGTTCTCTCAGTCTCACCTCAGAGAATGCTGGGACGCATAACAGGGCGTGGCCACCATCCTTTCCCTACCTATTACCCTGCCGCACTCTGTAAACTCCTCTTAGGGGTGTATCCTTGTAAAAAAAAAAATGTTAATTGTAACTTTGGGTGAGATAAGAAGAGTAAACAGTCACAAAAATTTCAAGTTCACCACCACGTCTCTATAGAATGCGTGGCAAAGAGCGCAGAGATAACGCTCTTGATATCCAGAAAAGTACATGTAAAATGTATCTCATCAATAAATATGTCAATTTAAACGACACATACGTCCTTCAAAAAGAAATTTCAAAATTACACTTCTTGTTGGCTAGTCCAAAGTATTGATATTTTTTTTAATTTTATTTTTTTAATATTAATAATAAGTAGAAATAAATAAAATATTTGATATTATAATTCTTTATTATTAACGTCTTTACAGATATGTATATTTTATTTTTACACACAATTAATTCATTATACTTTAACATAGTTATTCATTGTAAACAATAGTACTTTATACAACAATTAAAACAAATTATGTACAAAATTTCGCTTTATAAAACATTAAAATAAATAAGTTATATATTTTTTTCTTTTTTTAATAATTTAACAGTATTAATTCCTATTATTTATTAAATTAAAAACATTGCTAATTAAGTAATTATATCTATATCGTGTCATCCACATTTCATAACCTAATTAACAAATTTTAGAATACCTAAAATAGTAAATATGTATAAGTAATTCTTCATATTTTTTTTTTAATTAGTAAAAATTAATTGAAGCATGATTGTTGAAAGTCAGAAAATACAATTAAATTGAAATTTACAACACAATTTGGGAGAATTCCCTCTCTGAGTGATTGATTGGTTGGTATTTTGGGGCAATTGACCTCTCTTGCTGTTTGACATTTTATAAATAAAAGGATTAATTAAAATGAGATCATAAAATTTGGATAAATGAGAGTTTAATTCATTTAAAAAAAGCTGTAAAATAATCTTTGTCAATCTTTGTCATTGATTTTCTTTTCATCTGAATAAACTAGAAATAAACAGTACAGTTAATGCCACGGAAATTTCTTTTAATGGCTGTGGTATCACTGTTTTAAATACAATAAATAACTATATTATTTTATTCTATACATGCAACAGCACATAAATATATTAACACAATTATCACACTAAGTATTTTTGATATATCTTTAACATGGATTCTACATTTTGCATTTTCTAAGTTATAGATTTTTTTATACACATTTTGTGATGTTCTGATATGGATTTTCTATATCAAAAAATATTTTCATTCTACTTGGAGAGAGAGGGTAATAATACACTAGACACAAAAATATTTATACATTTTTTATACACTGTTCCATTTTTTAATGTTTATCTTTCACTGTTCTGAGCCATGATCACTTTTGTGTTAAAAAAAAAATACATTTCTTGTAATTTCAACGATTGCATATAATGTACAGTGTGTTCATTTGAATTTTTAGTATTTTAATCAAAATTTTCTCTTTTCGTCGAGATCCTGCCTTAACTCTAGTCTGTATGCTTGCTTGTAGGTGGTCTATGGAGTCATATTTTGGTGTAGCATCTCCAATTAGGTCAACTGTACACTAAAATAGATATAAAGTATCCACCTTGCCATATATATAATGTCATCCTGATTTTTATTACTAAATCAAATTTATATGCTTAGCATGATATACCCATTGCCTCTGCTATAATATAATGTGTAGATATGCATACAATATGCTATGGGCTATTGTTGTTCAAAATAGAGAAATAATAGAACAATTTGGATACTTTATGATTTTATGATCATTGTTAGAAAATTACTGCAACCGTTTTTTTTTTTTTTTTTAAGAGAATCACATATATATAAGATCCAATGGAGTATTGATCTCAGTTTTTTTATTGCAGAAATGGATAGAGTGTGCAAAGTTATGCTACCCTGATTTTTTTTCAGATTTTTTAGAGCCTGGGAAGTATTTTTAAAAAATTATTGAAAGTCCTTTTTGCGACGTCACGAGGCGGTAAGTCCTATCTTTTTCTTAAGGAGCGGCGTCTCGTGAGGTCACAAAAGCTAAATAATTTTTTAAAAATACTTCACGGGCTCTAAAAAAAAATCAGGGAAGCACAACTTTGCACGCTCTATCCATTTCTGCAATAAAAAAAATTGAGGTCAATACTCCATTACTTAAAAATAAACGTAATAAATTTATTGTATGAATTCCACTCATCTCAAAACCTCCTTTTAAAATACTTATATTTACAACGTTGAAACACACTGATAATTATCCAACATTACACATATTCACAATATACGAAAAAACACTGAATATAGTTTCTTTTTCTCAGTCCCACTCTACTACACTGCATCTGGCATCGGCTCCCATGTTAACATTTGCAGACTCGCAGATTTCTCCATCTGACTCGCACTGCTTGCTTTGACAGATCCTGGAGTTCCATTACGAGCATGTCGTTGCAAGGATCGTGTGTAGATCTTAAGTACGTTACAATTGCACGTAACTGATAGAGCCACTACGAGACCCTGAATTCCAGAGGCTACATTGAAGGCAGCCCACAAAGTGGAGCTATGAGAGAGTCGAGCTCCGACCCCGAGGGCCGCCACCAAACCCGTGAAGACAGCCACGCGAGCGAACAGCCACAACTGAAGACCGCGGCGTCGGGACATCTTGGCGCGAATACGGCTGTCCAGCTGGAACATAAGTTGAAAATTAAGTCTTCAAATCATCTAAAACTAGTATTTTTACGTCTAAAACACATCTTATTTTCTCCTCGTTCAAAGTGAGGATGAATTGGAGACAAGATTTCTAATATCGTATGTTAAATTAATAAGAGGAAAAAAATACGTAATTTCGTCTTTTTCAAAAATTTTTTCTCAAAAATGGTGTCAAAATAGGAGGGAATTAGACTACGAGAGAACTTAATAGAGAATAAAAGATGAAATTTAAATCAACTAGTAGTTAAGTTTTGTTTCACTCTTGACTTGGAAGTAGGTAAATTTTATCAATCAATTACAGACCATTGTGATTGAGGTTTCCATGGTCCCCTCAGTCACAGCTGTGAATTTTCTGATGGATTGCTAGGCCATTTTTATTGCTTCATTGCTTGGTTTGGAAATGACTCTGAACATCATAATCAATGCTAGCTCAGGTACTCAGGTTAACGAATAGCCGGGAAAATTGAATTAATAATGGAGTATCGTCCTCAATTTTTTTTTATTGCAGAAATGGATAGATGGTGAAAAGTTATGCTACCCTGATTATTTTCAGATTTTTTTGAGACCTGGAACTATTTTTAAAAAATTATTGAAAGTCCTTTTTGTGACGTCACGCGGCGGCAAGTCCTATCTTTTTCTTAAGGAGCGGCGTCTCGTGACGTCACGAAAAGGACTTTCAATAATTTTTTAAAAATAGTTCCCGGGCTCTAAAAAATCTGAAAAAAATCAGGGTAGCATAACTTTGCACCCTCTATCCATTTCTGCAGTAAAAAAAAATTGAGGACAATACTCTATTTAAAATTGATTATAAAACACAAACTTTATTAAAAAAAAAATACTAAAATTTAAAAAAAAAGCAATTAATTTTTTTTTTTTAATATTTACGGCTGACTAGCCCTCGCCGTCGAGGACCCTAAAGTCGAAGGTACCACCGCGCAGGCACTTGACGCAGTGACTCATCGGGTGCAAGGTTTAAAAAAATAAGTGAAAATTATTTTATTGGCAATACATATATCGAGGTGCTCCGTCCAAATACGCATGAAATAATTTCATATTGTCCATAGAGGCTTCAAGTGAGTGCGCTTCGAGACGCTCATTTGTGTCGCTAAGGTCCATCTTGCACTTGAAAATGAACCAGTGTTTTTTTTTTTTTTTTAACTTTTTTCGGTAATAAATGAAGTAAAAATTCTAAATCTTCAATTAATTATGTATTTTTCAGTTTGGACAGACGTTCCTTAATGGAATTTTCCCTAAAAAATCTTCTTAGGGAAAAAAAACAATTTAACTTTTTTTTTATTTTTACATAGGTTTAGATAGGACGGTGGGAACACCGAAAAATCAGCTGACTTGAAGCCTCCATTAAGGTGGATTCACATGGTGATTTTTATCATGCGACGCGACGCGAATAATGCGCACTTGCTGTGACATCCATTGACAATTAAAAGAAAAAGAGCATCGTAATTAACGCGATTCCCGGTGAATTCACCACCGCATAGAATTTCACAACTTTTACGTCAAAATCGCGTCGCATCGCCGTTGTCACCATCTGAAGCCTCTATTAGTAAGTAGAATCCAATTTATTATTATACTGAAACAAGTTGCTATTTTCTTACCTGCAGTGCGATGGTGTACCTAGCTACAGCAGCTGCTTTGCACAGATAGAACAGCTGAGC
This sequence comes from Siphlonurus alternatus, assembly GCA_949825025.1. Taxonomy (NCBI): domain Eukaryota; kingdom Metazoa; phylum Arthropoda; class Insecta; order Ephemeroptera; family Siphlonuridae; genus Siphlonurus; species Siphlonurus alternatus. The sequence goes on from OX463787.1 coordinate 3,203,115, forward strand.
TAGCAGGAGTGCTGTAGCAGGCAAAGCGAAGGCGTAGACACACGCGAGAGGGTCGAGGAACCAACAGTTTGAGTCATGGAGTCCTTCAGTGCTGGTGAGAGAACCTCTGGCACGAACTTGGAGGGCCATGGAGGCTGCAAGACTCAGGAGCGGAGCCCCCCAGCCGAAGAGAGAGTATTTGAGGAAAGAAGAGGCGAGAGTGTCGGCGTCAGGGGCGGCTGCTAGAAGACTCACGTTGTCCCTGAAGGTACAGTACATGTGGTACGTGATGGCGGTGAGCCAGCATAGAACGGCCAGTCGCATGTACTGCAGGGACAGGGCGAGTGCCACACAAAGTTCAGGGTCCTGGAACATAAGGTAGAAGTATGGTTGTAATACTTTGTAGTAATTTAGTATATAGTAATATAGTATGGGTAGGGATGACATTTTAATAAGGGTCTTGGAAGGAAAGAAGTACGTTTGTAAAAATTATAAACAAGAAAATGGGTATAACATAAGTAGAGGGGAAAAGTTTTATGAACTCAGGGTCCTGAATTTAACCTGAAAGGAAGGAAAGAATCACGTTTATATAGCAGTTTTTAGTTTTAACTAGAAAATTGTTATAGTAATTGGAAAGGAGTGAAGATGTTATGAGTTCAGGGTACTTGAATAAGGGAATAATCATATTTGTATATCAATTTAAACGAAAATAGTTGTGTAGGAAGGGGGGGGGGATTATCTGATATTTCTAATAGTAAATTGTAGCTGTATCATGAAACTAGTGTCCTAAAAGATCTAATAATAAAATAATGTTATCTTCATTTCATTAATATCCTTTTAATATCAAGTATCACAATTAATTTTAATATTTTTTTAAATTCATAAACCAAATTTGTCATATATTATACAAACTGTACTGAATTGTATGATAAAGAATCAAATAATGCATTTTATAGTATGTACCAGATATATTACTTATATTATTAAAAACAATCTTGATTGATTGGTTGATATTTTGGGGCAATTGACACATTTTGGTCATGTATGCCCCCTAAAAAAAAAACAATCTTAATAATCATGCATGTAGATAACTTGTTACATGTTTGGAAATATAATAGACCTTAAGGAGCATTCACAAAGCCTTAAGGCCACAATTAAGGCTCAATAATTTAAGACCAGAAATTTTGGGTCTAAAAAACACATCTAAAATCAAGCTTTAAATTATCGAGCCTTAAATGTGGTCTTAAGACTTTGTGAATGCCCCTTCTTATGTATTAGTAACAGAAAGATCATTTTATCTGACTTGAGCATTTTTTTTTCATTAAAATAAGTAATCATTTTTTTGTTTTAATTATTCGTTATAAAATGGAGAGTACAGGTAGCTAATTACATGAAGCTCACATTTTTGTACTCATGTAAAGATATTTAAAAAAAATTAACTTAATTTTCCATTAGCACTATATTTCACAGCTATAAAAGCATTGTAAATTAAATTTGCACTACGAAATAATGACTTTATGTTCGCAGTGTGAAAATACTTTGATCCAAGCTATTAGAAACTAGGTAAGGTCATTTTAATTTTGGAAAATATATATTTTTTTATAGCCTTTGAAGTATACATTTTGTGGAATGAAGTTTAAAGTGCGTAAAATAAAATTAGAAAAGAGAGCAGTGAGATAGTGTGTGAAGTAAATAAAAAAATGTAATTAGTAAACTTAAACAAATTAAAATGTAATTACAAAACTTTTTCAGGTAATATAATTATACACGTGGGACTTGAAACAATCTTTTTTTAAAGGAGATAATTTCTTTACTAACTTGTAATTTATAATGAGAATATATTTTTGTCCCTAAAATTAGATTATAAAAGTTCATAATTGGAAGGTTACGAAAAAGTTTCTAGTGACATGTGTAGGACGTTTTTAACATGATAAAAACTGGCCTAAATTTGTCTTATGATAATTTCTTCTTAAAATATGTTATTTTTCTCAGATACTTTATAATTTTAACTGTTAATTTAATTTAAGTAGTATAAAAGCATTCATTTATCTTATCATGATTCACATTTTTTTCCCCCACAGTTTGGTATCTTCATTTTATTTTCTTACAATATGCGCTAATAGGAAGCAATTTGTTGATGTATATTGATGTAATTTCTAATTTTCTTATAATAAGAGAACATTAATTAATTTTAAACAATGAACAACAAACATGAAATTTTTTTATTGCAGAAATGAATAGAGTGTACCAAATTATGCTACTCTGAATTTTTTCACATTTTTTTGAGACCCGGAACTATTTTTAAATAATTATTGAAAGTCCTGTGATTTCAGTTGGCACCCCTGAATTCTTAGTAAAAAGGATAGAGACTGGTCGCCTATTGACGCCTCCAGGGGGCGTGGCCGCACTTTCAATAATTATTTAAAAATAGTTCTGGGTCTCAAAAAAATCTGAAAGAATTCAGAGTAGCATAATTTGGTACCCTTTATTCATTTCTGCAATAAAATTTTTTCATGTATGTTGTCCATTGCAGAGTTTACGACTAGTTTGGCTAAGCAAGTTTATAACTAATATGATTTAAGATTTTTAAGGTATAGTCTTCACCTCTGAAAATTTCACTGTCCATAACATTGCATGAGCATAAATGTATCATAAAAACAATGTATTGTCAATATTAAAAATTCAGTGCCAAAGAAAATAATGGAATACAATGAATACATACAGCATATATATCAAATGATAATGAATCAGATTTAAAGAAAATGTAAAAAGAGTTCCATTAATTACCTTTATACTTAATTATAAAAACTTTACATTAAAAGCGATGTAAAATAAGTGACAAAAAATTTCATTTAAAATGATGGATTACTGAACATTAAAGGTCACAAAGATTAGCATCTGATTTAAATTTGCAATTTAAATACCCCCGCCTCAGAGTACGATATGAAATGCTCGTAAATCAAGCTTAGTGCTGAGCTAAGCACGTAATTTAAAATATCATTATAAAACGTGGTTACCATGCTTTAGTATTATACTTAATTTCAATGCTGTATGTTTTTGTTATAGAATTATTTAATTATATTACAGTCGGCTGATGCTGCTTTTTTTTTTATGAAATTACTAATGTATTTATATTACGAGTCTGAATCATATGAACATGCTGTAATTATGTAATATAATTATAATGCATAAAATTGCATCACAGTTTCCTTAATTGAAAATAATATAAATTTTGATATCTTATTTTTTAATTCAAAATTCACGTTTCATGTATATCTTATTCGATTTATACATTTCATTATTACTATATTTAGAATAAAATGTAAAAATATATGTGTCCACTGTAAGATCAAAAAAGGCTTCCAATGTTCCCCGGCGGAAAAATTTTCTCCATAAGCAACCATGTTAAAAAATTTGAATTTTTTCTCACTAACAACTATTAAAGCTATTAATTTGGAACCATCTCCTACCCCATCCTAGGGGTCTTCTGATAATGAATCAAGTACTTATTTATCTCTAAAAAAAAAACTCTTTAATACCAAAAGAGCAATTTCAATTTTTTTTTTTGTTGTTGTTTAAGTAGGTTTAGGTAGTACACCGCAAAAATCAGCTGACTTGAAGCCTCTATATCACAGCAATGTTATAAAATTATATTATGAATTATGATCAAACCCCCCATCATTTTACAACTGTTCCCAGTTCAGAATTGTCCATATTTTACGAATTCACACTTTATTTTAAATGACAGGATATTTAATAGTTTAATTAAAATAACAATGAAATATTGAAAACCATGTAGAACTCACCACATTTCTAAAACATTATGACATTTTACCAATACAATTTATAAAATAATGATGAATGATACTACGTGATGAAATATCGAATTATATGAAGTCTGTGTATTGTTTTGTTGCGATATTTATAACCCAAGGGTAAGTAATGAATAATGAACTTCATTAGGATATAGCATAAATATAAAGCTTGGTAATTAAATGCAGACATTGTTTAAAGAATAAAACGTATTAATTTTTGTGATTAGCGAGCTATTATAAAAAAATCAGCAAGATAAATATATTAAAAAATTAGTTTAGGCTAATATAGTCTTGTATATATTATACGGTAAATTGATTTAAAATATGAAAATTAATGTTTATAATTTTATTTAAATTATATTTATTTAAAATTATTTTTAAATATTTTTAAAATTAAATTAAAATTAAATTATTTTAAAAATTGCAATTTTTTGTTTCATAAAAGTATTAAATATTATTTTAAAATATTTATAAATAAAGTTGCAACACTATTCCATTGCATTGGCATGGTACCCAAAATCACATCCACTTCTTAGGAATTGTAAATGATTGTAAGAATAAATTATATACGAAATATTAACAACTCCCTATCGACTACTCGTAGGTGATTTATGATTCATCAATATATTTATTAAAGTTAACTAATGATACTGCATCAAGACTGATAGTATATGGTATTTAATCCCAGTATCTATATTTTTAAAAAAAAATGGTTATGGAATAATAATATAATTCGCTCTCTTTAACATGAGTACTTGTAATGTTCTCTCTCTCTCTCTCTCTCTCTCTCTCTCTCTCTCTCTCTCTCTCTCTCTCTCTCTCTCTCTCTCTCTCTCTCTCTCTCTCTCTCTCTCTCTCGTAGGGGTACAAACATGTCTCTCGAAATCTGACTACCACCCCTTGACTAACGTGACGTCATACTATGAAGGATCAAATGTCATTGCGAGCATTAATAATAATAACTCCAGTAGTAGTTCTGATTGGCTGTTAATTTAGAAGAGTACTCCATATGTTATATTTAGATTTATAAGTATCGTTCAAATATGGTTTGATTTTATGTTAGCTTTTATAGTTTATAATTCTATAATAAAGTGCTTAATTTCAATATTTTTCATAGGTACAAAATAAAATTAATATAAATTTTTCTATCTTTCACTGAGGGAATTTTTAGATTAAAGTATTGTACAGTCGTTGCCTCGGAAAATTTCCCTTTGCAGCCTTGTAAATCACCACTCCCCTTAATAATGACACCAGGGATTATTTAAAATACACGTGGGAAATTTTCCAAGGCAATGAGTGTTAAAACTTTATTTTTTAATAACTTTTTAGATTGAAGTTTGAATGTAATAAATACTTGTTTCAGGATACACCTTGAGCTATGGTTGTTATACTGGGCATTATTTATATTAAAATTATACTATAAGTACGCCTCAAGGCACCTGATAATGGACGTTGTTATACAGTCTATGGATGTGTGTTAAGAACTATTTTGACTGGACTGAGATGTTTTCACACAAAATTTAAATCTGCATCTCTTTCAAGCATTTTCTCACTGCCCTCTCCACTAAGGCCAACGAACTATAATATTTTTTATTTTTATAATTTATCAAACTCGATTGTTTTTTTTTTTTTGTTTTTTGTTTTTTTTTTTTTTTGAAATAGTAGTCCTAGATTTTCAATTTTCCATTGAGTTATATGCAAATTCAACCTCACAATTTCCATGGAAGAAGTGATTATAAAATTTTGAAACTTTACACACAGCAAGATATGGGGTTTAGAAATTATGCCTGGGGTGTGAAAATATCATGAAAAATTTATTTCTATTGGCTTTCATTTGAATTTTACAATGATACAGCAAATGGGGTGGACTACTATTTTTCTTCTCGCGCTTTGCAGGGCACAGGCTTTGGTGGAGTGGGCAAATATCCAGAAAATTAGTCAAGATTAAATTTCGTGCTGTCCCGAGTTGTACACCTGTCTGGTTTGCTGCAGCTCCAAGAGACGAAGGTTTGTAAACTGAAGGGTAGGTAAGAAGCAAGGTTGGCTTTATATCAGGTTATGCCACCAATTGGACCAACGTTAAAGGGCTTAGCCAATCAGATTCAAGTATTTCAGGACCCATCGTGCCGCGAAACTTTGAATGCGCACATCATGCAATGCTATTTTTGAAATTTCGCGGTACAATGGATCCTGGAAATAGTGGAAAAATGACGCATGAAATACACACGTGGCTTAACCTGTATAAAGCCAACCTTGGTAAGAAGAGCACATTGCCTGTTTTTCTCATCTCCATGGCAACGAGTAACATTATTTGTGTCATTCCGAGGTACTCCTTCGAGACAATTTCTTGTGTTCTCAGTGTACACCAAACGTCAAATCTAATGTAAAAATCTCGGGGAGGCAACTCTGTGTTTGTAACAGCCAAGACCATCACGATGATGAGTATTGACATCGTGTCTAATTACACTTTCATTTGCGTATTTTAAAGTACAGGAAAAACAATACAGTAAATCATAAGCAACATCAAAGGTCGTAGCGCTGTCAACCCTCATCATGAGTGACAGGTCATCGTGATGGTCCTGGCTGTTACAGGCATACGGTTTCTTCCCCGAGATTTTCGCATTAGATTTGGCATTGACTGTACCTCGGAACAATTTCTAGTGACCTCAGTGTACCTCGGAACAATTTCTACTGACCTCAGTGTACCTCGGAACAATTTCTAGTGACCTCAGTGTACCTTGGAACAATTTCTAGTGACCTCAGTGTACCTCGGAACAATTTCTAGTGACCTCAGTGTACCTCGGAACAATTTCTAGTGACCTCAGTGTACCTTGGAACAATTTCTAGTGACCTCAGTGTACCTCGGAACAATTTCTAGTGACCTCAGTGTACCTCGGAACAATTTCTAGTGACCTCAGTGTACCTTGGAACAATTTCTACTGACCTCAGTGTACCTCGGAACAATTTCTAGTGACCTCAGTGTACCCACCTGCACTCCACCGACTCCGATGACGTAAAGCAGCTGCCCCATGAAGAGAGCGGCCAGAAGGTTGATGAGCGCCGTACCTGCCAAACTGCGGAGGTCCGAGAACAAGCTGAAACATGACACGAAGACGTTAGTACGGTGCTTGTACTACCACCAAGATCTGCACTGACGGCGGCTCCAGGCAGGCTAACGTCACCCTTCAGCGCTCACCGTCATGACCCTCCTACTAACCGGGGCTTTGCAGCCGAAACCACCCGCCTTCTGCCACCGGCGGACTGGTGCATTAGGCACAACGCTTCAGCGCCATTCATTTTTATGGCTAGTATTGGTTGTTTCAAAATATTGCTGGTAATAAAGTAATAATACTTTATAAAATATGTAAAAGAAAAATGTAAAGTAATTTAAGTAATTATTATAAAATAATATTTTATTTTTTCATAATATAAAAATAATTTTTAACTTATTCATTTGTACTAACTAAACATTTATTGACAAATATTTGTATGTTTACGTATATTTATGTAAATAACTGAAATTTCAAAATAATTAAAAATTATTTTATATAATGTACGTGTCCAAAATTACAAAATAATCAAGTCTTAAAAGCATATAGGAGTGAAGAGCAGCTTTGGAAACGCATACTGTAGTGAAATTTAAGATAATTCATAAACCAATAAATGGAAAGCGTGGAGTAGATAATCAACGCAATTTATTATAATTTGAAAAAAAAAGAAACAAAATTCACTTTTATATCTTGATAGCAATTCTTATAAATAATATATTATTTTGACCTTCTCAAAATAATCTTTGGATCAAATTATCAATAAAAATTTCAATTAATTTTCATGAAATAATTCGGAATTAAAAGAAAAACTCACTAATGATTATTATAGCAGATCATTAAACCACACTTGTAAATGTGTAGTGAAGAAAAACAATTATTAAAAATTACTTCTCTATAATAAGTTAAATTTGTTTACTTTCTAATCTTGGATTTTTTTTCTACAACTCCCTTATAGTTCGAACAATACATATACTACGTTTACATGACGGTGTTTAATACGTATTCGTTGACGACGCCTCATAAGAATATAACATATATATATATATATATATATATATATATATATATATATATATATATATAGAATATATAATGATTTGATTCGATTTGATTTGATTTAACATTATCCGTCGTCAACGAATATGCATTAAACACCGTCATGTAAACGTAGTAATTGAAGTTAATGCCAAGGGAAATTTTCCAACATGAAAATTGTACAATATTTTGGATGTTTATGGAAAAAAATTTATTATAAAATATTCATGAATTTTAAAATTAAATATGATTGAATTTGAACTTCTAAGCTGTAATGTATTTCTTCACAATTTTCTTATGCATGCAAAACTTTTAAACTTTAAATATATATAATAACTTTTTAAAATCACGTTGAATATTTTTTTTAACCACACCCAGTTTATTAGCTTAACGTTTCTAAGCCAAAAGGAAAATTTTGCTCGACTTTTATTACAAAAAAAAAAAAAGGTTGGTTTTCCAATCAGTAAAGTAAACTTCATTCCAAGGACGATAAAAACACGAGGTAGTTCGGGATGATGGATTTACCTTTAAAATGTCACCGTTTCGATTATCTGATAAATTCTAATCCTCCATATAGATCCTCTGTCTTGATTTATATTGCTATCAATTTATTTTTGTGCAATATTTATCCACTTCTTATTTATTCTTAATATTCTTACTTCGGAATCAAAGGATATTTCTGTAAGGTGAAATTGAATATAAAAAATAATAATAACTAATCGCTTTTCTTTTGGTTTGAGCAAATTAAAAAAAATTTAAATTTTTTCTCTTTCCGGTTTCCGTCCATAAAGCCAACGTTAAACTTCTACCACAATTTTCACAAAACTGATCAGACAGATCCCCTTCAAAATTTGCATGTAACTTTATTGATCGGGAGTTTAAACTCAGCCTTGCAAGTCTATATAGTTGCATTCAAGAGGGTGAATTCCGAGATTTCAATTAACTGAGATTCATCCTTAAAAAATATATTTAGATAAGGTAGAGATAACACGGATCAGCTGGCCCAATGTTAATAAAAATCCCATTCATAAAAATTATGAAAAAAAAAATAGAATGTTCTCCTTAACATACCTTATCAGTAGGTAAAATATCACGTATATAAAAACGAGCTAGTTTTCGAGTTATTAATTTTTAAAGTTGACTACATTAACATGGAGAAATGGAACTCCCATGTTATATTAGTCATCTTTAAAAATTAATAACTCAAAAACTAGCTCGTTTTTGTATACCTGATATTTTACCTACTGATAAGGTATGTTAAGGAGAACATTCTAAATTTTTTTTCATAAATTTTATGAATGGGATTTTTATTAACATTGGGCGTGTTATCTCTACCTTCTATAACAATGCATCGATTTAAAAGTAGGTAAAAATTAATTATATAAGCCATATTTTTGTTTTTTCTCCAAGGAAAATGTAATTTAATTCCATGTTTTTTCTCTATAGTGAATATATTACGTGAACTTTTTGGACAGTGATTTGAATAATGATATTGTTTTCTCCAAAAATGCAAAAGTCACATTATTTAATTAAACTTTCGGGTGATCTCTAGGTGTACATAAACATTTTTGCAACATCAGTCTGAGCTTAAATTAGATGCAAAAATATGCAAATAAATTCATAAAATTACAAAAGACTGTTTATAACAATGTGTAAAGAACAATATAAGCAGAGATATGAATATTTATATGTAAATTATGAATTTCATTGTAGAATTCAGCTTATTGTATTTGCATTTACGGAAATGTTATATTTAATTAGCAAAAATAAGTTGTTTTATTAGAAACTTAATTAAAATTTATTATTCAAAATATTCAGATCTTAGTAAAACAACTGGAGAATATATTCGTTAAAATAAATTTCATCTTTTATTCACTTAAAACGTCTCTCCTCGACTAATTTCCTCCTATTTTGCACCTTTTTAAGAGGTTAAAGGACGAGATTACGTCTTCTTTCCTCTTATTGAACATAAAATGTTAGAAATATTGTCTCTATTTCATCATCACTTTGCACGAAGAGGAAATAATATGTGTTTTTGAGTTAAAAAGATGTAATAAGATTATGTTTAGACGTGTAAAAGACAAGTTGTAGACGCAATTTTTCAACTGAGGGAACCTTAACACGAATTTATTATTTATTTTGTGCAAATACATTTCCCTTTAGGATGATTATTTCTTTCCATTAGTGAATTATTAATTATAAATGCAATTTTATACAATTTGAAATTATATTTATTTTATACTGTATTTCTAATAAACTTATACATTACAAAAAAAAAATGTAATAAGATTTTTTTTTACTTTAAAAGTAAAAGATGGGAAAAGTTATCAACGCAGATGTTAAAAATCTGAGAACATTTTCTGAAGAAAATTGAAGTTTTTCTATGAATAAAATCTGAGAGATGTAATAAAAACTTATGAAACATTGATGAAACAGCCAATGTTTTCGCAACTTCAATTTATTACATTGCCCTGAGCATTGAAACATCAAGGTTATACGAATTCTTTTTTATTTTTATTGTGAGTTTGAGTCTAGTAAAGCCTCTCTCTCTCATCCTATAAATAATAAAACAATTCTTCGTTTGTTAAATTTGTAATCAATAAAAACATGAATCAAAACAAAATTGTTATTTGGTATAAAATACAGTATAATATCAGAAATATTTGAGTTAATATTTGTTTATTTAATATTTGTTTATATCTTTTTATTCATATATATTTGGTTACATGAAAAGGAATTTACATAGTATAGTTTTTCTTTGATCTTTTTCTATCTAAATATTTAAACATAAAAATAGATGTTTTTATATTTACCTACACTGCCTTTCAAAAAAAGTTGTACCATTTGTTGCGTTTGGAGCTAGAGTAAAAAAACACGGTATAAGCAGGGGCGGATCCAGCCCGCGGCTCTGGGGGGGGGGGGGCGGTACGCTATCCCGCAATGCTAAATTTTGGAGTGGGAGGGGGGTGACGGGTGGTGGGTGGTAATACCTTCAATATATTTTGGGACCTTTGGGGGCGATCGCCCCCCCCCCTGGATCCGCGCCTGGGTATAGAATAGAATAGAAAATATCTTTATTGCGGCGAGGTTTAGGCAAGCCCATTCTTGCACCTAACCGCCAAAAATTACAGTTTTTTATAGGTTGTATAGGTATAGGTTTTTATAGGGGTATAGGTTGTGCACCTTCAGTTGAGACGGCTATCATTAGGTAACATAACTCAGGGTGTAGTATTTAGATAATAATATGTAAGCAATTAAATAATTATATATTTATAACTTGAAATAAAAATGTGATAGTTTCTTTTAAATTTTAGCGTTGAATGACTGAACGTTACAAACACTAAGTAACCATATATTATATTGGGTGCGTCGTAATGCTGGGTGCAATTAAATTGTTAAATTTCGGTTCTATTGTTCTATCACTAACGTCACAGTGCTAAAGTAGGACTTACAAATATTACCAGGGAATCAGAATTTATATTTTTAAATAATTAAAAGCGCAGAGTAAGTGACATACTTATAAATATAATTAATGATAAAATATATTTATTGAAAAAAAATATATATCATATTTTTTATAACAAATTATATGTAATTATTTTAAAAAAAAATACCTTGTAAATAATTCTCTAAAAAAGCCAAATATTTTTTTTCTTCGTGTATCTTCGGTAATACTTCGGTTCGTCTCGGCCAATGACTTTCTTCATTAAAAACTGTCTTCCAAGACCTAAGACGTTACAAACACGAGTATTTGGAATTTGACGAATAAATCAATTTGATGAACCACGTAAACAAAATTACTGTATAATTTATACATTATTCATGAATGGAGTATTGTCCTCAACTTTTTTTATTGCAGAAATGGATAGAGGGTGAAAAGTTATGCTACCCTGATTTTTTCCGATTTTTTAGAGCCCGGGAAGTATTTTTAAAAAAATTATTGAAAGTCCTATTTGTGACGTCACGCGGCGGCAAGTCCTATCTTTTTCTTAAAGAGCGACGTCTCGTGACGTCACAAAAAGAACTTTCAATAATTTTTTAAAAATAGTTCCCGGGCTCTAAAAAATCTGAAAAAAATTAGGGTAGCATAACTTTGCACCCTCTATCCATTTCTGCAATAAAAAAATTTGAGGTCAATACTTTATTGTGTAATAATCCACTAGCTAGAGGTCCACGGCTTTATATTTTCGAGTCTTATGTTGGTGCGATCAATCCAGTGAATAAAATGCTGCCTGGCTGTGAGTGAAAGTGACGTCTCTCTCTCTCTCTCTCTCTCTCTCTCTCTCTCTCTCTCTCTCTCTCTCTCTCACAACAAATCGCAGTTGACAGCCACACAGAAAAGTCAGTGCAATTTCCTTTCCATCTGCTCAAGATTTTTTTTTCCCCATCGTCAAATTCAATTTGCAAATCTCAGGTCAAACGTCTATCTTTATAAAATGTAAAGAATTTTTAATAAAATTATACAAGCCATTTTTATATTGAAAAATAAGAAGTAAACATTCAACACTTTCCTAAAGGTACTTGGAAATTAATAAAATTATAGATATTAGGTCTATTAATAAATAATCAATTCTCTCTGTGTATTTACGAACAGAGCTAATATTTAAACAACATGTAATTTTTTCTATATTTAGTTAACTAATATTATAAAAATACAGTCTAGATTGTACGAACATAAAGACTATCCATAATACAATATGCTGTCTTATGGCTGACAAGTTACATATTCATGTTGTATATTGTTGAAATGAATTATCGTCACAATATTCAAGTATAATTATATATTAAACAGTAGAAAAGACATTGTCTTAACTTAAGACGATCTTAACTAAAATTTGACAAAAGCATATGACAAAGCTACATAATGAAATGCCAGATGTTGCAGACCATAATTATATAAATTTAGTGTGACAATCATCAAAACATTGGTCATATTTAGAGGACAATTTAAAACGAGCAGTCGACATCTCCAGAGAAATGAACTGACGTGATATTCTGTGACGTCATCAGTTGACAGCTCTGGAATGACTTTTGTGTCATACAATTCCAAGGTAGTGTAATGTGGGGACAGAACTAAGAGAGTGCGTCGCGATGCTCATTTGTGTCGCTAAGGCCTATCTTGCACTTAAAAATTCAAATTCAAATTCTTTTTATCATCCAATTCCAAATACATTTACGCAATTAAAGTATTTTTTTTTAATTTTTCTTGGTTATCAATTACGTAAAAAATCTAAATCTTGCATTATTGAGTTTATCACTTTGCATGAATGGGGGGGGGGGGGGGAAGGGGAAAAATAAATGAAGGTTAATTTCTCACTAACAATAATTAATGTCATTGAGTCAAGCTGATATTATATTATTTATAACAAATAACTATTGTTAAAATGGCAAAGCCGTTTACTTCTTTTAATATCTAATTCGTGAATCGTTTGAACCGTGGTTAATAAATATTAAAGGGAGTGATTCATGAAGCAAATTGTCAAGATTTTTCAATAAACACATTAAAATAATTTAAATCAATGACTTTAAATGAGTTTAGTGATAAAATTTTGTTAATTGCACCCTTATTAATTCTGATAATTTGTAAAACTATTAATTAAATAACTACCACCCCCTTGAATTTTCTACAAAAATAAGTGATTAAAAATTTTAGAATATATATTTTTTTATTCTTTCTTGATTTTACGACGATCAGAAATTAATATTTATTATTAGTTACAAAATAATATATCTTTATATTATTATCTCAATTTTAATTCTACCTTTTGGCAATATAAAAATCACTGCATATGTGCATTCAGCGCATTATATTATAAATTAAACATGTCATATATAAACTTTTATATCATTACACAATATAAATTTAACACAAAAGCTTGCGTGCCATTTGATTTAGCTTAGAGCTTTGGTTTACACGATTTTAGACACGTTGAGTAGAAAATTATATAAAGGCATTTTGTGTTACGTGAGATACTGAGAGGGTGGTTTGATGATGTCATTGAGTTGATTATATGAGAGAGAGAGAGAGAGAGAGAGAGAGAGAGAGAGAGAGAGAGAGAGAGAGAGAGAGAGAGAGAGAGAGAGAGAGAGAGAGAGAGAGAGAGAGAGAGAGAGAGAGAGAGAGAGACGGTGGTGGTAAATTGGATTAATTGCCAAAGTTTGTTCGCCGGAAGAAGTTGTCACTGTGATCTGTTCATTCAGAGACGTGGAAAGGTTAAAGTTGAAACGAGGAGAAAACGCAGTGACGTCACAAATAAGTCATCTTTCATTGTAGATTTTCCTTCAATGCGATCAATTTAAGGTTAAGGGGAAGGTAACACGCCCATTGTTGAAAAAAAAAAATACCACACAAGAAAAATATGAAATTCTTTTTAAATGTTTTCCTCTACATCCCCTATCAGTATATAGCTAAAATATCAGGTATACAAAAACGATCTAGTTTTCGAGTTATTAATTTTTAAAGTTGACTATTTTAACATGGAGGAATGGAACTCCCATGCTAAATTAGTCATCTTTAAAAATTAATAACATAACTCAAAAAGTAGCTTGAATTTATATATCTGATATTTTAGCTAACTGATAGGAGATGTAGAGGAGACATTTTAAATTTTTAAAGTTTAAAGTTTTATTGATTCCTTCTTACAGAAATGTTTTTTGACTTGGAAGTAACTGCGATTAATCGTTAAAAATCTCCCGCGGTTAAACATGACATCTTAATTTATGTAACAGTAAAGTATCCACGTTTATTATAAACCTCAATGGTAGGTAATTTATTCTTCACGTAGTAATGAGTTCATTCACTTGGGTTATCTTCAGGAAGGAACATTCCGTTAAACTAGAGCGTAAATACAAGGTCTGAAAATTTGAATAACGTGACGAGATATTTCAAACTCTGTTTCCATTCCATGTTTAAGGTATATTTACACACATAAATTAATATTTATTGAAAGTAAGGGGATTTGAGCGTTTTTCATTGATATTAACGTGACAAAAATTCTAACGTAATCAAAGATGGCTGGTATAGGATTTTACATCAAGTGCGCAATATTCGAGTACAATTGCTATGAATGAAGTACATTAATAGGTAATTATTTTGTTAACTTCAATTTTAGCCCCAAAATTACTTATAAACAATTATCATTTAATTAATTATTAAATTTATTAATTATATTTATATAATTATATTGATGTATTAAAAAAATGTATTATCTTAAAATGTTCAATTATTAAAATATTTAATTTATTAAAATTCATATTTAAAATAAAAAAAATTATGAATTTACATAATATATTATTTCAATTAAAAAAATAAACGTTTTAAATTAATGAATATTTTGATATTTTGTATCAATATAATACATTTTTTACAATATTAAAAATCTAATTTTTTTATGTAATTTTATCCAGTATATAAGGTTACACTACACTAATTATTTGGAAACAGATATTGATGACATTATTTTTACAGATCATATTACAACTACACAAATAATGACATATTTTAATGATGATCTAGATAGATGCATCGAATGACAGTCATGTATACGTGTACATATTATATATGTATGACAGCAAGATTGATTTCACATTTGATAATTACAATCATCAATATATGTATATTTTAATAATAAAGATAAATTTATTTATGGTATCAAACTACACACAAGTTTAGATATATAAAATTCAAATTTTAATTATGCATAAATAAAAAAAATCTGTATGTAGAAAATTTTAACTAATAACTAGTAACATACATCGATTATTGTACTATAAAGTATTTTTTATAAGAGTCTCATTTCGACTCAAAGCCCCTATAGAATATAAGCAAACCTTTGAGCTTTGCAGCATTTTGAAAACCTTTCTTTCAAGCACTTCATTCTGTCCCTCATTTATGCCTGCCTTGTTTACATGTAAACATTGTAAAAATAATATGATTGTACAATGTTCACGAAGACACAATGACATATTTATGGGGTATGCAATTCAAAATTTAAACAAAAGTTTTTTATAGTAAGATATATTAGCACTATTTTGCAATATTTAATACAGGCTCTTTATCTGATCATTAATTTTCCTTCCTAGATTTTGATTTATTTTATTATATATTTTAAGCTATATTTAATAAAATATTTTGTTAACTTGAATAAATACTAAGCAAACAAGAACTTTCAAGAAGTATTACAAAAATAAAAGATATTTCTATAGACCTAAAAACACACAAAGCTTATTCAAATGAGAGAGTGGTCTTTTTATATACAGCGTTGGTTCAAAAGACTTGATTTTGTTAAAAAGAACTTGATAAAAATTTTATCTACATAAATTTTTTATTGAAGTTGAGCAACTTCTCCACTTCTTAAGAATATTTGATATACCAAGGGGCTTCTTAAGTTGGTACAAAGTGTTGCTTTTGTTTGCTATTATGTATAAAAAGAAAGGTCTTTGAATTGTAAAGATTAACAAATTAAATAAAGAAAAGGAATAGATTAAGAATTGACGACTTTAAAAAACACATTATTCTCTTATACGTTTTATTTTACTGCAAATGTTAAGTTTAATAGCTCTAATCTTCTTTAAGGATGTAAACTTTTAGTATGTGTAATAAAAACGCGATTGTAAAAATAATTACTAAGCAATAAAATATAAAATAGAACTCTTTAATTTTAAATTCAATATTTTTACAATTATTGTAGAAGATTCAGTAGCAGTCGAATGGAAGCCTGACGATGAGCTGGTTCCATTGGACTGGCTACTGAACCTTCATTAACAATGGACAACATACATGAAAAAAAAATTATTGCAGAAATGAATGGAGGGTACCAAATTATGCTACTCTGAATTTTTTCAGATTTTTTTGAGACCCAGAACTATTTTTGAATAATTATTGAAAGTGCGGCCAAGCCCCCTGGAGGCGTCAATAGGTGTCCAGTCTCTATCCTTTTTATTAAAGATTCAGGGGTGCCAACTGAAATTACAGAACTTTCAATAATTATTTTTAAAAATAGTTATGGGTTTCAAAAAAATCTGAAAAAATTCAGAGTAGAATAATTTGGTACCCTCTATTCATTTGTGTAATAAAATTTTTTCATGTATGTTGTCCATTCATTATATATCATTATCACGATATATAAACGTAAGAGCATTAGCTGTAGCTTTCAACAGTTGGTAACACTGCATGGCGTATCTTCGCCATGATAATTTGACAACACAATTTTGAACTTTTGCTTTTTGCACTAATGTCTAAGTAGGAAGATAGGTAATTTCTCTATAGGGCCCAAAATGGAATTGATTAATCAAGTAGTTGTCACCCTAGAGCAACTAACCCGAGTTGAAATAAATTTCATCTTTTATTCTCTATTATGTCTCTTCTCTCTCTTTTTTCCTACTATTTTGCACCAATTTAGAGGAAAAAAGAGGAGAAAATACGATATTACGTTTTCTTTTCTATTATTGAGCATAAAAATTGTCTTCATTTTATTCTCACTTTGAGCGAAGAAGAAATAAGATGTGTTTTAGAAGTAAAAAGATTCGGTTTAGACGTGTGAAGGATGAGTTGAAGACGAAATTTTTCTCGATTAGGTATTGAGGAACTGGAATCGAAAAATTTTATTGGCTTAATCGAAAGAAGGGGTAAAAATATGACGTTGTGAATTTTTTCAGATTTTTTTGTGACCTATAACTAATTTTAATTAATTAAATAAGTTGCATTATTTTGAGAGTGCCGCCTCTCGTGACGCCTCTGACGTCACACCATTCTTGTACTTTTGCACTATAGATGAGATTAGGTGAGAACATGCAGGTATGAAAATCAAAATGGCTGGCGCCATGGCACGTTTGAAATTCCCCGCTTCAAATTTTTGAAGTTTTAATGTGGGTTACGTTTGATCAATTTTAGCTTTATTTTGTTCGCATACCACTGAAAAATATGGTTGAAATATGATTTAAAACTTCTATCGTGCTCTAATATTGTTTAATACGTAAAAAGTAGAAAATTATGAGACACTAACTTCTTACACCAAATTAGTTTGCTTTCTTCCTTTAAATAAAATAATTTACTGATAACTGGTGTGCTTTTGGGTTAGCCCAGTGGTAAACGCATCAGACTTCAAATCTTGTGGTTGCGGGTTCGATTCTTTCCAACGGCGAGTTTTTATAAATACATTTTTTTTGCTTTAATTTTAATATATTTATGAATTCAAAATTTATAAAATGTGATTAAAATATGGTTTACAGCTACTATCAATCATAATTGATAACTTTTTAATAGTAAAGAGAGGGAACAATATTAATAAAAAAAATTACTTCACTTTTTCGCGATCCAATAAAACATTTTTCTTACCGAGGCTCAAAGCTTAATTAGTGCAATGTGGCACTGTGGCACAGTGGCGGAGAAATTTTCTTTAATAAAATTAAACTAAATTAAAGGAAAGAAAAGTGTCGAGTTTAAAAAATCCTTCGACGTGGAGAATCAAACTCTCCACCACAAGAGTACGAGCTAGCTGCGTCTTCGCTACTGTGCCACACCAAACTTTGGGACACAGTGTGAAAAATGTTTTATTTGAACGTATAAAAGTGAAGTAATTTTTTATTAATATTGTTCTCTCTCTTTACTATTAAAAAGTTATCAATTACGATTGATAGTAGCTGTAAATCATATTTTAACCACATTTTATAAATTTAGAATTCATAAATATATTAAAATTAAAGCAAAAAAATTGTATTTATAAAAACTCGCCGGAAGAAAGAGTCGAACCCGCAACCACGAGATTAGAAGTCTGATGCGTTTACCACTGGGCTAACCCAAAAGCACACCAGTTATCAGTAAATTATTTTATTTAAAGGAAGAAAGCAAGCTAATTTGGTGTAAGATGTTAGTCTCTCATAATTTTCTACTTTTTACGTATTAAACAATATTAGAGCACGATAGAAGTTTTAAATCATATTTCAACCATATTTTTCAATGGTATGCGAACAAAATAAAGCTAAAATTGATCAAACGTAACCCACATTAAAACTTCAAAAATTTGAAGCGGGGAATTTCAAACGTGCCATGGCGCCAGCCATTTTGATTTTCATACCTGCATGTTCTCACCTAATCTCATCTATAGTGCAAAAGTACAAGAATGGTGTGACGTCAGAGGCGTCACGAGAGGCGGCACTCTCAAAATAATGCAACTTAATTAATTAATTAAAATTAGTTATAGGTCACAAAAAAATCTGAAACAATTCACAACGTCATATTTTTACCCCTTCTTTCGATTAAGCCAATAAAAATTTTCGATTCTAATTCCTCATTGAAAAATCTCCAGCAATTCAAAATTACAACAACAATTTAGACAATGAATAATATTATCAAGATTAGTGGCGCTACATGCACTCGATCCCCCTTAGGAATACAATTATCAATAAATCAATCTATCAATAAATATTTGAATTTAAATTTAATTAACTTTAAGTATAACATATCAGACAAGTAATGTGTAAAATAAATTGAATTAATTACATCATTATTCTACTATACTCGTTTAATCGGTACTAAATTTAATTGCTCTGGAAGCAATCTTATTTAAGTAGTGTTTTATTGCTATAAAAAAAAATCTAATTATTTCAGTTAACGTTTTACGAGTGCAAATTTATGTTACAACTTTATAACTGAATGTAAACTAGTAAATTATTTTCTTTAATTATATAATTTTAATTAATTTTATTAGTCTATAATACTTATTTAATTATACTTAATTATTGTTATATTTATTAGCTTTCATTATATACGAATTAATAATAATATTTACAGCCGTACATTTATTTAAAGCATACTACAGTTTATATGTAGGTTGTCCCATTGCTAGAAATGCAATAAATCAAACATTGTTAAATAAATAGAAAATATGAAATTAAGTTAATATTTTACACATAATGAAATGCATTACATAATTATATTTTATTTTTATAATTTACCGCTTATCCTTGCAATTCCTTTTGCAGATTGATGGAAAATGTCAAGGTCATATTGTCTATACAGTAAATTGCAAAATGATGGAATTTTGGAAATAATTCTTTATCAATAATATTTATGAATTACACAATTTTACCATCAGATACTTGGTAATTTGCTGAATTTAAAATCTATAGGAGTAAAAAGTAGTGCTAATTTAAGATATTAAAAATTAATAATACGTTTCCTAATTTAAATTAGATTTTACTTTGTCTTTTATTTGTCATATTAAAGAACCTAATTAATTTCATTGCTTGAGACAAGGGTGTGAATATCCCTTTTGTAATTTAGTTTACGTTCTTTTACAAATTTTAAAACTCGTAAATTTAAGAAAGCTTATCAATCACAAGTTAGTAGAGGAAAAACTAAGGGCAATTTCTCTCTTGTTCAGAGGTGCAATTAAGTTAAGAAGATTATCGCCTACCCTCTCGGCTACGCGCAATTCTGAAGGCCATTTCTCATTTAGCTGAAAACACCTTCCAGAAAATACCTTCACACTGCAGAAGTTGGAGTTACTTTGTAAGGCGTTTTTAAAAACTAATTTATCAAAATGATTAATAATTAATTGTAAAATATAAAATTAATATAAGATATTAATATAATATTTTTGTGAATTTGCTAAGGTTTACATGTTAATCAAAGGAGACTACGTCGAACAGCTGATTAACAGCTGATTCGTATTATCTCTACCTTAAGAAGAAGATATTCTTGTAGGTTTTTCACTAACCATGGTTATTATCATTATGGATTTAGCTGATGACCGTGGTTATCTAGGAAACTGGTTATGTTAACCGCTTCTACTGACTAAAGATTTTAAACAAAATTAGAGAACTTCCAAGTCAAATTTCTCAAAAACATTATTTCAAGGTGAAAATTGTAAATAAATTGCTGTCTTATCGACCTTCAAATGACCTTGCGAGGTCAAATGGAGACCTCAAAGAGCCCCAAGTCACGAACCAGGTAATTAATAAACAGAGAGTTTCTTAATATCATAAAGACACGCGATGCTGTATAATCAATTTAATGTTAGTAATCAAGAAAAACAATTTCTGAAAATCTTGTTTCAAATGAAAAATAATATGCAATGGTTCAACACAACATTGTTTATAATATGTTAAATGATGTCATTTTCTATTGTTAACCGTGGTATACACACCTGAGTGTAGAACGTTATGGCATTGTTGGCGCTAATTAATTTAACAAGGAAAAAATTTTAATGGATAGAAGCGCCGCAGATCAAACGGGTTTAAATCCAAGCCCAAATGGAATTCAATTTTTAAGCCTCAGTTACACAAACGAAAGTGGTCTGTAAAATTTTTCGTGTAACTGAGGCTTTAAAATTGAATTCCAGTTAGGCTTGTATTTAAACCCGTTTGATCTGCAGCGCCTCTATTTTATACATTTTTTAGTGTATTTTTGGATCAGCAACTTGAAGTATGAATCGTAGTTTTTCAGGTCTTTTTTAATCCCACAATACCCAAAAGTGAAATTATCCAAAATCAGGGGAACCACAAAAAAAAAGAGTAAACTACATACGAGAAGTTTTCTTTTAATGGTCACCTTTCCAACTACTAACCACTCTCAGCGTAGCTTGACTTCAGTAATATAGAACTATTCTAACACATTGCTCTACGATGCTATGTATTTTTATTAATAAAAATAAAATTTAAAGTTTTGAATTCAATTCTATTTGCTAGACTTATTATTATATTGACAAAATAAGCTGGGTGACATTCTTGTTGCCCCGAAGTGTACATCTAAACTTTGTCCCGATATTTTTTTACAAATTGCCATAAAAAAAAATTATTTACACTTCTATATAAGCAGTCTATGGAGGCGTGGTGAACTAAAACTCCCTTGATATTGATAGACTGGGTGCTCTTCTTACATCTCCCAAAATTTCAAATCTGCATCTCTCTGTCTATTGAACCTGCAGCTCTAGCAAGTGAGGCAGGAGTAAATTTCGTCCAATGGTATAAATACGTAAGCTTTTTTTATTGCAATTTTTAAAAAAAATATAGGGACAAAGTTTGGGCTGTAACAAAAAAAAAAGAGCTCTCCTGATGAAAATAAAGCCTTTAACATTCATCTATGATTTATAACTATAAAAATCAACTGAAATGATTTATCATTCACAAGGGTGCATGACATATAGAATGGAGGAATAAAGCATAGATATAATAGCTTGTGTCTGATTTATTATCTAGTATGCAAACGTAATATTTCCTTTCTAGACTATTTTATGTATTATTAAAAAAAACTGCAGAATTAATAAATATATACTACGTTCAAAAACCTGGATGTATGTTTTTTTTATGACTAAAAAATTCATAGGTTCCATGTTTTTTTATAAAATAACATATTGATAACAGTAGCGCTAGTCCCAGAGAGCAGAAAACTATAATGAAACTCCCTTTCAGTTATCAGTCTATAAGAATGATAAGCATTAAACTATAAAACATTTTGCTAAAGAAGTTTTGCTAAGATTCATATAAATTTTATAATGTTGTGGAATACTATGAAATATACTCTATTTTATCATGCAATCAATGAGTTATCTGATATTAGATGAGTGCAATTAAGAGCTGTAAATAGGTATAAAATAAACTCATTGTTGCGCTTATTTGAAATAGCATATAGCTCTTTATTACATACAAAATCGAGGTTGCAGATAGCTCAATATTTCGAATTGGGGTTACAGTTGGTCACTAATAATCCTAGTGATTTGAGATGTGATTTTTTTATTGTGTAAACCTGACGTAGAGTTAATAAAGATCTCTGCAGCCAACCTGACCGGGACATTGCATCTTTGTACTAAGGAAACCGTGGAAACCAGGATAGTCGTAATGGAAGATGCCTTTCAAATATCATAAAATAAAAAATTATATTTTTCCTTCTAAAAGAGAAGTAGTTCGTTATTAAATTGATTCAAATTAATATTGATTTAATTTTTTTTTAATTGGCAATTTTAAATGAAATATACAATTTCTTCTTAAAAAATTTAAAATTATTCTCCTTCTTTATAAACATGAAAAAATATAATTGTATAAAGCCTAGGATCGAACTCATTATCAAACAATCAAATTTGAGTCCAATGCGGGGAGGTGTGGCGCAGTGCGCTTGACTTGGTCTCGTCAGATCACCGAAGTTAAGCAACGCCGAGCGTGGTTAGTAGTTGGATGGGTGATCATTTTCAACAAAAAACACGTTTCCCACTCAGGGGTAAATCATTGCGCTTTTCCACTATGTGGTTCCCCTGGTTTTGGACCATTGCACTTCCGGTTCATTGACAAAAGCTGTAGCGTCCATCCTGGCTGAAATTTCCACGTTTCCCTCAGTCGCAGGCAAATGCCGGGATGGATTTGCAAGGCCGTGGCCGTACCTGTTCCGGAAGAGCCCGCGAAACGCTCAAGTTAGGGTTTTGGAAGGTTCGGAGTTTCAAAGTAGTATGTAATTAGTAAATAGAAGTACCCAAAATATTTGTGGTTTGATTAAAAAAAAAATGCAGTAACTACTGCATCAAATGCATATAATTATAAGTAAAACTGAATATGGATATTTGTAAAACATTTTCATTTTGTCTAACTATACTATTGTTTATTATTACAGTCAACTGCATTACTCGCCTCATCACTCGTAACGTTAATTACAGCACTCAACTACTATACTACATCCCAACATACTAACAACTACTATAGTCTAATTATACGTTTGTTATTATACTGCTAAATTTTAAATACTTGTATTACTTTTAAAAAGCTTTGATATAATTTAATAGTGTCTACGTAACACCATTATACTGTTCTCTATATTTACTGGATAAAATAACAATTGAATTCATCGCTTTGACATATTCCATTCAACCTTGATTAATAATAAAAACAGGTATTATATTGTTCATTTAAGTGTCTTTCAATGTTTTGTATATATGCATTAATGAATAATTATGATAGAAAGTATAATTCTATAGCAACTAAATTACAATGTTATAAATAATATTGTATTTTAATTGCATTTGTTTCAACATATATTTGTTGTTTCACTATAATTGTATAAGTATAGAAAAATAAGATTATTTTTAGAATGTTGACACGGTTAATAGAAATATGTGACTTATGCATGCAGCTGAAAAACAGAACTAAAAAAGTTCCTATAATATTTTCGAGAGAGATATGACTAGAGATTAAAATTAAAAAATAAAAATTAAAGACTGGATAACGTAAAATTGAGATCACAAAGCATGGTGGAGAACCTAGTGGTAAGAATTAGAATTACGTGTTCATATGAGGTTTATTGTATATGATTATATAACATTGCAAAATTATGTATGCCCCGTAAGAATAACACAGAGCAAGGTTATTTAACAAGGCTGCAAGAGGGAAATTTTCCAAGGCGACGATTGTACATTAGACTACGTAAAGTTATATGTCATTTGAGTTTACAGAGTCAATATTATCAGAGTAAAGAGTCTAGAATATTGTTTAAAAAATCTATTATCGGATTTCTACAGTGGAATGTATGTTACAGTTTTTTATATAATAAATGATAATTTAAAAAAAATATTCAATATTTACAAGAATGAAGCCGGCATTACACGATACAATTTTCTAATTATTTCATACAAATTTTCCTTACATGAAAAAAATGTTATTTGTATGGAAATGAAATTTTATTAAAAGAAAAAATTGTATGAAAAATGTGTGTAATACAAGCTTTATGAAAGGAACATTGAAATTTTACATAACTTTTATTTTTCAGAGAGGAAAATGAATATAAAAAAAATATGACTGCTTGCCTTAATAAATTTATTTACCTATCCTTTTTTATCTTTTAAAATATTTATGAATGTAAAATTATTTACATACAATACTTCTGATTTTCGGAAGGTATGCGTCATTTATCTAATGGGAAATAAAAAATGTAATAAATAAGTATTTATTCAGTTGCTCGAATTCAATGAAGCCAGAGAGAGAACATTATAAAAGTTATTTATTTTCTTCCTTCATAGAAACTTCAATTAAAAATACAACATGAAGACAACGATTTTCTACAAGACTCGTTTTTAAAATGCATTATCATTATTTATTGTTTAAAAAAATAAAATTAATTAAAGATTAATTGTATCTCAGAGCATAAGTTTTGATAGTCAACCAATGCTTGAAGAAAATTTAATTTTTAAAGTTCTGAACTATTTTTCTAATTACAATTTATACATCACAGCAATTTTAATGACGCTCTCGAAAAATCAGTACTCGAAGAGTGTTAATAATATTACACTCCGTGAATAATTTTATTAATAATTTTAATGTTATATTTTATCATCTTTAGTTATTTAAAAAATATATACTTTTTTTTAAATTTATAAATAGTAAATTTCAATTGAATTTTTAAGTTTTAATTTAAATATTTTCAAAAAGTTATTTTAAATTAAAAAAAAAAAAATAAATAAACTAGATAATATATTTTTCTATAATTTATAAATAGAAATTAAAAATTAATTTTTAAAATAGCCTATATAACATTTTCGCTTTCCAAATTAACTTGCAAAAAAAAATAATAATTAACTGTCAAATGATATTATTATAGTCAACATTTCAAAACGTGACATATTTTCACATTGAACAACTTAAAAGCTTATTCTGGCTGCTCGGAGCTATAAAAAATAGCAAACAAAAAAAAAAAATAAAGAAAGAGACATCGATTATCTAGATTCCTTCAGTTTCTTACCTTGCAACATAACATATATTTACGACTATCAAATTAGCGTGTTGTTTAATATAAAATAACATTATTAAAAATGAAATAAAAACATTGGTAGTTTTTTAATTATCTGCCTTCTCTCTGTCACTTTGCTTGATTTAAGGTGATCTATTGATATAACATATTTTTTTACAAAAGTAAAACCCCTATGAGCTGAGAGCTTGAGGTGGGGTAATGGGTAGAGATAAAAGGAAAGGATGGTGGCCACGGTCTGCTACGCGTCCCAGCATTCGTTGAGGTGAGACTGAGGGAACCTTGGAAAATCTCAATCAGGACGGCCACTTCTACTTTTTATCAATGGACCAAAGTAGAATAGAATAGAATAAAAAATATCTTTATTGCGGCGAGGTTTAGGCAAGCCCATTCTTGCACCTAACCGCCAAAAATTACAGTTTGGGATTTGCTGAAAGTAATCCAAAGCCTGGAGAACCACTCACAAGTGCATCACTGCACTGGGTGGAAAGAGAGACGAATTTACCCCAGGGAGAGAGCAGCGTAATTTTTACTTGAAACGGTCACCCAACCAATAGATTTAATAGATTTATTCAGTTCATTAGGCTATACAAATAGCATAGAACAAGTCATATACAGTCATAATAGCATCACAACAGAACATGCAACAACAATAACAAAAAAACATAAATATATATTATATAAACAAATAAATAGTTAACCATGTAGCACATTACTTTTTTTGTTAAAAATCTTTAACGATATAAAACAAATTCATCATAAGATATTTTCAAAATAATTCTTTTTTTAAAACATGCAAATGATACAGAATTTTTTTATGTTATCAGGTAAACCATTAAATATAAGGGACACAATGTAGTTAGGATTACGATCAAATAATGACAATTTATTTATAACTATTGTTATAAGTGTTCATTATAATGGAAAATTGACTTGTTATTATAACCATCTTCTATGTTTTAGAGTGATTGGATTCAATTGCAGGGTGTGATATTATAATAAATTGTTATGTACTGCTTTGATTTTGTTCGTATGCAGGATTATTTGTTTTGTATTGACGTGCTTTCAAATTGTTTGTGATTTTTGTTTACGACGTGCTTATATTGTTGTACAATCGAAGAGCAATAAAATGATTATGAATGGACAACATACTTAAAAAAAATTTATTGCAGAAATGAGTAGAGGGTACCAAATTATGCTACTCTGAATTTTTTCAGATTTTTTTGAGACCCAGAACTATTTTTAAATAATTATTGAAAGTGCGGCCACGCCCCCTGGAGGCGTCAATTAGGCGTCCAGTCTCTATCCTTTTTATTAAGGCATCAGGGGTGCCAACTGAAATCACAGGACTTTCAATAATTATTTAAAAATAGTTCCGGGTCTCAAAAAAATCTGAAAAAATTCAGAGTAGCATTATTTGGTACCCTCTATTCATTTCTGTAATAAAAAATTTTCATGTATGTTATCCATTATGAATTTATGAGGTTTTATGTTCAAGTTTTAACGTAAACACAAATAATAACTAACTTTTTCTTACCTATAAGTGATGAAGGCAAAAACTAGAGCGACGAGAGAGACACTACTACCAAGCACAACCACAAGAGAAACCACTCCTTGTTGGGTAACTGAGTCAGAACTCGTGTTACTGATGACAAACCCGTGCAGACGGGCAGTATACAGAGTGTCCATGATTATTAACTGAACATGTGACACACTCGCTATAAACAGAGCTGTATCAAACTGCTCGCCTCTCAATCCAAGAGACTACTGAACGATACTGAAGGGTTGCTGTCTTTACCGTGGGCATGCGCGTGAGGTTAAAGGGAGGCGCCACAGATGGTGCTTCAGAATGAACTAAAATATTAGTCGAGGTTAAAAATGTGGATGGCGTTAAGGGGTTATGATGATATAAGTCGTAGGTATAATAGTTTATATTAAACAGTTTTATTAAAATTATATATGAATTATGATAATGAGTATAATATAATATACATACTCATATATATATATATATATATATATATATATATATATATATATATATATATATATATATATATATATATATATATATATATATATATAGTTTTCGTTTTAGCATGGTCAATGTTTAAATATATTATTTAACTGCTTCAAATCTTTACTGAAATTAAAACAATTAGATGAAGAAATAAATGTCCTTTTAAATCCGTATGTAATATATTATTGCAAAATTATGACAACTTTAATATGTGCATTTTAATGCACAACTCACAACTCACGTTAAACAACGAGGTTGCAGAGTTTATGCAAAATTAAATATAATAATAAATTAATGAATTATTACGAAGCTATGAAATCATCCATTTATGTTTTATATAAAATAATTTATACGGGGAATTTGTTAGAAATCTAACACACAAATAGTGTAATAATACTTTCAAAACATAACACCGTGGTTAGCATTTTCATCAGTCGTCAAGACAAAATAATAAAGTAAGCATCTCCATTTCTAGTCCCAGAATTCCATCAACACACAAGGGAGTCCTGCAGTCCATTACCACACTTGTAACTCTCCTGCAGTAAAAAAACACGCCAAGTTGCTCCCTTGCGAACGATCGTGACCCAAATACAAAAAAATAAACTCCTTTTCTGTCGCAAATTATCATCACGAGTGCGAAACTGCACGTACTGAACACAAATAGGGGATGTTTACTAAGTTATGCAGTAAAATTTTATTTTGCATAATTTGTTATCTGCATTTTTTATAAAATATTTATAAGATAAAAGATATCTCTCCCCAAAGAACTGGAATATTATAGTAAAAATATAGGCAATACTAATCGTTATTTTATGATTTTTATGTCTAAAATTAAGCTAATAAAAGAGCTTTAAGGTTGATTAATAGTTATTAAAGGTCAATATTAGTGAAACAATGTAAAAAAATGGACTTTATTATTCTTAAACTCGTTTTGCAGATAATCTTGCCATAGGGTGTTTCTTTAGAATACAAGTTACATAATTATAATGCAATTTACCTTAGTTTTTTTACCCTACAGCATATCAGGGAATACCATATAATTATATTCTTTTCCCTTGAGCATATGCAGCCAGTTTTCTTTTTATGCTAAACAGGTTGCTTAACCGTCCGGCAAAAAATAAATAAATAGTCTTTTACCAGAACAGTGCCCTGTTGTTGTTTTTTTTTTTTTTTTTTTTTTTTACGATTCACCTTTAATACATGCTGAAACTCATCAGTATGTAATAAGTTTTTCTAAGCAATAAAATTAGCTCACATAAAGTTAATAATATGAAGTTGAATATTTATTTAATTAATCTTTTTCGTTATGTTATATACAGTGTAAATACATTATTCATTAAAATATTTAATTTAAAATTATATACCACAGCGAATGGAGTATTGACCTCAATTTTTTTTTATTGCAGAAATGGATAGAGGGTGCAAAGTTATGCTACCCTGATTTTTTTCAGATTTTTTAGAGCCCGGGAACTATTTTTAAAAAATTATTGAAAGTTATTTTTGTGACGTCACGAGACGCCGCTCCTTAAGAAAAAGATAGGACTTGCCGCCGCGTGACGTCACAAAAAGGACTTTCAATAATTTTTTAAAAAATACTTCCCGGGCTCTAAAAAATCTGAAAAAAAATCAAGGTAGCATAACTTTGCACGCTCTATCCATTTCTGCAATAAAAAAAATTGAGGACAATACTCCATTCTCATCCATCAAAATGTTCAGAGTGAAGCTACAAATTATTATTTTTTTAAATTTAATTAAGAAGAAATTAGCACCTGTTATTTATCTTTGATAAAACAATGCTACTTAAAAAAGTTATGTCGTTCATTACACTAGTATAAAATATATAACCCCTGGTAGGTAGGCAGCCCAACATACGCCACTAGCGGCAGCAGCTGCCGATTCGTTCGCTCAAGCGGCTGCTGCTATTTTTTTTTTTTTTTTTAAGCATACACCCCTAAGAGCTTACAGCTCGCGGCGGGGTAATGGGTAGGGATAAGGTAGGGAACGGATGCCACGGCCTGTTATGCGTCCAGCATTCACTGAGGTGAGACTGAGGGAACCGTGGAAAACCTCAGTCAGGACGGACACCTCTACTTTTTATCAATGGACCAAAGTGATGTCCAAAGCCTGGGGAACCACACACAAGTGCATCACTACACTGGGTGGAAAGCGAGACGAATTTACCCCAGGGAGGGAGCAACTTTTTTTTTACTTGAAAAGGTCACCCATCCAAGAACTAACCACGCTCGACGTAGCCTGACTTCGGTGATCTAACAAGAACCGGTCAATGCATCTGCGGACTGCCTGCGGAGTTACACTACTAGGAGATAATGTTTAAAAGTCCATTTTTTTTCTTTAAATAAACTTTATTTTCTTCCCATTGTCGTAGCAGTGGCGTGGCGCAGGGGTATACACGCCTGCATTGCATGCAGGTGGGAGTGGGTTTAAGTCCGCGCTATGACTTTTTTTACTGATTTTTTTTATTTTTTTTTTTATTTTTTGCTTAGTTGGATTTTTGTATTGGATCCCCTTCCACGTTTCGCTTTCCGGTTTCTTCTGATTAAAAGCCCCCCTTACGTTTCGCTTTCCGGTTTCTTCTGATTAAAAAGCCCCCCTTTTTCTCGGTTGGACCTTTTTAAACGTTATCTTCTAGGGGTCAGGTATTGAACTGCGCCGCGCTTGACCTAATGCTCAGCGGCGAGCAATTTGGCGAGCGATGCAGCGGGCGTCGTGTTGAAGAAGCCGGCGTTGTAGGCGTTCCATGCTGTCAATTAGCATTTATATAATTTAGAAAATTTTAATCATTTATATTAATTTTACTCTCTTTTAAATGTAAAGATACACTCCTATGAGCTTCGATATTAAAATTATTATTTAATAATTATTAAAATTAACATTGAATTAATTTTTGAAATTTATATCTTCGTATAGCAATTATAAAAGTATATATAATTATTAACTTTAATTTAATAAATATACTTTTCTTATGAAGTAAAATTAATATTTTTTTTAATTAATCATACTTGCAATTACTAATATTAAAATTAAAAATTAATTTTTTTATTATATTTTTATTAAATAATTACTTTAAAATTTTTAAACTTATGATCTATAAAGATTTTTTCTGTATCTTTTCACTCGTAAATTGGAAGCAAACTGTTATCACAGAACAAATACACAACAGTTCTGAAAAGCGAGAAGTACACATTATTATAAAAGACATCGATTTCAACGTTTGCATCATCTTTTGAATAAATATAATGTAT
Organism: Siphlonurus alternatus; assembly: GCA_949825025.1. NCBI lineage: Eukaryota > Metazoa > Arthropoda > Insecta > Ephemeroptera > Siphlonuridae > Siphlonurus > Siphlonurus alternatus. The sequence goes on from OX463787.1 coordinate 3,234,002, forward strand.
AAAGGTCATGTATTTTCATAGAGCGATGTCGAGCGGGGCGAGAAAAGCGCACTTGCTGAAGAAATCCCGAGCTTCTGATTGGCCGGCTTCGGCATGTGATTTTTTCTCTTTTCACGCTCCATGGAAATACCACATTAAAGGCTAGCGAAATATTCATAGTTTCTCGAAAAATTAAAGAATATAAAATTAATAAATTTCAGAATTTTTTTATTTTGCTAAGGTTATGTTAATCAATGGAGACTACGTCAAACAGCTGATTCATATTATCTCTTCTACTTAAAGAACTTGATTAAATATTTTCTCAGACGAGAGGTGTCCAAAATTGTCATATTTTCTTTTGTTCTAAAACAACTTTTCATGCTAGTCCATACACGCAGAATTCTTCTATATTGTCAGATAGAATATTGAAGTAAAAACAAAGAACACGACTCGAAATTTCCGTTTATTTTTCTTGACAAAACTAACACACGTGTAAATTAACGAAAATGTCCCACGACTTAACTCCCTTAAAACAACTGGTCTTCTATAAAAGCTTGTATTTTCTTTTCTCTTTAATATAGTTCTGTTGTTATCATAAAATTTGAGTAAAGTCGAAATATTATGAACATGAATGTTTACTTTAGAAATAATGGGTGCGATTCACGGCAGTTAGCCAGGTTTCTAACCACGTTTAGCTTAACCACGTTTAACTACACCTGTTTTACGTTTTAAACCACCTATAGTTAAACGTGGTTAAGCTAAACGTGGTTAGAAACCTAGCTTGCTAACTGCTTCATAAATCGCGTCCATTATACTGAAGAAAAGTAGTACGATTAATTAAAAATTCATCATTTTTAGGATGGATGGGTACTCTTCTCATTTCTCTAATAAAAAAAAAAATGCAAATCTTCCACTTTTCTTTGTTTCTCTTGAATTTCCTTCCATTTCTACTGCTATTTTTTTGTACTATATTATTAAAAAATTATAAATAAACGCCTAGAGATTTAACACTTCTATTAAAATATATTTCTCCTACAAAAGGAAAATACAGAGTAAAAATAAAATGTACAGAATGCTGTTTAACATTAGCTACAATAACAATATATATTTTTTATCTCAGTATCAAATGAACGTGTATAGCATGAAGTTTGAACGTAGCAAAAAACTGAGACAGTTTTCAACCATTATATAAACTTTTGTTCTGGAAAAACGTTTTATAAAATGTGAGACAAAGTGAAACTATCCAATTTAATATTCTCGTTGGTTTGACCTCAGCTTTGTGGAAATATCATTTGAAATAATAAAAGAGATATTTTCTTCTTTTCTCTCTCTCTCTCTCTCTCTCTCTCTCTCTCTCTCTCTCTCTCTCTCTCTCTCTCTCTCTCTCTCTCTCTCTCTCTCTCTCTCTCGTTCTCTTTCTATATGTGTTTCATTTAATTTAAAATGAAGATGAATTTAATTCTATACCTCTATTTTTATAGTTAGAAAAATTAAGAAAAAGAAAGTAGCCAAAAATATAGTTTAAAACATGACAAAGGATGTAATATTACAAACCAATTTCATGGTTTAAAAATCAAAACACTAACAAATTACATAAATAATGGGTCTGTAGGGGTATTTAAATTGACTGTTATCTAATTGCTAAAATACAAATGCATTAGTTTTTATTCTCAATTCGATACCTACATTTGATTGCACTGACAACACATTAAATAATTAAACCTCTGTATGGATTGAAAGTATAATTGGCCTGAATTTTAAATACAGTAATAACAAACATATAAAACTAATTACAATATAGTTAATGTAAAAAAAGATAAAAAGTAAATGCTACAAAAATAGTACTTTATATTTTTACTATGTAAATTATTTATTCTAATGGAAAGCTAAGTACTCTAATTATGTTTATCTGCTTGCTGTTTATTTTAATGGAAAATGAATGTTTTTTTTAATAAAAACATTACAAAAAATATGTAATGTACACTCGTTGCCTTGGAAAATTTCCCACTTGCAGCTTTGTTAATCACCATACCATATGTTATTCTTACGGACATGATGATTAACAAGGCAAAAAGGGAAATTTTCCGGGGCGACGACTGTACATCTCTGGATACCACGAACGTTACTCCTGCTTTGTTTGTAGACGTTACCACGCAGTCTATGAAGGCGTGGTGAACCAAAACTATTTTGATATTGATAGACTGAGTGCTATTCTTACCTACTCCAAAAGATCAAATCTGCATCTCTGTGTCTATTGAAGCTGCAGCTCTAGCAAGTGAGGCAGGAGTAACGTTCATGATGTCCAGAGGTGTATGTATACTTATTTATATGAAATGTGCAGTATATCGATGGATTGTATAAGTTTCATTTTAATAAATCTTTGATAGGATAAAAATACAGTAGTACAGAAACATAAAAGACAATGAATAAATACTTTTTTTGAAATCGCAGTACATAGAAAAACACTTGAAAAAACTAATCCAGAATAAAAACATTGATGCGATTTTTTTTTCCAGTAAATCGTTAGTGCCACGTTCTTTTAATACAGTTATCGGATAAACATTATCGTTAAAAAAAAGGAAAAACCACTTTAGTATCGATACCTGCAGAGTTGCTATTTTTTTTATCAAGCTTATAGGCTTTTGTTTTGTGCTGAGCTAAATCTGTGGACTCAAAAAATAAATGAAAACTCTTTGCTAGACTAAAGTTGAACCACTATAAAATTGTGTAAAAACGTAAAAACTTTGCAATTAAATGGATTCCTTTTAAACTATATTTTTTAATAAAAATCTTGCACATTTACGTAAAAGTTTGCATCACTGATTGCAACGTTATGATAATATTATTTACTATCTCAAGTTCAATAAAATTGGTTACCAGATATTGGAGATTTAACTGTTGAATAGAATACCTGTGCAAAACAGGATCAATTTGAGCTAATTGTTATTACACATAATGTTATTCAATTTCTTTCAAATGTTATTAATATATTTATAAAAATAAATTTTATTCATTTATTTTTCTTAAATATTTAAAAATTTTAAATTATTTTTTAATCATTGTTTTTATTTTGAAAAAATTAAATCAGAATATAAAATTATTTTAATGTTAATATTTAATTTTTTTTTTAAATATATTTTGTTGTTAAAATAAATAAGAAATAATTTAGAACGGTGCAACAAATTTATAAAATATTTCTTTGAATTTTTCATTTTTCTAAAAATGTATAGATTATTATGTACCTATCCAAGTTATAATATTTGCTACTACCACAAAGATCTGCACAGACGGCGGCTGCAGGCAGACTCACGCCCAGACCTTTTAGCGTTCACCGTCGCGACCCTCCTACTAACCGGGGCTTCGCAGCGAACAGCCGAAACCACCCACCTTTAACTTTCACAAAACCTATATACTATATATAACGCTACCAATTACTTGGTGTAGGGAGTTCGTCTCAGTTCAATAAATATTACAATATAAGTTAGGGCAATCGCAAAGGTCATTAGAAAATTATCCTTTGGGTTAATTGTTAATAAAATTAGTTTATTTTATAAAATTAGTTCACATGTAGTTTCCCCAATGAACGCTTAGTAAACTGTGCTTTTCGTTTCCCAGTGTAATAACCTAGCTAGTCAGTTAATTGTTATCCACGCGAATCATTGTTGCTACGACCCCTGAGGGTGGCATTGTTAAAACTTGGTGTTTAAATTTCAGTCGATAGAATGATCTGTAATTAGGAAAATTACAAATCATGAGGGACAGCTAGAACTAGTCAACTGTACAGTTGGCTTGTTTGAAACTTTTACATTAACTTTAGCATTACCGATTTTTTTCCAAAGGGGGGGGGGGAGATCGAAATAAGACGCTATTTAAATAACAGGTTAAATAAAAAGTTAGTTTTTTTTTCTCAAAATTTTTTTTAGGAAATACTTTGCTAGGTGGCTAACTAAGGGTTACAATTTTTGTCAGACTTTTTTTTTAGAAGTATTTCACACTTTTTTCCGCTTTAAAAGAGTGGCGGATCGCCTTGAACCCCCCTCTCCTTGGAAATGCTAGGGTTAATGGATTTATTTTAGTAAACTGTTTTGAGTTCTAAGCAAGCAAACCAATCGAGTATTTGAAAGTATCTGAAGTCAAGAAATTTACCAATGCAGTGAATAAAAAGAAGAAAGAACTTATTCAATTGTTGATTACAACATAGGAAATTTTCAATTACACAGAATATACTTTTTCTGATCTCATCGCATTGTATTAATTTCAACCTATTTTATTTTGATTAATTTTTAATAAATTCCCTAAAACCTCCCTTACTATTAAAGTGCAATATATTTTTCTTACCAATCAAACACACATATTGTTTTTTATTAATTTTAAAAATAGCTTCCTGAGCATAGAAAATGCATTTTTTTTTCTATTTCATAATGCAATTCCCCATTTATAAATGTAAGTTCGGTGAAATAAATTCATATGTGCAACCAAAATAGCTCATGTAATTTACTTGGTTTATTTTCAGTGAGAAAATCTACCGCACAAGCACTCTGACCCGTGGCAAACGTGTGGTTATGACACCTCTGTGGGCTATTTGTTAAACACCAGACACTCGCTAGCATATAACCGTTTTATAAATTACATACCCCTCAGTTAGGAAATTTGACATAATATTCAAAGACCTACTGTTTTAAAACTGTTGGTAGAATGATAACAATGTTCCCACAACAACAAAGCAAACCAACACGATTGTTAGGACAATAATTAACAACAATGGAATCAACTGTGTGGATGTAATTTTATTTCAACCTTCTACACCTTCAACTTTAATTAACGCAAGCAAAAAAATTAACAATTTTTTATTTTAGAAATTTATTTTTAATATTTTTAGTATGTGCTCAGTATACTTTTTTGTTATTTAAAAAAAGTGTGAACCAAAATAAAAATTTTTCAATTTAAAAAATGTAATCAAAAGGGAAATTGTTGTCTTGTTCGGTGAATTTTTATAACAATGATAAATTAATGACAATTTTTTTCAATTACTATTTTATTTTTTATTTTAATAAGGTAATTGTTTAGTGAATTTGCTACAAAAAAAAATATTTTAATCACGTTGTACTTCATTACGAACGTTAGTAACGTTAGTTTATAGGCGTTGCCATATAGTTTACGGCACTATATGTAGACCTGATTGCGCTGACGTCATGCCCCTGTAAGTTAGGCTGCCCTATGGAGGACAAGATTGCACAGACAAGTATAAATATAAACAAATTGTATATTGATTTTTTTTTTTCACTTTATTAAACAAAATAAATCAGTTTTAAAAAAATGTAAAAATACACCAATAAACGATAGATAGCATAAAAAATCGAATCATTAAAGAACAATCAAAACTCCTTTTTATCATTTTTTTTTATAATTTCTCCTATGTAATGCCATAGTAGTTGGACCTCTACTTTCTCTTTTCTACCCTCCTGACCATCCTTATACCTGCTATGCTATTTTCCCTCGTAAACAAAAACAGCAAACAACTCTATAATATGAGATGTGGTAGCTTCAATTTCTTAGGATGCATTGATGGGTTCTCTTCTTACATCTTCCAAAATTGCAAATCCACATATCTTTGTCTATTGGAACTGCAGTGCTAGTAAATGAGTCAGTTCATGCATGCATAAAATAGCAAAACATTAAATTAAATTACCAGGCGCGGATCCAGGGGGGGCTGCAGAAATTTTGGATTTAACATGGGCAATATAGGCACTTCCCCCACTCCAATTTTTTTTTTTAACATTGACCTTATGGAGGCGCCCTCCCCCCCCACATTCCCAAAATTTTTCAGCCCCCTCTGAATTTTTTTCCTGGATCCGCGCCAGTAAATTACACAACATTACATTAAATTAATTACACAAAATATTACAAATTAAAAAATTATTATTAAATTATAAAAATTAAAAATGAAGATCCTTTTTATACTTTTGGAAGCCTGTGGGAGTTATTATACCAAGTAACAAACCTCCCTATGAAAATAAAGAACATGCATTTGATATTTGCACAAGCTAAGAAAATTATCGAACTCTACATTGTGAAATTTCACTCAAAATTTTAATTTAAAATTAAATTACTTTGACACTATTATCCATTTTCAACTTTAAAAAACAATTTCTTATATAATACGATGACAAATATTGATTAAAAGAACATTATTTTTTATTTTTTTAATTACTTTTTCATAATTGAAGAAAATTACCTGGTGGAACTAATTTGTATGCATACCTTTAATTAACGCGTACAAACTTTTTCTTTACTTTTTTTTTTTTTTTTTTAAATAGAGACTTTAATTTATTCTTGTAAGACGCTTTTGTATATAAACTTGTAATAAAGAGAAAACTTTTTCTTATAGCGTGAAATTTTCTTGTTAACACGACTAAGTAAGAAATATAATGAAGTTTATTATAAAGACTTTTTTTTATCATAATATGGATATAGAAAAAATATTAAATTATATAATATAAACAAACTTTAAATATAATGCAAGATTGCAAGAATCATGTACACTACACCTCTGGATACCATAAACGTTACTGATTTTCAGGATCTATTAGATCAATTGACCAAAAAATGTTATTGAAAAAAGTGCTGAGAAAGCATATATTAAATAATTTGCGTTAATGTGAGCTGTAATACCATTCTATTAATTGTTATATTTGTGCTTCTGTTTAAGTTGAAGGGTTTAAATTTGTTCGTGCTTATTTTTGTTTTTATATTTTGTTAATGTTATTAATGTATTGTTTTGTATTGTTATTTTTAATAAATATAGGTAATTTTGTTTAAGCTTACTATACGTGTTGAATAATTGTATGTAACTCAGTTCCAACCAATAGGGCTTCATTTAGGGCCTTGGTTGGACTGTATTTGTACACAATTTAATAAAAAAAAAAAAAAAAAAAAAAAAAAAGTGTAAAACGGAGTTTTAGTTGAAGCCGGTATTACACGATACAATGGACAACATACATGAAATTTTTTTATTGCAGAAATGAATAGAGGGTACCAAATTATGCTACTCTGAATTTTTTCAGATTTTTTTGAAACCCAGAACTATTTTTAAATAATTATTGAAAGTGCGGCCACGCCCCCTGGAGGCGTCAATAGGCATCCAGTCTCTATCCTTTTTATTAAGAATTCAGAGGTGCCAACTGAAATCACAAGACTTTCAATAATTATTTAAAAATAGTTCCGGGTTTCAAAAAAATCTGAAAGAATTCAGAGTAGCATAATTTGGTACCCTCTATTCATTTCTGCAATAAAAAATTTTCATGTATGTTGTCCATTTTACGTACAATTTTTCCTTACAATAAAATCTCATCTCCATTTAAACAAGGGAGTTGAAATTTTCTTGCAAGAAAAAATTGTATGCAAGAACTAAAAAAATTGTATCGTGTAATATCGGCTTTAGTCTATCTTAAAAGAGTTTTCGCAGTCACAGGCAAGTTCCGTGGCTGCCCCCGTTCCGGAAGAGCTGTAGAAATTATAGGTGTTGGAAAGTTCGGGGATTTAAATTTACTGAGTAATTAGTTTGATTAAAAAAAGTTTAAATCTCCCTACACTTATCGTATATGTACGTTCACAAATATTGACGTTAAATTCGTGGTGTCCCGAGGTCTATTATAGACAGTATGAACTCCTGCCTCACTTGCTAGAGCTGCAGTTCTAATAGACACATAGATACAGATTTGTAATTAAAAAGAGCACCCAGTCTATCAATATCAAAATAGTTTTCGTTCACTACGTCTCTATAGACTGCGTGGTAACGTCTACAATTCCTACAAACAAAGTTGGAGTGAAGTTCGTGGTATCCAGAAGTGTTAATCTCAAGATTTTTTTTTCTTTCCTTGATTTACTGCTTGCAAGTAGATAAAAGTTGACAAATTTGTGATTTTTAGTAAATAAGAGGAACACCCAGCCTAGTAACCACTAAAAGTTTATGTTCAACAAACCTATACTTAGACTATATTAAAGGCATACAGGCCTCAAATTAGGCAGTCACAGAGAGTTGCTTGAGTTGACAATAAACATTTGGATAATTTTTTACGTGCGCGATGCAGCTGCATGAGCGGGGGCTCCAAAGTAAGGATGCAGGTCCTTGATGACGTCAAAAAACATGGCGGCGTATGTATGGTTGTGCGTTGTGACGTCATTTTGACGTCATCAAGGACCTGCATCCTTACTTTGCAGCACCCGCTCATGCAGCTGCATCGCGCAAGTAAAAAATTATCCGAATGTTGATTTTCAACTCAAGCAACTCTCTGTGATTTTCAAATTTTTAATTTGAGGCCTGTATGCCTTTAATACACAGAAAAGGGATAACATTCTGTAGATTCATAAGTGTACCTGTTGGAAATTCATCTAGACCGATGATTTATTTTCACGTCACACAGACCCAGTTAAAAGTACGTGGTAAGAATTTTAAACATTTCTAGAAAACTTGATAGTTTCTATACACCACACGTATTAAAGATGTGAAAATATAAAATTTCAATGAGATATACAATTCTTGTAGTAGGTACTAACATTGATGAAAATGTGTAAAAATAACTATTAAATAATCACAAATTATATTAATTGTATATAAAAATATTATTTATTTATTAGTTCAAAACTTTTATTAAGTACAAAACATTATAATTATTAAATTTGAATAGTACAATTTTAAATTTATTTTTAATATATTATGATAAAAAGTGATAAAAATGAGTGTTATTTTATATTACATACTTGCAAATTTACACGTCTGAATAAAGAGTTCCAGAATTAATTATAACACTAATAACATTGTGAAGCGACCAATAAAAAAATTTGTGTCCATCAATATTGAATTAACTTTGAAAGTGATAGAGGGTTCCAAAAATCTTAAAAGAAATAACAATACGTAACTCAAGGTCTTCTCTATAAAAATGTTGTGCAGGCTTACATTAAAGGACTCAATATAATAATATAATGTAATTAACAAATTGACAACCTGCATGAAAATTTTTTATTGCAGAAATGAATAGAGGGTACCAAATTATGCTACTCTGAATTTTTTCACATTTTTTTTAGTCCCAGAACTATTTTTAAATAATTATTGAAAGTGCGGTCACGACCCCTGGAGGCGTCAATAGGCGTATCGGTCCTATCCTTTTTATTAAGGATTCAGGGGTGCCAACTTAACTTACAGCACTTTCAATAATGGACAACATACATTATGAAAATTTTTTATTGCAGAAATGAATAGAGGGTACCAAATTATGCTACTCTGAATTTTTTCACATTTTTTTTAGTCCCAGAACTATTTTTAAATAATTATTGATAGTGCGGTCACGCCCCCTGGAGGCGTCAATAGGCGTCCAGTCACTATCCTTTTTATTAAGGATTCATGGGTGCCAACTTAACTTACAGAATTTTCAATAATTATTTAAAAATAGTTCCGAGTCTCAAAAAATCTGGAGAAATTCAGAGTATCATAATTTGGTACCCTCTATTCATTTCTGCAATGAAAAATTGTCATGCATGTTGTCCATTCAATATTGATATATAACTAAGGAAATCAGCTGCTCAGTTGCCGATGGTACAGTCGTTTTCACAGACGAAGCTCCGCTCGAGAGAACACACAGTGTCCTGCCACCAATGTCTGGTGTCGTTCTGGACGGACATTTGCAGACAGTTCTCGTCCCCACCGATGTTATCCGGCTGTCCAGCCTGCCAGTTAGAGAACGTGACGTCACGACCCAGGCCGGCCCACCGCCAGCTCCCCTCGCGGCCGCCGTCTGAAGCTCCCAGCCAGAAGTGCCAGCGATCTGAGGAAATATACGTCATACAGTTATTAGTCAAAATCACATACCGCGAGTTTTCCTATGCTTTAACATTACCCACCCACCCATACCAACCCTTTAAAAAAGATACTAAACTAAATGTTCTAAGAAAGTGCATGATAAAATGTCACATAGGTGACATAGGCTACGAAAATACTTAAAACATGGCTTTCTTTTCAGATAGAAATTTGACAGTGAGATTTAAAAATAACTACATATTTTTTGTGTGTTAAAATTTGGTAAATTAAATTTTTGGACATTGGCCCTTCTTGCGCAGAAGGCTGCGCAGTAAGAACCGGAACAACTAAAGGAAAATCGTAGGTGATTTTGGGTACTATAGCAGTGAACCTGGTGGTAATAGCTGAACTACATACGCCTATCAGGACTCTTTAACATTGTAAAATCATGAAAATGCTCTGTCAGCAACCACAGTATAATTTTATAGATGTGACAACACCATAATTAGTTGTTCCATACCTCATATACCTTCAGACAAATGTTTAAAAATTGTTTCAACTTTATAAGTGATGCCTTTTATATAAATTTTGTCATTTTTGTGATTCTCCCTGCTATTATAGGTATTTTCTCCTAACAACAAAACTGGTCCATTAAAAAAAGTTCTGACTGACTGAGGTTTCCACGGTTCCCTCAGTCTCACCTTAGCAAATGCTGCGACGCTTAACAGGCCATGGCCAACATCCTTTCCCTCTATTACCCCTCCTCGAGCTCCAATGGAGTATCGACCACAGATTTTTGGTATTGCAAAAATGGATAGAGGGTGCAAAGTTATGTCACTCTGATTTTTTTCAGATTTTTTAGAGCTCGCAGGAAGTATTGTTAAAAAGTTTTGCCGAGGTCAGGTTTGAACCCATGCCTCTTTTAGGTCATATCCTTTTATTAAGAGAGACGTCACTTTCTCTGTACTTCCAATATTTTAAAAATAGTCCCCGGACTCTAAAAAATATGAAAAAAAAATCAGAGTAGCATAACTGTACACCCTCTATCCTTTTCTGCAATGAAAAATTTTGAGGTCCATACTCCATCTCATAGGGGTGTATCCTTGTAATAACTCACCCCTCCAGGAAGGTATCAAGGTCTTGAGGTGCAAGGCCAGCAGGTCGTTCTCCACTTGAGTCTCCACACTGGCGAGCTCGAGGCCGCGAGATCTGCAGAATTTCTGGGAGTCCGTCCAGTTGAGGCTCTGTTAATTAAGATATGATCTCAGTTTTTGTTATATAGTAATACACCTCTGTACAATAAAAATGTTACTCCTGCTTTGTTTATGGACGTTACGCAATAGAATGAGAGAAAAAATGGAATTTAGATTTATATATATGAAATAATGGAGTATCGACCTCAATATTTTTATTGCAGAAATGGATAGAGGGTGTAAAATTATGCTACCCTGATTTTTTTCAGATTTTTTTGAGACCGGGAACTATTTTTAAAAAAATATTGGAAGTTCTTTTCATGACGTCACGAGACGCCGCTCCTTAATAAAAAGATAGGACTTGCCGCCTCGTGATGTCACAAAAAGGACTTTCAATAATTTTTTAAAAATAGTTTACCAGTCTCACAAAATTCTTAAAAAAATCAGGGTATCATAACTTTGTACCCTCTATCCATTTCTGCAATAAAAAAAATTGAGGTCGATACTCCATTAAAACTATATTAATAATAATCGGTTATGAGGCACAATTATTAATTGTACAAACTCTATCAGGGAGAATAGCAAGCCACTTCTAACTGGAGGCATATATAATAAATATACACATTTAAAATAAAATTAAAATAAATAATACCTACAAGACAAGTAACAAAAATAGAAGATTTTTATCTGCACTCACCACCGAATTATTTGCGTAGTAATATTTTTCTCCAAGCTTCATCATACTCAGCTCTCGTACTGAAAAATAAAAGTACGAATTTAAGAATTTATTACACAAATAAGAAAACAATTCTTTCTTAACAAAACAACATTGTTCACCCGAATTTCTTGTAAAGTTGTAGTTTTATCACAATTAATTTTTTTTATAAAATAAAAAAATACACAGCCACTTGAACTTAACTATATATACTTATATGAAAACAAATTTTATTTGCAATTTGCATTACGTTTGTGAAAATTAATAATGACAAAAAACATCATGCACATAATATAACCACGCTGTACTGCATAATGACTCCAAAATAATTGCTAAATTCCCCTGCAACATAATTGTAACTTCAAAATTATGAAATGTGGCAATGCCATTATGTTATATCGTCTTTTATCGTGTCTTCGGCTACTTATTACGTAAAAAAATGGTAATAATTTTTGTGTCATAAATTAATTTCTTCATGACTGTTTTCATTAATATAAAAAGGATTATTGTGGAGCTGTTGGATAGCAAGACAAATTCAACAATAGTTTTTTATCAGGTAAGTATGGCAACAATGTTCTGGTCAGCTAATGGACCAATTTGCATGAATTTTTTTTTATTTTAGAAATGGATAGAGGGTGCAAAGTTATGCTAATCTGAATTTTTTCAGATTTTTTTGAGAGCGGGAACTATTTTTAAAAAATTATTAAAAGTCAGTTTTATGACGTCACGGGCGTTTAGCGCCTATCCTTTTTTTAAGGACAGACTCCTCGTGACGTCATAAAATGGACTTTCAATAATTTTTTAAAAATAGTTCCCGGTCTCTTAAAAATCTGAAAAAATTCAGAGTAGCATAACTTTGCACCCTCTATCCATTTCTCAAATAAAGAAATGTCATGCAAATTGTCCATTGTTGGGTCATTGACAATCAAGAGAATTAATTTTCACCAATACTAATTTAAGGTTCAATGTATATTTTATTTGCATTTTTTGAAATTCTCTCACTACAATAATTACGTTACAAATACACGATGCTCACTTACTTGCAACATCTTGTTTCAGCAAACATTCAATTCCGTTTCGACTTTCTTTGGAACTTTCTGCAAAAATAATTAAATTTTGAGGTATAAAATATTTTTAAATCATTAAACATTGTTATTACATATTTGAATTGAGACCTCACGTTATATATTTTCAAAAGTAATTTTTTTTCTTTTTTAATCTTCCATTATACCAGTATTATTTATTAAATTATCGTACTTCAAAAAAGCTGAGTGACGTCATAGTCACATAAATTTTTAACACGCAAGTATAGCGAAAGACGTATGCTATGACGTCACAGTGTCTTTACCCTCAATTTTGAGGGTATTGTAGGGTTGAAAAAAATCTGGAAAAATTTAGCAAAGGTCCATAAACAATAAAAAAAATGCTTATTTTCAATTTACACAAAATTTAACTTCACAATTACTCACTAGAGGCGCTCACAACGAGGACACTAACAATCAACAGCAGTAACTTCATTGTAAAACCTGGAGATGAACTGTTTTGAATGAAGTCTGGGATGAAACAGTTCAGATCTGTTGATGATTCGACGGTGTCATCACAATAAATGTGTCGGGTTAGCGGGTCATCTTGATGGGATTTTTTTTTAAAAGTTCATGGAGGTCAAAATCATATCAATAAAATGTAACAAATGCGTACAGATATGGTAAAAAAAAAAAAAATGGTATACTTCGAGCATTATTTACTGGGATCATTTAGTAGTTCCTGAGTTAACTTGGCGTATTTTTCAACCCAGTAAGCTATAATATTATATTATTTTGAACTCGTCATATATATATAATATATATTTTTTTAATCAAAGCACAATTGGGACTTTTACTTACTAATTACATACTACTTTGAAACCCCGAACCTTCCGAAACCCTAACTTGAGCGTTTCGCGGGCTCTTCCGGAACGGGGGCGGCCACGGCCTTGCAATCCATCCCGGCATTTGCCTGCGACTGAGGGAAACGTGGAAACTTCAGCCAGGATGGATGCTATCGCTTTTGTCAATGAATCGGAAGTGCAATGGTCCAAAGCCAGGGAAACCACATAGTGGAAAAGCGCAACGATTTACCCCTGGGTGGGAAACGTGGTTTTATTGACAATGGTCACCAATCCAACTACTAATCATGCTCGGCGTTGCTTGACTTCGGTGATCTGATGAGACCCGGTCAAGCGAACTGCGCCACACCTCTCACTCAGCATAATTAAACCAATTAATAAGTAACATTTTATTATTGTGGCTAATGGTTTGTTGATTCATGCATTTATTTACATGACAATGCATTCATCAACAGTGAATTTACTTTTTTAATTAATTATAAAATTAACTATATTTATGTTTACCGTGTTTATATAGTTGTGCATGCTGTACAGTACATATTTCATTCATACACATTTATTTTATTTTATTACATGATTATTAAATTAATTTTAATGTTTTATATAATTAATTCATAAAAATAACAACCACATGATAACCTTTTCAGTGTCAAGAGATTAAAAGTCATCTACAAAATATCCAAAGTCCTCTTTTTACAAGAAATATATTTTAAAAATTATTCGTAAAAATAATATAACATTATGAGAGAAATAAATATATGTTCTCATATAATTAAATAAATTAAATTAAGAAAGGTTAATGCTGTCTATTTTACAGCTACACAAAATATAAATAACCCCTGGCAGGTAGGCAGCCCAACATACGCCACTAGCGGCAAGAAAATAATGCGGTTTGCTCGCTCGAGCGGCTGCTTATGCTATGCCGTGGAGCTGCCTGCATGCTGCTTGATAGTTTAAGAGCGATGCAGCGAGCGTCGTGGTGAAGATGCCGGCTTTCCACGATGTCACTTTTATAGTAAATTTTGATTTTTTTTTTATTAATTTGTTTTATTATTATTTATAAAAATGCACCATTATGAGCTTGAAGCTTGAAACAGGGTAATGGGTAGGAATAAGGGAGGGAAAGGATGGTGGCCATGGCCAGTTACACGTCCCACAGCATTTGCTGAGGTGAGACTGAGGGAACTGTGGAAATCCTGTCAGGATGGACCTACTTTTTATCAATTGACCAACATGATGTCCAAAGCCTGAGGAACCACGCACAAGTACACTGGGTGTAAATCAATGTAACCCAAAGATGGAACAATATATATTTTTTTTACTTTAAACGGTCACCCATCCAAGTACTAACCACGCTCGACGTTGCTTGACTTCAGTTATCTCAATACAACCGGTCAACAAACTGAACACGTTTCTATTAAATAAAATACAACATTTTTTACATTAAAATATTATACAACTTTATTCAGTCTTTATAAAAAGCTAAAACCTCCACTTTTTGGAATATTTAATAATTCAAGTTGTCAGAAAGATTTTATAAGTTAAGTAAAGTTTATTTTGCAATAATTTTATTTCATTATAAAGTTTCAAGAGGGACGCAATGTTTATATTTTCAGATTTCCAACTCCCTAAATATTCATAAGCTTTAAAAGCAATATTGTGTTTAATTTAAAATTTTCAAACTTTTAAAACTTGTTTCTTTACAACGGTAAGCCTATTGTTTTCCCTTACTCAGCTTTACAGACTTAATATTACATTTTTTACAACTCCGCAATTTGTTCTTAAATCAATAAGGTGTACGTGCCTATCATATTGTGTTTTTTAGACGATGTTAACAAAATTATTAGGATCACAAGTGTTTTTATAGAAAAGGAACAAAAGTTATTTTAGTTATTTTTTACAAGGATACATCTTTAATATAAGCTTGGAGCTCGAAGCGGGGTAATGGGTAGGGATAAGGGCCATGGGAAAAGGATGGTGGCCTCTATTATAGGTATACGCACCCTAATAGTATTCGCTGAGGTGAGACTGAGGGAACCGTGGAAAACCTCAGTTAGGACGGACACCTCTTTTTTTATTTTATCAATGGACCAACGTACGTTGTGTCTGTCGGATTTTATAATTATATATACTGTGAGTATGTATTAGTCTAACAAACATATAGTAAAATTAATTATTGCTTATTGGGTTTATATACTACTCTAGTTTGAAAAATTGAGTCTTCAACTCATCCTTAACACGTCTGAATATAATATTGCCTCAAAAAGCACATCTCATTTTTTCTTCTCGCAAAGTGAAGATGCAGAAATCGAGACAATTTTTCCAACATTTTATGCTTTAATTATAAGAGGAAAGAAGACGTAAACTCGTTTTTATCCGTCCTTTAAAATGGTGCAAATAAATAGAAGGGAAGAAAACCAGGAGAGACGTTGAAAAAAAGTGATATTTGTTTCAACTCAAGTTGTATACACAGTTTGGAGGGGGGGGGGGGGGGAATTAATAAGATTGACAAAACTCAATTATTGAATTATTGTTGAATGTAAAAAGTTGAAAGTATACGTATATATATTATATTTGCGCAAAAATGCATACAAATAAAAATAAGGCAAAAATTAGTTAGTTAAATTTTACTTTCAGCCTATATTATATAAGCCCCTGTAACAAAATTTAAGATTATTGCACGTTTCTATAGGCATAATTATATAGACTGATGATTATATCTGCTGCAGTGTCATACGACCAATAAAAATATGGGGGAAAGGGGTGGACCCAATCTCGGGGGTTAGGGACAGTAGCAAAAGGAAAGAAACGGGAAAAGTTTACTTTTTTGGGGGGGAGGGAAGGGGGAGTTTGTTATAAAAATTTGGTAGGGTATGGTGGACACCCTGTGTCCATGTATTACATTTAAACACCAAGCATGACTAATTTGGGAGAGAGAGAGAGTAATTAACAAAATTAATATTTTTTAAATATTTTCGTCAACATTTCCGCCTTTTTTACAGTCAGAAAATATGACCTCTAAAAGGTTGTTGAAGTGTTTTCCTATTAAACTAATATTATATTTTATTATGTATTTATTTATGTAACATTTTAATAGTGAGAATTCATTATTTAAATCATTTTTATTAATTTTTATTTTAATTTAATAGTAAAAATATGAGGTTCATTTATCTCACTATAAAATAATATTATAAAAGTTAGGTTATTTTTACAAACAAAACTTTTTGCTCTCTGTTTCTACATGTAATATTTATTAAAATTTATTTTTATTTTTAGCTAAAACATAAACTCATAAATGTTGCAAACAAAATGTTGTATTTAATTACGAAAAATTCACCCATCCCTTGGGTTTTTTTTTTTTAGAACGTTGCACTATTTTTTTCCAAGTCTGTTGTATATTATTTATTTTGATAAAAAATGCTGCTGTCCAAAAAAAGGAGTTCAAGTGTTTCATAGCTTGGTTCTCTACCTGGAAATACAAAGTGCAGCGAACGTTAATAGAGTATATGATATATCGGCCTCATTTTTTTTTTTATTGCAGAAATGGATAGAGGGTGCAAAGTTATGCTACCCTGATTTTTTTCAGATTTTTTAGAGCCCATGAGGAACTATTTTTAAAAAATTATTGAAAGTTCTTTTTGTGACGTCACGAGACGCCGCTCCTTAAGAAAAAGATAGGACTTGCCGCCGCGTGACGTCACAAAAAGGACTTTCAATAATTTTTTAAAAATACTTCCCGGTCTCTAAAAAATCTAAAAAAAATCGAGGTAGCATAACTTTGCACGCTCTATCCATTTCTGCAATAAAAAAAATTGAGGACGATACTCCATTATTCAAAGTACATCAGCTTTTAGGATCAATTTCAAATGAGAAGTTAAAAGTTTGTGGTTTTAACAAATATTTATTTTACAAAAAATAATAAAGCTACACGACAGATTCATCTTTCATAGCAACGTAACTACAATGAGTTAGAGCAAAAAAAAAAAGAGCAAAGTTACTTACAATTATCAAGAAACATAATTTTGTCATATATAGTATGTAATTACAATGTTTTTTAATTAGCAATTAAAACAGTTAAATAATATTAATTTTTTTATCCTGAAATTTTTATATTGTTTTTTTTTTTAAATTTTAATTGATAAATATTCTAAAATTAAACATATTGGCTTGATATTAAATTTATTTGGTAAAAAATAATAATAGTAATATTGTGGCAGAAACAAAATCAGAAAATGACAAAGTTATAAAAGTAAAGAAAATCTATTTTACTTCTACAGCTATTCTACATAAATTGCCTTGATTTTTACATAGCTATTACAAATACAGTAAAAAACATTTATGGTATGGAGGCACCACCCTATTGGTCTGTATTATCTTAGTTATGGATGACACAGTACAATATGATGTAAGCCATAAAAATAATGGACTGAACACAGTAACTATGGAGTAGATTTCATATCAATTATATAAATCATACAGAAAAATATAGCACCAAAAAAATAAAAAAATTAGTATTTCCACTCCTTCATGTTGATATTTACACAAAGATTAATGGAATTTACACCCCCCCCCCCCTCTTCTTGCCCAAAGGAATCAAAATACATGGAAAGTATCTCCCCACCCACATAGTGTGAAAAAAAAAAAAAAAACATTACAAGCTAGCCATTTCTTCAAAAGGGCTAACAAGTAAGTGCTTTACGCATCCCCCTACCCTTTACAAAAAATCTCTTAACACAAGGAAGATAGGATCACAAGTAGGTAAATAGGTAACCTGTTATATTTCACTTCCATCAAAATGGTAAATAAGCAACTAAAGAAAAGCTGCCAACGTCACAGTTTCTATCTAGTTCCTTATTTAGCTGGGAGATAAATACCAAGTCTTCTACTCGCAATGGTTGAAACAAACCATTTTTCTATAATGTCTGTTCTATGAAGCCTATTTCTCTTTTTCATTGTTAACAGTGGGACGATGTAGTGCATAATTTCACCACATAATGGCATTGTTGGTGCTAGTAGACACATTTTTTTTTTATATTTATGGTCATTTCACATAAGTTAACATGTAAATCAACAACAGTCCCATGTTTTTCCTTTTACTGGACAGACATTACACAATAATACTTTGTTTATAAATTAAGCATTGTTGTATTAAGCAGAACACTTTGAATAATAAAGGTAAAACATTGCAAGTTGCATATGAACAACCTGCATGAAAAATTTTTATTGCATAGAGGGTGCAAAGCTATGCTACTATGAATTTTTTCAGATTTTTTTTTTAGTCCAGGAACTATTTTTAAACAATTATTGAAAGTGCTGTTACGCCCCCTGAAGGCATTTAGGCCCTATCCTTTAGGTATATTAAGGATCCAATGGGACCAACAGAACTTGTAAAACTTCAATATTTTTTTAAAAAGTTCCAGGACTCAAAAAAAATCTGAAACAATTCATAGTAGCGTAATTTGGAACCCTCTGTTCATTTCTGCAATAAAAAATGTCATGCAGATTTGCCTATTCACTAATTACCATCACTCTCATAATTGTCCTCACTGTTTGCCTATGAACTTATCAAGAGGCTGATACATCCAGTCCGTGTCTTGAATATGTTTGAGAAGACTGGTGCGCAGCTCCTTCAGTCTGAGCTGGTGAGCGTCCTGTTGACTCCACTGCTGCGCCTTGTCCGCTCGTTTGTCCTGAATGTAGCCTTGGTGCGCCTTGATGCTCGACTCGATGGCCTTGATGTCATCCTCGTTGCTTGCAGGAGAGAACGAGAGCTGAGGACGACTACTACCGGCGCCACCAGCGTTCATGGCACGAGCTGGAACAACAAGTGATTTAAGTTCAGAGAACAACTCTAAACTTTCACATAATAAAAAAATTGCTACAGCATGTCGTAGCAAAATCAAGGTGCCTTTAATTTTTTTTTAAGGAGCTAAATGTGCTATGGCGTCCAAAGGCATGAATGACATGCGATTTCTAAAGCTCCTTAACGTTAACTTAGTTCAGTGAGTGGTCTTTTAAGATGGCCAGAGTTTGTTATTTTAATATTAAAGTTGCAATGTAATATAATTATGTATTCTATCTCTTTCTAGTTTCTACACTTTCTGGGATTTTGTTTATAAATGTACGAATTATTAACTGTAAGGATTTTAAAGAGGATCAGACAATCCAGTAGCCCACAAATATAAACATTAGCAACATATAATGTATGTATACGCAGTATACGTATGCATATTGTATACTGGGTTATATGGCATCTTAATGTATACTTATAATTGCTTAGATGACTCCTCGAAACTGCATTGGCATCTATATTTCTCATCTTTTTTTTTTTTGAAATATAGAGAGACACAATTGTTTGTATGTATGTGTGTATAGCCAGAATCTCCCAGGCACAGGGGGTAAGGCGGGCGATCGAGTGAAAAAAAAAAAATCAACCCACTTCTCATGTTGTGTTTTTTTTTGTATTTCACCCTACGTTGGGTGCTTCAAAAGTAAATATCGGGATGGAAGGGTGGAAACCCTGACACACATATACCTTGTATGCATACCTGTGGAAACCTGTGCCCTTGTGTTCCTGAATGTATGCAACTTTGCTGAAATATAACCGTATGCATAGGAGAGTTTCGACAGAGGGAAGAGCATTTCATACATGCGACAAAAAGTCAAATTTAATAATAAAGGACCTAATTATACGGTATATTTAAAAAAAAATACATACTGTCTAATATAAGCGTATTATTAAGCTAAAGAAACTTACCCGTGGTATAATATTGAATATATTTACAAAATTTTAACCAACTTTTAGACTTTTACAGCTGATTTTTAATGTTTATTTTTATAGTTTTAGTAGACGCCAATAGATGTCAGCACCTTGCAAGTTGAATTTATTTATTCTGCTCGCTAGTGACATCTCTAGCATAATTTGTAAACTATTTGAAGAAAATTTCAAATGTAGCGGAATGACTGACAAAATAAAAATAATTAATTTAATAATTAAGAGATTAAATTATTAACTAGAAAATTAAAATATTTTTCTATTTTATTTTCATTGATTATTTAAGACTTTTATTAGAGTAGGATTTAACAATGTGATGATCAATTATTGCTAAAAAATTTAATAAAAAAAGTTATCAACTTAATTTTCTTATCAGAGATCATATTATATTATCATATGATTATATAAATTATTATTATCTTTAACTTTACGGTAAAATTATTATATCTGCGTATACAATTTTGTTTATAGTTTTATTTTTCCTCGTCTTTTACGAGTTGAAATTTTCCTGCCAGAAAAATGTACAAAATTAGCCTATATATACCATATATATTATATATTATACTTGCGCACTATATACCATAAACTCCCATGCATATAAGCAAAAGTATTGTACCAAGTTGTTTGCACCGTTTTTACCTTCCTCCTCTTTTATATTTGAACAAAATATAGCTTTGTGAGATATTAATTACATTTCACAAAATTAAGGAGATATATATTTTATATAATATACACAAATTATTATTATTCATTATATGTATGACTCGATCATGATTTTACTTTCACGGCTAGTTTTTTGGACTCGACGCTATTGTAGGTCCCATCCAAAATAAGGGGCGACCACGGAGCAATCCATCCCAGCATGCAGCACTCGCCTGGTTGTGACTGAGGGTATTATATGGAAACCTCAGTCAGGATGGTCGGTCAAGATGAAGGATGCTATCAAATATATGCACCTCCTGAATGCACGATTGGGTGTTCTTTAGCAACCTGTATTTTATAATAAAACATTAAGATTCAATCGATAAAGCTCGTGCTATCTATAATAAATTATGTACATGTTGTAAAAAAATATTACTATCGAGCTATAATATATTGACTAATAGATAGACTTTATTTTTAATGTTGTTTATTTTATAAGTGACGTGCTACATATAATAATAATGGATAAGTTCTTTTACTGCAAAATTGCATGATCCTCTCATAATTAGGCTTAAAAACTTAATTACAACAAAATCATCACAAACTTTTGACAGTCAAATCAAGTCGAATAAAATAAATTTGAATATATTTCAATTGTAAAAGAGTTTCAATTAATTACAGTAGATGTCTCTACTTTAGCGAAATTTTAATTTCTGCACGTAGCCTCTACTCTCTGTACAAATAATTCATACACTGACTTCCTTGTTGTTACAGTCATGCAAGTAAGCCGTTAATTTTGAAACAGAGACTATTATTAACTCGTACTTTCTACTTGCTTCAATAGAGTGCAGCAAAAACATTTTGTTTTAAAATTAAAGTTAATTAACAATTAAAAAATAAATTAATTATAAATAATATTTTAAAACTATTGATTTTATTTTTAATAATATAACTGAATTTTCAATTAAATAATATATCAATTTAATTAGATCGAATCATTTTAAATTTAATATAAAAATGTGGAAGTTATGAAATGGATTTATTCTGAATTAATAAATATCCTGCCAAAAATCCAAGTATGAATAAACTGGTTGATATTGAAATATATCACCTTAGAAATATTTTACATCATAATGAATTTTCTTAGCCAGAATATAAGAACATTTTTTGTTCAGAAAACATTGTGGCTAATAAAATGCTTTGTGTCTATGTGGAATGGTAATCGCTTGTTGCGCTTAGAAACCAACAATGGTTTTGCAATAGAGTACGCAAGTGATGACCGTTGTACTAGAATAACAATAAGCATGTAATGATGTAAAATTGTTTCTTAAATAATCGACAATTCAATCAACATAGCCCTTCTCCCTTCTTGAGCTGAGCTCTTACAAGCTGCGATGAATTTAAGCTCATCGTAATTAAGTTGATTCGGAACTTGGAAATGAAAGATTTATAATTATATAATATATATAAATATATAATTTTTTTTACTTAGAAAAGCATTTATAATATAATATCACAAAACAACTTTCCTGTATATAGTACACCCCAAAAGTTTAGAAAACTCGTATTCGGAAACGCCATCAGCTTCATACACGAATAAATTTCTTGATGGCAAAATATATTTTAAATGTTTCGTAAAAATGAAAGAAATTGATACTTAATAAACGATGATTTTTTTACATAATAAGTCATCATAATGAGAAATTATTATAGACATATTTAAATTTAATATTTAATCACCATACGTTTACATGACGGTGTTTAATAAGGATCCGTTGACGACGCCTCATATTAAGAATAACATTATCCGTCGTCAATAACGAATACGTATTCGTCATGTAAATTAATGTTATTTATATTCAGAATCTGTGTAACGTAAGTCATGTGTATAGGAAATATAGCAATTAAGTTCACAACAAATATTTTAAATACCTTTACAGACTTACAGTATCTTATTGTGTCTATAAATATCAATGGTTAAAGAATTATAAAATATAATAACTGTATAAATAAATAAAAACATTTTTTATATAAAAATGCTTTCTGTACGGTCAAATTTGAAAGTGATCGCTTGCTGAACATTTCTATAGCATTTCTCGATGGCAGACATGAAGAAGTTCGATCTATCTGATCAAATCTATTTCGTGATTAAAAACAAACTCCATTTTTTTGTTTTTTTTTTTTTTTAAATTCAGCTTATTTCGAATTCAGTTGTATTAGTTCGTGAATAATCATTTTCATTTCATACAAATAAATTTATTTATAGCTAATTAATTCGCGTACTTTTTCGCGAATCTAAACTACTCGCAAATTTTCAGTTTATCAATCTGTCATGCAGGCGGAAACGAGTGATATCATTGTCGACGAGATAAAAATACTTGACGCACTAGTCTGTCTTTGGCCATAACTATGAGACTATATTTATAATCGTTATTAAACTTAATTTTACATTTGTGTACACTCATCGCCTTGGAAAATTTTCCAGTTACAGCCTTTTGTTAATAACCATGCTCTGTTATTCTTTGCCTGGTAATTAACAAAGGGAAATTTTCCGAGGCGATGATTGTACCATGATATATGACATGTATTCAAAAAAAAATTTAAACCAAATCTCGATTCAAACATCACAGCAGCTAGTCATAGATTCAGAACAAAATTTGTGTAGGGACCCCTGGGAATGGCCCTATATATAAGGCTAATGTTTATAAAAAAAATTTTGAAGTGAAAGATCGAGATAGACTATTATCGTACCCATTTTATTAAATATATCCAAAATATTGAACAATATTCATAATAATTTATTGTATAAAATGGACAACATACATGAAGAAATTTTATTGCAGAAATAAATAGAGGGTACCAAATTATGCTATTCTGAATTTTTTCAGATTTTTTGGAAACCCAGAACTATTTTTAAATAATTATTGAAAGTGCGGCCACGCCCCCTGGAGGCGTCAATAGGCGTCCAGTCTCTATCCTTTTTATTAAAAATTCAGGGGTGCCAACTCAAATCACAGGAATTTCAATAATTATTTAAAAATAGTTCCGGGTCTCAAAAAAATCTGAAAAAATTCAAAATATCATAATTTGGTACCTTTTGTTCATTTCTGTAATAAATTTTTTTCATGTATGTTGTCCATTATATATTTGTGATTCAAACTAAATAATAAAATAATGTAAATATATTTAAGAATCTGGAAATGACAAACATATTTGGGCTTTTATATACATTAATTAGTATCTATATATTAAATTTATATATATTGTATTGACAAGATCTATATGTTTGTATTGTAATTTATTCACTGTATACTGCCTAACGATCAAATAAATATATTTCTAATTTTTAATTCTAATTTTGGACTGGGGGTTGTACCCCCTCCCCCCTCCTTCTTCACACCTATATACAGTATGCATATATTATATAAATATATATTATATTGTATATTTTGGGCCAATCTCACTCATTTATGTTGCATTTAACGACACTGCGATTTCGTTCCATTTTACAATATTGTTATAATTTTAAACATCTATTCATAATTATATTATCTATAATTATCTACATGTAATTTATACGTTGTCTTTTACATTCACTAATAATGGACAACATACATAAAAAATTTTTATTGCAGAAATGAATAGAGGCGGGTACCAAATTATGCCACTCTGAATTCTTTTACATTTTTTTGAAACCCAGAACTATTTTTAAATAATTATTGAAAGTGCGACCACGCCCCCTGGAGGCGTCAATAGGCGTCCAGTCTCTATCCTTTTTATTAAGGCTGCAGGGGTGCCAACTGAAATCACAGGACTTTCAATAATTATTTAAAAATAGTTCCGGGTTTCAAAAAAATCTGAAAAAATTCAGAGTAGCATAATTTCGTACCATCTATTCATTTTTGCAATAAAATTTTTTCATGTATGTTGTCCATTGGGTTTTGGATGTTTATTTATTATTTTTCCATCCAAACTATGTATTTTTTTAACCCAATAAACAAGTATTATTATATTAAATTATTTTGAATAATACTGGAATTTTAAATGCAACAGAGTGTATTTCCATTCAACATTAATTCAAGACTAGGTGTGTAACTGTAGTAGATATTAATTGATTTTTCAAACGGAAAAACATAACATATATATTAATTATATTTTATCTAAATTTTCTCTGCTCTTGCATGAGTAAAGTCACGTGCATGCCATTTTGCATATTGAGATGTAATGAAGTTTTGTAATTAAAATTTTAATTGAGTTTTCATTGAATTATCCCTCAAAGCTGTAGAAAGCCACATCGGGATAAGTGTTTAACTTGAATTCAATGTTTCAAAGGGGAATAAAGGGCTATGTTAATTATTTTAAAAAAATTCGCATGTTATAACATGCGAACAATAATCTTGATTGTATAATCATGATTTAAATCATATATTCCATAATAATCCTGGTACCACTTCTGGTAAACTCCAAGTGAATATGACATACTCGACTCAAAATAACGTAGCGAAAGATAAGCCAAAAACAGATAGGAATTGCTGCAGCCAGTACAATTCCATAACGCATGGTCCATTTGAAAAAAATAGGGGAATAAGGGCTATGTTAATTAGTTTAAAAAAATTCGCATATTATGACATGCGAACAATAATCTCGAATGAATGATCATGTCGATCATGATTTAAATCATATTCCATAATAACCCTGGAATCGCTTCTGGTAATATACTCCAAGCGAATATGACATACTCGACTCCAAACGTATATTTTTTATGCAGGTTCCGGCGTATACCTGGGCGTATACAAGTAATAGTTACGACGGTTCCGAGATGCTGGTGATCTAGTTTGATTCAAGATATTAAAAAATCTTGGTTTTTGATTATGATGGATGCGTTGATGATGCTAATTACTAATTATTAATTATTATTAATAGCTAGAAAGAGTATAGGAAATAGGAATCAAAACAATTAATTCATAAAAGGAACTCCCTATTACAACCAAAATACTATCATGAATCATAATATTTAATTAATAAATAATAATTATTTTTTTACATTATTATAATAATATAATAAAATATATCCTCTCAAAGTTGCCGCTATTTGACCTGAACCCTATTAATCTCAGCTTGATACATTGATATATATATATTGATACTTTGAATTTTTTGAAGGAACTTTTTGATAAGAGTGAGAATTAGATGATTTTCGGTTGTTAGGCATCTACTTGGAATAACTCGGGCCGTCATATTTCTGTCTCTTCTCTGTGCTGCCCTCTCTAATCTTTCCATTCTATGAAGTTTATTTACTATAAAAAAAAAGTGCTCATTTAAGGTAGAGATAATACGGATCAGCTGGCCCAATGCTAAAAAAATCCCATTCATAAAAATTATGAAAAAAATTTAAAATGTTCTCCTCTACATCCCCTATCAGTAGGTAAAATATCAGGTATACAAAAACGAGCTAGGTTTGGAGTTATTAATTTTTAAAGTTGGCCAATTTAACATGGAAGTTCCATTTCTTCATAATATATGTTAAAATAGTCAACTTTAAAAATTAATAACTTGAAAACTAGCTCGTTTTTGTATACCTGATATTTTACCTTCTGATAGGGGATGTAAAGGAGAACATTTTAAATTTTTGTTCATAATTTTTATGAATGGGATTTTTTTAGCATTGGGCCAGCTGATCCGTATTATCTCTACCTTAAAGGTGAAGTGATTTAAAGTCGTAGTCTCTTCGATAAGTAATATGTGATACACCATACATGTAACATATCATTTGAGTCGCTATTAATAATGTAAGAGTAAATTAATAATATTATTGCAAAATTTAAAAAAATATATATATAGACATGGACAGGAAATACAGAAACCTCCTCTCATTTCCGGCTACTTCCGGTGGGAAAGTCAAATTAATTTGACTGTATTTCATCAGAGCTGGATGGATCGGTAGAACTTCCACCAAAGACTAAACGAGACACCGGACTAATCTCAAATCCAAGACAATAATTTCTCTCACAAAGTACACAGGGCGATACTAGCGCCACTTGTGAGGAAATTATCAACCTTGGACGAAATGTCCAATGAATTTATTTCACATCAAAGTATACTTTGATGTTTATAGGGACAAGTTAAGGGCTATGCTTTGTTTTTATATTACGCAGTGAACGAATTAGGCACCATTTTATAGGGCTTTTAAGTCGCTGCTATGGCTGCAACACCCTCGCTGAATTTTCATTCAAAAAAATTTTAGTAAGAAATAAAGTAAAAAGTTATAAAAAAAAATATTAATTTAAAAATTTCTCATTTTCTTTTATTGTTTCCAAATATGCATGAGTATCGGTTAATATTTGTTGTACGATTTCAATTAACGTAATTTTAAATTTACGACAGGCTAGCTCATAGGTGTAAGTCAAAACACGATAAAATAAATTAAAACGGTTATTAACGAACACTAGAGCCAGGTTTACTATTATGGTGTAAATCAAAGTATCCATGGTATCCATCATCATTATATTATGGTGCTTATTTTATATTATGGTGCTTATTTCGGTCACTGCGGTTTCAATTTACGAATAAATAAATATTGTAAATTGTCTAAATTATTACGTTTTTTTGTCAAGTATTTAAATTTTTAATGCAATTTCAATAAGAGAGCTTCAAAATAAAAAGCTAATTAAATTAAAATATGTTTATTTTATTAAAAATCTATTGCTATTAAAAAATCAGTTATGTTATTACAAATATTTCTATTACATTTAATTTTTATTTTATTAATTTGTTATATTTTTAAATTAATTAAAACTTAATTTTAAAATTAAATTATTTACAGTGCCATCTCTGATTTGTAATAAAACTTAACAATTAACGTCATACTTCCTGTCGGTAGCCTTCTAATCAGTGTAAAGTTAAATCAAAATTATATCGGTTTACATAAGGTCGATAATTAAATGAAAATGTGGAAGCATTTGAGTCTTACAAAGACAGTTAGACTGTTGCTAATATATTCAATGTAATTTTGTTCTAACAACTTATTTTCACATAAAATAAATTACACATGGAATTGGTAATCAGTTTTCTTCGATTAAAATTCTCTTATTAATATTTTTTGCATATATGTTTATAGGATTTTCTAGATTAATTATTTACTATTAATTTAAAAAAAAAATGGAATTAATTCATTTCTTCATATTTACAAACTGTTCGCGTCAACCATTTACAAAGGCAGCCTAGTATTGATAAAGTAATGAATATTAGATAATAGGCCTGTTATTCGTAAACCCTGGTCGGTGTACACTTTCTGCACCCAATCGACCTTATGTACATGCGATGTAAGGTCGATTGGGTGTAGAAAGTGTACACCAAGCAGGGTTTACGAACAGGCCTAATGTCATGTAATAATATACAATTTTCATTAGTAAAAAATTATTTGCCATTTATTTTTATTTATTTATTTTTTTTTTTTTACAAATTTTCATTTCTTTTTCATTTTTAAAGTAATCGTTTTCAATACACAAAAGTACTATTTAAATAAAAATAAAATTTTAATTTAGCTTAAATTGATATACTATACATTTAATATAAAAAGTATAGAGTAATAACAGTTATTGAGCAGGTACTTTTTAACCAAATTCCTAAAATCTGCATATTTTTGTACATTTTTTATTATACTGGTAATTTATTATACAACTGTATACATTTATACATAGGACCATTGTCAATAAGTTTAATTCTACTTTTAGGAAGGACTATATTAGTTTTACTCACATTTCTAGTACTGTATACGAATGTTTTTTCTCAACATGAAAAATATGATTTTGTTTTTGTTTTTTTAACAAAACTCCCTCACTCTATATTCTAATACATGCAATAAATTATACATACATGGAAGCGGTAATATTTCATGTAAAATGCTTTTGACAAGATTTATATGATAATAAATTCAACATCGCTCGAATAAATTTTTTTTGTAAAATAAATATTTTATATCTGTCTATCCAAAAAATTATACCGTATTTCAAGAAGGAGTTAAAATTTCAACAATATATGTATATACAAAACTTTAATTTAAATCATTTACAAATTTTCATTCGATAATGGCATATATTACACATGGTATGCATAATCGTTTTTGATGATTATATCAATTTTTTTTGTTAACTCTATTTAAATAATTTTTTAATTCCTCTATAATAAAGCGAAATGTTTTGTGAATGAAAATGTTGACACTAAAATTCAGCAAGTGTCAGTAGGAAGTCACTCTGACCGTTTGACGTTAATTGAAAAACGCTAAGAGGCTTTCTCCATTAATTATATTATATATTTTAATATTATCGAAAAGCATAAATGCTTTAAAATCATAATTTAATTTCTTACATAGAATGGTATATAGCCCTGCATACATGTAAGAGTTTTTAATTAATATAACTCCTTTACAAATTATTCAGAATATATTTTAATCAAATATCAGTAAAAATCTTGGGAGCGAATCATGGAAAAGACACCCAGGTTTCTCACTATATAACCATGGTTAGCGCCAGTCAAATTCAATGACAGACACTAAACGCGTTAGTGAGAAACCTCACTACTCTTTTTGCTAATCGTGATCCTTATAGCAAAAATTAATGTATATAGACGAGCATAAGAAATATTGAGTGCGATTCATGAAGCAGTTAGCCAGGTTTCTAACCACGTTTAACTATACATTTTTTACGTGTTCAACTAACTATTATTTAAACGTGGTTAAGTTAAACGTGGTTAAGTTATACGTGGTTAAGTTAAACGTGGTTAAGTTAAACGTGGTTAAGTTAAACCTGGTTAAGTTAAACGTGGTTAAGTTAAACGTGGTTAAGTTAAACGTGGTTAAGTTAAACGTGTTTAAGTTAAACGTGGTTAAGTTAAACGTGGTTAAGTTAAACGTGGTTAAGTTAAACGTGGTTAAGTTAAACGTGGTTAAGTTAAACGTGGTTAGAAACCTGGCTAACTGCTTCGTGAAATCAAGCCTATTTTATGATTTGGCTTCACATGTACTGCACAGAGAATTAATTTATCATAAAAGTAGTCATACAATATTTACGTTGGGGAGTTTCAAGGATGTGGTACTACTATCCTGTAACATATCGGCAGGAACTTCCTTTTTGTTCCGACTACCCGCGAGATAGTGAGAATAAAATTCGCTCTGTGCATTTTATTAGCATGGATTTTTTACATTGTAACTTTCATACAGAATAATCTATCACTTTGAGTTCAAACTCCCTAAAAATTTTATTTCATATAAATTATTCAAATTTATTTATTAGTTTTTTTCTAAATCACTTTTCCACTTATTTCTTTAATACTCAAATTCAGTAATACAAATATTACAGATTATTCTCACTACATTTTTGAAACATACCCGAATAATCATACCCGAATGAATAATCTTTCATACAATGGTTATTTTACTGTGATGATTGTGTGAGATGTAGTTTCGTTGGTATTATTTGTGACTTTTTTTTTCTCATATTGTATTTAAAAAAGAAAATTCATAAATGGGTATCAAATAATCTTTCATGCAATGGTTATGGTATTGTGATGGTTGTGTGAGAAGTAGTTTCGTTAGTATTTTTTATGAATTTATTTTTGACTTTTTTTGTGTCGTGGTAATATAAGATAATACAATTGTTTCATATCTATTTGCTGTGAGCTTGATTAAAAATATTATTCTGTATATTTAATTTGCACCAGCCGGCAAGCTTTAAAAATATAAAGCTTTGGCTGGACAATAATGTATATAATTAAAATGAAATAAAAAAAAAATAAAAAAAAAAGGTTTCAAATCTAGAATATCATTATAATGAACAATAGTGTATACTGTCTTATTTAACTGTACTACATTTTTTTTATGTAATCGTGTTATTGTGTATTTATATAATTGACTTGTTCTAAACATACATGTATATCACAGAAATTAATAAAAAATCTGGAATCATAATTTAAACACACACGTTTATTAATTTCAATTAATTTACCATAAGTCAACACGTGCAATTTTATAACGATCAACTTAAAAAGTACAACCTGCATGAATTTTTTATTGCAGAAATGAGAGTATGTAAAGTTATGCTACTCTGATTTTTTTTCTAGACTTTTTAGACCTTTTTAAAAAATATTGCAATTACGGCCACGCCCCCTGAAGACGTTTTGACCCTATCTTTTTTATTAAGGGTAAGGTAACGCCACCAATGTTAAAAAAAATCCCTCACACAAAAATTCTGAAAAAAATTTAAAATGTTCTCCTCTACACCCCCTATCAGTAGCTAAAATATCAGGTATACAAATACGATCTAGTTTTTGAGTTATGAATTTTTAAAATTGACGAATTTAACATGGAAGTTTCATTTCTCCATGTTAAAGTAGTCAACTTTAAAAATTTATAACTCAAAAACTAGATCGTATTTGTATACCTGATATTTTAGCTACTGATAGGGGGTGTAGAGGAAAACATTTTAAATTTTTTTTAGAATTTTTGTGTGAGGGATTTTTTTTAACATTGTTGGCGTTACCTTACCCTTAAGGATCCAGTGGGGGTAAAAGAACTTGCAGAACTTTACTATTTATTTTTAAAAAAAATCATGGCAGCATTATATGGTATCCTCTAAAAATTTCTGCAATAAAAAAATTTATGCAGGTTGTCCATTTACAAACACATGGTTGTCTCAAAAATTTGACCTTGAGTCACCTTGACAGTGAAATTGTTATTTTAATTGGCCAATTTGAGCCTAAGAAAGCATCTTCTATGACGTCACGAAGGCACGACGAGAGGTCACGATCGTGACGTCATCGGCGAACATCCACCTTGACCTCCAAGGTCATTTCGTGCACGCGAAACTCACGTTCTTGTGAGAATATGCAATCACGATTGTAATTTTTTTTAATATTTAATTTAAAAAAATATGCAAATAAATTTATTAGATATGAAGGCTTGGCTTTCATACAAGAGATGCATAGTATAAAAAATTAAATTTTTTGGTTCTTTTTGGGATGTAAAGCTTAGTAGCTTTCAAAATATTAATTTATTTCTATGATCTAGTAAGAATTACATGTTAATATTGATCATGATATTGATATATAAATTTTAATTAATGTATTTGAATAATTAACAACCTATATATTGTCAATGATATTGCGTCAAAGCTGTGGCAACGAATAAAATTTATAAAAATATAATATTTTTTAAATTTATAAATTGAGCATACATTTTTACTAAGATTATAAATTTAAAAAAAATTTAATCTAATAATAATATTTAAAATTAATAATTAAATAATATAAATTACAATATATTAATTTTTTTAAAAACAAATAAATTTAATATTTTTTAAGCAAATTTAATATTATTAATTATTAAAAATATTGTGTACAATAGGATAATAAATTTCTTATAATTACAGCAATAAATATATAATACGTAACATTAACAATAAATGTAAAACAAACATCTTTACCTGACAAGTGTGACAAATATTTATTATAAAATAAGATTGCCGAGGTGCAGATCGTGTTTTTTAAATCCTTGACACCAGACGGAAATATATATGGAGGATATTCCCGCGATGTTCGTCTGCGGAGATTCTAGGAACTGCCGGAGAACCGGCTTTAAGTGAGGAGGCGTCGGGGAGGTGACTGCTTGCCAAGAGTGAGTGGAGAGGTACACTCGCGTGCATAACAAATGGACTGTGGGACAAAGTCTTCTGCTCGTTGTTAGTAAACAAAAGTATTGTTGTGTGTAATGTCTGTCACGTGAAAGGAAAAATATGGGACGGTTGTTGATTTATATGTTAACTTATGGAAAATGACAGTTAATTATGAAATTGAAACGGTTACCTAGCGCCAACAATGCCATTACGTTCTCTACTCTGGTGGCAAAATTAGGCACTATTTCGTCCCATGTTTAACAATGAAAATGGCTCCATTCGACAGACATTATAATAATGGTTTATTACAACCATTGCGAGTAGAAGACTGTGCTGTGGGACATTATTTTTTCACCCTGCTACTGCATGCTCATAAGTGACTGAATTTAAGTTCCCAGCTTTTTGTGAACCCGACCTAGTATATGGCCTACAGCAAACCATCCCAGCATTTTGTTGTGACTGAGGAAACCATGAAAACCTCAGTCAGGATGGTCTGCAATTATGTTCCTGCATGCTATTTTTTTAGTATCTCATTTGAAAGAGGAGGTTGAGAAATACACCTGTGAATTTTATGCGATTTTTTTTTTTTAGTACGGGATCTTGCCTAAAATAGAGCATTAAAAGTCACGTGACCTGGAGGCATCGCCTATGACGTCACGTTACTATGGAAACAAATATAATAAACGTTATATACCTTGGTTCATTATTATTTGTTTATTATTTGTTTCCATAGCAACGTGACGTCATAGGCGATGCTCCAGGTCACGTGACTTTTTGAATCTCCATCTGAGGCAAGATGCGGTACCAAAAGAAATCGCATAAAATTCACAGCTGCATTTTTAACCTCCTCTTTCGATTGAGCTACTAAAAAAATAACATGTAGGAATCTAATTGATGGAAGATGTTATCAGTCACCTCCCGGATGCACAAAAAAGTGGGTGTTCTTTAGCCACTTGTGAATATTTAAGAATAAATAAAAAACTCCCTACCTTCCGATTACGAATCACGAGTAAAGCAGCAATGAGCCAATATAGCAAAAAGACATAATTTTTCTTGAAACATCTTTATATGAAATCGTCATATTTTTTGTATTTAATTTTTTCAACTTAAATTGTTGATTATTACCCTATTCTTAAATGTAATTACATATTTATTGGTGTAATTTTTGATACCTATAACAAAGCAATGGTCTTGATTTTATGACATAGAGTGTACATTCTCATCATGTCGTACCTAGGGTGAGTAATAAGTAAAAGTGATAATCCATCTCAGTGTAATATGCATCTTAGATAAAATCATTCTTATTAATTATCGTAGAAAGTCTTGTGTAACCTTTTATTACAGTGAAACATTTACTGACGCCTGTAGCCCTGTACATAATAATGAAATGAAGAATTATTCTTTGTATTAAAATTATTTTTAATTTTAACATTTCTACATGATACATATTACATATTATTCAATGCAAAAATTTGGTATATTTACCTTGCCATATCTCTTCACACATTTCTTTATAAATAATAAAAAAAGAAAATAAATTAAAAAAAATTAAATTTGAATCTAAATTATTAATAACCACACCATAATATTTTCATGCATTATTGTAAATAAATATTTTTTTGCATTAAAATTATAAAAAAAAAAATATTTTAATTTTAATTTAATATTATTTTAAATAAGAAAATAGGCACTTGACGCAGTGGTATACACCTCTGATTCGGAATCGGATGGTCGTGAGTTCGATCCCAGCCATGCACCGCCAAATTTTTCACAAGTAGCGGTTGCTAAAGAACACCCACTCGTGCATCCGGGAGGTGATTGATGGTATCCTCCATCAATTGCCGACCATCCTGACTAAGGTTTCCATGGTTTCCTCAGTCACAACCAGGCGAATGCTGGGATGGATTGCTTAGGCCATGGCCGCCCCGGTTTGGAAAGGAACCACAAAAGTAGGGTCTACGAAAAGCCGGGAGGTTAAATTCAATTCAGTCACTTAAATGTGGCCAGTACCCTGTACTAGGGTTCAGTTAAAAAGCTAAAAAAAAAAAAAAAATAAAATGATAATAAATTTAAATTATTCAGTATCACTCATTAAGCACAATGGTTTAATATAACTTTAAAAAAATATAAATTTATGTACAACATAAAAATGATATTATTTTACCTACCATAGTTATATATAAGCTACTATTTCGACTCACTGTGTAGTACAGGTTCGTGAATCATGAGATACAAATTTCCCAGCTATCCATCTAGTGTTATTTTATTATTATAAATTCATATATTTCATGGAAACATAAAATAAATGAAAGTGCTTCGCAAGGTCAGTTAGTCATTTATGGAATATTATTATGATACATTCAAATAACAGAAATCGTTGAAATTAAGAAATCTTGCTTTTATTTTTATACAATGTTTTACAATATTATATTTTAATGGAAGATAAATTATTATTATTATTAACCTCGTAACATATTTTTGTATGTCGACAAAACTGCAAAAGGGATCGCACATTCCAACCAATTGAAGATATCACAAGTATTGTATGAAGCCCACTTTTTATTTATCTCTCACGATTCATGAATACATAAGAAACAAGTCAGAGGTATAATAGGAGACACCAAACAGTCCATGCAGAACCTAACACAAAAAAGTGCATAATATCCTTATGAAACATTGCATTTAAATAAAAAAATTATTATTGTTTATAAATGAAGTTCACTTGCTTCAATCACTACGTTTACATGACGGTGTTTAATACGTATCCGTTGACGACGCCTCATAAGAATAACATTATCCGTCGTCAACGGATCCGTATTAAACACCACCATGTAAACGTAGTGAATGTTAATACCTCGCAGTGATCATGTTTGATAATTTAATGGACAATCTTCACGAAATTTATTATTGAATATTTTGGATAGAAAACCTTAAGTTTTGTATTATCAGTATTTTTCAGATTATGTTGAATCCTCAAAATCGAGGGGAATAAAGCTAAAAATTCATTCAAGTTCATAGTCATGCAAAGTCTTTCCCTATTTGCGTGTTAAATATTTGCATGACTATGACGTCACAGCGTTTTGCAACACGATTTTAAGTGTGTTAACTTCTTAAAGAAATCTGAAAAACAATACATAACTTGAAGTTTTCTATCCAAATGTTTAATAAAAAATCATGAAGGTTGCAGGGTAAAAATTCAATTCATTTTGTTAAGGGCATTGGGTGTAGCACCGGTAGTTGGCAACACTGACGTATCTTCACCATGCTAATTTTTGATCATTGCTCCTCGGAGTAATTTTTATGCTAGAGCTAAGCTGATTGCTGTAGTATCAAGATAATTAGTAGCCCAAGTGCACAATTTGGCTAAATAAAGCCTGATTTATAGAAAAGTATTTTTTTTATATTTTAGAAATATGCATGTAAATTTAAAAAATTACTAAAAAATACTTTTCTTTAAATCAGGCTTTATTTAGCCAAATTGTGCACTTGGGCTACTAATTATCTTGATACTACAGCAATCAGCTTAGCTCTAGCATAAAAATTACACCGAGGAGCAATGACCAAAAATTAACATGGTGAAGATAGGTCAGTGTTGCCAACTACCGGTGCTACACCCAATGCCCTTAACCCCGACCCTTCTGCACCTCTGTACATCACGAACGTTACTGCTGCTTTGTTTGTAGACGTTACCACGCAGTCTATGGAGTTGTGGTGAACCAAAACTAATTTGATATTGATAGACTGGGTGCTCTTCTTACATCTCTCAAATTTGCATCTCTCTACTGTACCTGCAGCTCTAGCAAGTGAGGCAGAACTATATAAATTTTATGCTGTCAAGACATAATTATTATTGGTTTACTTAGTTTTAGTATTGACCCAGGTAACAGGTAAGAAAAACGCTTCTTAAAATATCAATTTCTCTCCCTAGAACGCTCCTTAACTCTTCATGAATACCACCCGACTTGTTCTATAAACCTTAACATAAATCATGTAAATGACAATATAATTGTACGACACAAATGAAATTAAGGTAAAGATAACGCCGAACAGCTGATCGACGTAATGCCCTTTGATTAACATGTAAACCTTAGCAAATTGACAAAAATTCTGAAATTATTTTGAGAGGCAGATATTAGTGCCTAAAAGCCATAGCAAAAGTTTCAAAAACATTTAACGAGCCGATTTTTTTAAATTAATTTTTTAGTTTGGCTCTCCATGGGAAAGCCCTATGCTGAAAATTAAAAAATTTAATTAAACAAAATCGGCTCGTTAAATCGTTTTGAAATTTTTTCTATGGCTTTTAGGCACTAATATCTGCCTCTCAAAAAAATTTCAGAATTTTTGTCAATTTGCTAAGGTTTACATGTTAACCAAAGGGCATTACGTCGATAAGCTGTTCGGCGTTATTGATTTTGATTTTATTTTTTATTTTATTTTATTTTATTTTATTTTATTTTATTTTATTTTATTTATTTATTTATTTATTTATTTATTTATTTATTTATTTATTTATTTATTTATTTATTTATTTATTTATTTATTTATTTATTTATTTATTTATTTATTTATTTATTTGTTTATTTATTTATTTATTTATTTATTTATTTTTTTTTTTTTTTGAGAGGTGTATATTTTCTGCACTCAATCGACCTTATGTCCAAGAGCATAAGGAAATCAAGAGAAGAAAATTTTACATGACGGTTAACAAATGGAATAAATTAATCTCTAAATGGTATAAATTAAAGTAGTCAGTTTTTAAACACATTTCCATTAATAATAAATCAGAAAAGCTTAATCTTTCAATAACAATAAAATTATAGACATTAAAAAAGTAATAACAAATAGAAGATGATTGATGTAATTTCCTACGAACAATATTTATGACTTGCAAATTTATATTCATAATAATATGGTACGCGGTTGGAGTTGAATTTTTGCTATTCCAAGACAAATAAAAGGAGGTCATACTAAAAATTATCAATAAAACTTAAAACCGTCAAATTGCTGCATGCTTATTAAGTAAATAGTGCAATTTTGCACTATTCTAGGTTTACGAACAGGTGTTATATAAATAGTATAAGCTAAATATAAAATATTAATTAAAAAAATGGCATCAGCTATATTCTTATTTTAATTTACATTTATTTTAAATATTTTATGCAATAAAATTTAGATTTCTAAAATAATTTTATGACAGTTTTATAGAGCACTATACTATATAGCATTTCATACTATATAGTTCTCCAAACATTGTTTTAAGTTAATTTCAATATTATAGACTGCATAACTAATGCCTACATATTTAGGGAATTAAAAAAATATATGTAAATATTCCTTAAAAAGAATTGTTTTTAAAGCATAGATAAATACAAGCTAAATCTTGATTGAAAATCTGTAATATGCATATTTTTTCAATTAAAAGTCTCAGCCCATATGTTATATTTGTATACGTTGTAATTAAAATTAAATTAATTAAGTTTAGATCAGGAGTAACGTTCGTAGCGTTCCTAAGTGTATTCAAAATTAAATACACACACATCTTCGCCAATAGAATAGAATAGAATAGAATAGAATAGAATAGAATAGAATAGAATAGAATAGAATAGAATAGAATAGAATAGAATAGAATAGAATAGAATAGAATAGAATAGAATAGAATAGAATAGAATAGAATAGAATAAGAATAGAATAGAATAGAATAGAATAGAATAGAATAGAATAGAATAGAATAGAATAAGAATAGAATAGAATAGAATAGAATAGAATAGAATAGAATAGAATAGAATAGAATAGAATAGAATAGAATAGAATAGAATAGAATAGAATAGAATAGAATAGAATAGAATAGAATAGAATAGAATAGAATAGAATAGAATAGAATAGAATAGAATAGAATAGAATAGAATAGAATAGAATAGAATAGAATAGAATAGAATAGAATAGAATAGAATAGAATAGAATAGAATAGAATAGAATAGAATAGAATAGAATAGAATAGAATAGAATAGAATAGAATAGAATAGAATAGAATAGAATAGAATAGAATAGAATAGAATAGAATAGAATAGAATAATTTCTTTATTTAGACGTGTCTTACCTTTTCATTTAACCCCCCTTGTATTTGCTATTACGTGATCAGACCACAAATTCAACTCAAGGTTAGTTTGCAAGGAAGTCGAGGGAATCCCCATATATAACTTTGTTCACAATCACTAGTACACAAGGTCGATAATACCATATATTAACATTTAATTATGACCCTTATTGTTTATAATCTAATTTTAAATGTACTATAGATCCGTGATTGCAATTTGTTTCTAGTGAATGACGGCATGTTTATCTAATATCGATTCCTTCGTCACGACTTTAAAGCCTGCAATGTTTTTAGTTTTTCTTATTATTATAACGGTATAAAAAAGTAATCTATATAGATTGATGTTAGCTGTTTTATATATAGAACATTAACCTTTTAGTGATTTACTTTTATAATGAAATTTACTTTTGAATTCACAACTGTCCCCCTGGAATTTAATAAAACTTAAAAAAGACTCTAACTGATAAAAAAAAGTTTAGTGCTCCTGTATTGAATCTAAATTGAAAAATATCCATCATCCGTGGTTTCTCCTTAATAAAAAGAGAAAAAAGGACAACACACTCAATTTAACATCAAAATGGAGCCTTACTTGTTAACAACCCCTTGATATACACGAAGGAAGTACGTGGATAGTAAAAAAAAAGTAACAAATAAAAAACAAATATATTCCATGAAACGAGCTTTTACCAAAAAGTTAAAAAAATTTGGATGGATAAATTTTATGAATTTTGCACAACATAATAATTATAAGTTTATATTACACAAAAATATGTTTTTGAAAAATTGTAAATCAAATTTTTTATTATATAAAAAATTAAATTTTGAATTTCTGAAAAATAAAAAATTGTTCTAAGGGCTAGAAAAATTGAAGGAACAATAAAATTGTTGTGTGCTTTAAATAAACAATGATAATTGCCTACTTTTTTCAAAATCCTATTTTTTGTACTTTTTCCCTTTGTAGCATATAATCTCAATAGCACTTGTCAAGTAATAATAGAGTATTGTCCTCAATTTTTTTTATTGCAGAAATGGATAGAGGGTGCAAAGTTATGCTACCCTGATTTTTTTCAGATTTTTTAAAGCCCGGGAACTATTTTTAAAAAATTATTGAAAGTCCTTTTCGTGACGTCACGAGACGCCGCTCTTTAAGAAAAAGATAGGACTTGCCGCCGCGTGACGTCACAAAAAGGACTTTCAATAATTTTTTAAAAATAGTTCCAGGTCTCAAAAAAATCTGAAAAAAATCAGGGTAGCATAACTTTGCACCCTCTATCC
The DNA here is from genome assembly GCA_949825025.1 of Siphlonurus alternatus. Taxonomy (NCBI): domain Eukaryota; kingdom Metazoa; phylum Arthropoda; class Insecta; order Ephemeroptera; family Siphlonuridae; genus Siphlonurus; species Siphlonurus alternatus. Next base: position 3,274,019 of record OX463787.1, read on the forward strand.
ATTTCTGCAATAAAAAAAATTGAGGACAATACTCCATTATATTTTGGATCGAGCTGAATATTTACACGAAAGAACACCCACTCGTGCATCCGGGAGATGATTGATGGCATCCTCCATCAATCGCCGACAATCCTGTCTGAGGTTTCCATGGTTTCCTCAGTCACAACCAGGCGAATGCTGGGATGGATTGCTTAGGCCATGGTCTCCTCGGTTTGGAAGGGACCCACAAAAGCAGGGTCTACAAAGAGCCGGGAGGTTAAATTCAGTCACTTAATTGTGGCCAGTACCCTACAATAGGGCTCAGTTGAGAAGGTAAATGAATCCCACGCGGTATGGCGGTATGGCTCACGCGGTATTTTATTAATACTATTTTTATTTTCCTGTTTTATTTTTTAATTGTTAAAAGGGATGCTATACCTGACTTCGTTGCACTTTGTTCTTTATAAAACTGTTATGTAACATATATGTGGGAAATACAAAAAAAAAAAATCTTTAAATAAAATTTTATATTTTAGTATTATAAATATCTTGAATTAGCTTTTGAAACTAAAGAATACATGATAAATATGGTTTATCCTACATTTTATATGGAGTTGAAATAAAAGAGAAATAACCATTCAATAAAACGAATACACCTCTCTAATATATTATACTGAAATCACGACTTTGAACTTTAAAAACTGCCTACAGTTTTAACAAAGGTTAATATATGAACATTTGGATGAATATTTTTTAGTATCAAAGTAACAGTTAAATCTGTAATCTAGATTGTCAGTATGAAGATCTCTTGAATTATGTATTGTGTGGCAGATGTTACACCAACTGTTATTTAGCATTGTCAGACCATTTAAAATATATATTTTTTATGTATATACACTTCGGCATTGAAAGAACGTTATCCATGCCTATAGTTCAACAATGGAGTATCGATCTCAATTTTTTTTAATGGCAAAAATGGATAGAGGATGTAAAGATACACTACCCTGATTTTTTACAGCCCTGGAAGTGTTTTTTTTTTTTTAAAAATATTGAGTCCTTTTTGTGATGTCACGGGGCGGCAAGTCCTATCCAGGGCTAATCCTCTATTGTAGGGGGTAAAGTCACTCCTTTCCGGCTTATGGAGACCCAATTCTGAATTCTGATTGGCTAAGAAATAACCCTTTTTGCTGAAACGCCTTCCTATTGGTTAAAAAGGGGTTATTTTTGTGCTGATTACAAATTTCAACAATCTAATTTTTTTTTGTAACGGTCGTGAGTGACTTTACCCGGTTCAATAGAGGATTAGCCCTGGTCCTATCCTTTTCTTAAGCAGAAGCGCCTCGTGACATCATCAAAAAGTACTTTCAATATATTTTTTTTAAATACTTCCAGGGCTGTAAAAAATCTGATAAAAATCAGAGTAGCATAACTTTTCACCTTCTATCCATTTCTGCAATAAAAAAAATGAGATCGATACAACATTATCGTGGGAGGTGTGGCGCAGTGCGCTTGACCGGGTCTCGTCAGATCACCGAAGTCAAGCAACGCCGCGCGTGGTTAGTAGTTGGATGGGTGACCATTTTCAACAAAAACACGTTTCCCACCCAGGGGTAAAACGTTGCGCTTTTCCACTATGTGATTCCCCTGGCTTTGGACCATTGCACTTCCGGTTCATTGACAAAAGCTGTAGCGTTCATCTTGGCTGAGGTTTCCACGTTTCCCTCAGCCGCAGGCAAATGCCGGGATGGATTTGCAAGGCCGTGGCCGCCCCCGTTCCAGAAGAGCCCGCGAAACGCTCAAGTTAGGGTTTCGGAAGGTTCGGGGTTTCAAAGTAGTATGTAATTAGTAAATAGAAGTACCCAATAGGGTTTGATTAAAAAAAAAATAATAATAAGATTACCACCGGATGTAGTCGGAAGTGGAAGAATTGAAATATTTAAGATGAAAAACTAAAGACTTTGCAGATTGCTTCAAATCCCTAATATATTGTGCACAGTACACAAATTTTTGACACTATTAGAAATTGGTAAGTCCTTTATTTTATAGTTACATTTATCAAATAAAATGTTACAGTAAAAAAATAATCTTTAATATTAATACTTCCGCTGTACAGAATCTGGATTGTTTTTTTATATTTCTCTTGATCCGGTACAATTACTGTGAAAGATATAATATGGTTTAAAAAAATTGAACTTTTATCTTTGGTAAAAATCAATATATAAATACGGAGTATTTAATTTTTATTTGATACTTTCACCATTGAAAACTCCATTTTTTTAAACAATAGTTAGACCTACATTTATAAAAGGATATGACGTAATCAGACTAAGGTGTAGCCTCAAGTACTCTATTGTGCAAAGAGGTTTTATTATTGCTAGATACGTCATTCATAATATTCCTGCCAGTATGGTCCATCTACTGCACGACTTGAAATAAGAAAACGTCACTTTTTGTCCTGCAAGATTTAATTTTTTTTTTAATTATAATATCAATTTAACTTACAATAAGCGTTAATTAATAAAGGCCTGTTCGTAAACCCTGCTTGGTGCACACTTGCTACACCCAATCAACCTTATGTTCATGTGCATAATGTCGATTGGGTGTAGAAAGTGTACACCGAGCAGGGTTAACGAACAAACCTTAAATGTAGCATATAATTTTTTATCAAGAATTTAGTGTCACACTATCCAAAATACAAATACATTTATTTATAGAGAAACCTATATTATAATAATAATACTAATATTAAAATTTAGGGTTGTATAATTCTCAATCCTTCCATGCCATTTTTTTTTATGTGCGATTTCTTCAAGCCAGTTTCGCACGATTATAATCTATATAAATAATACAATTTTTACTACAGTAAGATATTTTTTCAATTTATATCATAATATGTCTACATAAAATAACAAAGTATGTAAGAGAATCTGAAATTATAAAAAAAAATCTTATTTAAAAAAAAAAATATTTTAATTTAATTAATTTATTTATTTGGATAATAATATTTTATATTAACATATTTACAAATCGTATTTAAATGTAATTATATTTCTTTATTTATTATTATATTTCCCTGCTTACAACCTCTACCATAAAGAGCTGCTCTTTCATCGACAGCAATAACATCCAGAGGCTTTAAACAATATCTACCATCTAAACACCTTTTCAAGAACATAAGATCAATTTGGTTAAGCAAATTCACTATAGATAAGAGCCTTGTTTTTTTTTAATCTAGCCAATCAATCAAGGGATTTGTCGTTGCACAAGAGCCTTGTGGCAGTATTGTTTATTGTTTATTTAGTTTGTTTATTGTTGGTGTATAAATTCTGTGTACTTATTTCCATGTGCATTAATGTATATACAATACGACGTGAACATTTTTGTCATGTACAACAAAAAAAAAGTTCTAAAATAAATAAAAATTGTTTCTCAAAAATATGAACCTAATTTGATTTTGAGAAAAGATGATAACTATATTAGGATGGTTTCGTCAACTCTTCAGAGTACATTTCCCTAATAATTCTCGTCTTAATTTTCCTCTTCGTATGAAATAATAAAGTTACCAAACAACTTTACTCCGCAAGGTAATTCCCCAGGTGTACTCGCATTTCATGAGGTAATGGTCTGGGCTAAATCCGGGTTCACTTCGACAAGTAAAAAGGTTGTTATCATAAAAATTAATTATTTTAATACTATTATTTTAGCACTAAATAAAAACATTATTTGGGGGCATACATGACCAAAATGTGTCAATTGCCCCAAAATACCAACCAACCAAAAACATTATTTCAAATAGTATATAAATAAATATGTTTTGTTTTTGTTTTAATTTTAACATGATATAAATTGAATAGCCGATGTATTAAAAATTAACAATATTTACTTGTTAATTTAATTTGTTTGCGGAAATAAATTTAATTTTACATAAAAAAAGTTGTTAAAATAAAAATTTACTATACATTTAATTTAAAACTCAAAAACATTATTTAAAGCAATATTATTTTTTATTATTTTAATTTTAATACAATAAAAATTGAACGTGCAATCAATGTTTTATTATATTAATTATATTTTTATTAATTAAATTAATTTGTTATTTTTTCTATATATATTTTATAAGCTATGCAAGCAGACTAATATTGTAAAACAATAATATTACATCAACTGTATTCTTGATTATGTGGGGTAATATTAATACTAAATCATAATTGGGCCATACATCGATACATGACCAAAATTAATGTGTTATAAATGAACAACATACAGTAAAACAAATCAAAGTTTACGCTTGACATGGCTAGACTATACGTCTAGACCGACTGGCGCCCCCTATCTTAGCCATGTTATGACTTCCAAGATGGCCGTCGCGCGTAATCGAATCCACACGTAAACTAAGATCTGTTGAAGTAATACATGAAAAAGATTTATTGCATAAATGAATAGAGGGTACCAAATTATGCTACTCTGAATTTTTTCAGATTTTTTTGAGACCCGGAACTATTTTTAAATAATTATTTTAATAAAAAGGATAATAAAAAGAGACTGGACGCTTATATTGACGCCTCCAGGGGGCGTGGCCGCACTTTCAATAATTATTTAAAAATAGTTCTGGTTCTCAAAAAAAAATCTGAAAGAATTCAGAGTAGCATAATTTGGTACCCTCTATTCATTTCTGCGATAAAATTTTTTCATGTATGTTGTCCATTGCCCAAAATACCAATCAACTAAGTCTTAATTTTATTCTTTTTTTAAATAGAGCATTTTGTGATTTTAGTAATTTTCTTGAATAACAATATCAATCCCACAATTCACGGAGGAATTTATCCATCTGTTTTCTCACCAACCACGTTTACTGTCAACTACCCGCGGTTAGTAAAGAAAGCTTTTTTGCACCGGGACGATAATAAAATTCTGTTAATAAAGTATATACTTTGTAACGGTACGATTAACAAGGTAAACCAAATTACCTGACTGGGTTTACCAAAATTCTGTCTCGTTGCCAGAACATGATGTTTATGTACTGCTGGTAACAATAACAGTACTGATCTTATTTCTGCCAATTCACGTACATGGAGGTGCACACATGAATATGGTTTGAAAACATTTCCATTCCATTTTCTTCGTAATTCATTTTTAAATGAATAAAGATGTTATTGGTTATTTGAAAATAACAAATATTTCTTTAACTGATAAAAATATAAATATAATTTTCATAATAATTCATACAAGAAGAGTAAGTGCATCAAGAAACTTATTGTACTGTGAAAAGAAGAAATAAATTATGTGAATATATGACAATTTATGCAACAGAGCTTTTTAAATAACTAATTTACTACTAGTAAATTGTTAAAATAACCAATTATTTTGTCATGATGTATAGACTTTTAATTGAATTTAAAAGTTGTGTGTTAAATATATTATGGTGCTAATGTGATGTTTAAAAGGACACAATTTTAATTATTGTATTAATTTTATAGATCATATATATTTTAAATATTGTTTGGGTATATGTGTTTGAATTCATTAAATTTAGGCTAATTTTAATTAAAATTAAGTATGTTACATATTTAATGTAATAATTGACGTGATCCATGCTGTACAGCCTATGATCGAAATAAAAATTTGAATTTCAATTTTTATTTAATACTTTTAAATTTCTCAAAAACTTTATAATACTTCAAAAATATACAAAATCTTACACTTCATAAATTATCAAGTGGGAGAGTAGAACAGTACATTGACCAGTTTTCGTTAGATCACCCAAGTCAAGCTATGTCGAGCGTGGTTAGTACTTGGATGGGTGACCATTTCAAGTAAAATTTACGTTGCTATCTCCCGTGTGGTAAATTCGTCTCGCTTTCCACCCCCAGTGCAGTAATGCACTTGTGTGTGGTTCCCCAGGCTTTGGACATCACTTTTTGATCGATTGATAAAAAGTAGAGGTGTCCGTCCTGACAGGCTTTCCACGGTTTCCTCAGTCTCACCTCAGTGAATGCTGGGACGCATAGCAGCCGTGGCAAACATACTTTTCCTAACATATCCCTACCCATTACCCCGCCGCGAGCTGTAAGCTCTTAGGGGTGTGACCGCAAAATTCTTTAGTATTTTATATTTTAATACTTAAAATATTTATCTTCATTATAACAGCATTTTTTAATTTTGTTCCGAACGCGTTAGACGCTCTTAAATTTGTTCACAAATGATCATATATGATCCGAACGCGTTGGGATCAAATTGTTTTAATCTCAAAGCGTTGCGAATTTTGCTGATGTGTTCCAGCGCGTTAGGATCAATTTGCGATGCTCTGAACGCGAATTTCGCTTCTTGGAATTTCTGCAAGATTCCAAAGCGTTGAGATAAAAAAAAAAATGCGTCCGAAGCGAAAAAAGAATTCTTCTGACTGAAGCTAAATAAGCAGGGAGTTCCACAGCAAACAAAATAATAAAAATATTATTTGTCCCACTATTTTTTGACTCAGACTGTATATACTCAGACCCTTCTTACTTTTTTTAATCATAAAATATATTATATATAGTTAGCAAATAAAAGTTGCAGTGCATATTTAAAAAGCATTACATTTCATATCATCCACCACGATTGAACGATAGAGAGGTGGTATGAACACGTTTATGACTGATTGAAAATAAAGCACCTCTAAAATCGTGACTATAATCAATCAAAGTTAAAGTTCCGTTAAGTTCAATGCTGTCATTCAATGTAGATCATAATAACATCGGGCTGTAATAATAATAAGTAACAGTTATTATATAACACTGTGGTTTGTTTTTTTACATCATGAGGTTTGCAGATATCATGTCAACGCCCAACTCTTCGCGCGTGTAAATTCAATGGAGTATTGTCCTCAATTTTTTTTATTACAGAAATGGATAGAGGGTGAAAAATTATGCTACCCTGATTTTTTTCAGATTTTTTAGAACCCGGGAAGTATTTTTAAAAAATTATTGAAAGTCCTTTTTGTGACGTCACGCGGTGTCAAGTCCTATCTTGACATCGCGGCGTCTCGTGACGTCACAAAAAGAACTTTCAATATTTTTTTAAAAAATAGTTCCCGGACTCTAAAAAATCTGAAAAAAATCAGGGTAGCATAACTTTACACCCTCTATCCATTTCTGCAATAAAAAAAATTGAGGTCAATACTCCATTGTGGCATTATGTTTAAATTATAAGAGAATAAAGTCTATATTGCTGCATGTGGAAGGTGTGGCGCAGTGCGCTTGACCGGGTCTCGTCAGATCACCGAAGTCAAGCAACGCCACGCGTGGTTAGTAGTTGGATAGGTGACCATTTTCAACAAAAACCACGTTTCCCACCCAGGGGTAAAACGTTGCGCTTTTCCACCATGTGGTTCCCCTGGCTTTGGACCATTACACTTCCGGTTCATTGACAAAAGCTGTAGCGTCCATCCTGGCTGAGGTTTCCACGTTTCCCTCAGCCGCAGGCAAATGCCGGGATGGATTTGCAAGGCCGTGGCCGCCCCCGTTCCAGAAGAGCCCGCGAAACGCTCAAGTTAGGGTTTCGGAAGGTTCGGGGTTTCAAAGTAGTATGTAATTAGTAAATAAAAGTACCCAATAGGGTTTGATTAAAATTTAAAAAAAAATATTGCTGCATGAGGCATGGGGATTAGATGCTTTGTTAATTATAGTAATTTATTAAAGCCAGGATTAGACGACACAATTTTTCTAATTATTGCATACAATTTTTGTATGGAGTAAAGATTTTCTTGCAAGTAAAAATTGTACGTAACAAATGGATAATAATAATAATAATGTTAAATAATAACAATTATAATAATAGATAAATATAGAATATAGTTATTCATATTTCTATTTCTAATTTTTGTCTTTTCTGTTTTTTTCTCATGTAATGTTTAATTAGTTAAATTGATAAACAAGTTAAACCTTTGAGCTTTAATTGAACAATACAATGTATTTCATGCACCAGCCAATAAGATTATTTTACAATAATCTTGGCTGGACTTTATTGTATAACTTTTTGTGAAATAAAAAAAAAAAAAAAATAGAAGAGAATTTTTCCTTGTTATGAAAAATTATGTTTATGCAATGATTAGAAAAATTATATCGTGTAATATCGGCTTAGTACACTCTTTATCCTCGATAACAAATAATTTTTAAATTGTTCATTAAATTTTACACCGTTTTGATTGTAATTGTTATAAATCTAATTTTATTTTAGTTTTGTGACTCAAACATAAAAATTAGTTATTTTTTTAAAATTATTTGATATTTTATTTAAATCAAATAAAGTAATTTAAATATTTTTTAAATCATTAAATATATGTTATGAAACTCAAATTAAATTAATTTTTAAATACCGTGTTCATTTTAAAATGGTGATGTTTTTGCACTAAATTTAAAATAAATGAAGCATGTTAGACACTTCTTTTAATATACAAAGCAGCCAAATGTTTTATTAAAATATTTAAAATAAAAAATTAGAAATCTTCAATTGCTCAGAATTAGAATGAAAATCAAATGAAAGACTGGCTTAATTCTGTTCCTCCAGCTAAAGAAACTCAAATCTGTCAAACCTATATACTGTCTGCTTAAAAAATATAATTTAAATTGATAAATTATGTTTTGTCAGTGAAGGTGACGATTATATTCCATGAACTCTGTGTACCTTTTAACAGTAAAAAAAGGAGAAGTAATATTAATGAAATTAATTATTTAAATATTTCAATTACCATAAAGTCCTTGATATAATTCCAAGAAATAACTATACCTAATTTTCCTGTGTAAACATTCTGAGAAGGCTACAACAATTATTTCAACAGTCCTCTACGATATGCAAATGTGACAACAATGGGACGACAATGGCATCTTGCCAGCAAACGCCCAACATCAACTTTCATCTTAGTCATCTGCTGAGGTCCTTATGTCACTGTGTGGGACGCAGCGAGGCTGTGAAGATCAGAAAATTACATGTAATCATATTAGTCGAAAGTATCCGTACAGTTAAATTTACAAAATGTTCCCTCTAAAAGTGTAAGATTTTTGATATTTCTATTCATATTTCAGCATTGTAATTTTACACATAGGTCAGTACTTCTACTGCAAACCACTCTGTTAAGTTTGAAAATTGAATTACAAACAGAAGAGTTGCAAATTTTACACTTCCGGCTACTTCCGGAAAGAATATTATATTAATTTGACTGTAGCAGGTTATGATTTTACCGAATTTAAAATTATCATAAAAATATAATTTTAGAGAAAATACGTTTCACCCGATTACATTATAAGTTTAGTTCTACAGTTTGTTGCTTCTGATTATTGCTATAAAGTTAACCACGGTTTATAGTGTTTATACAAAGTGCCATATTATGGAAAATGCTGGAATTTATAAAATTACTTTAAAATAGGTCATGGTCAATAATAACACACTGGTAATATATTTAATATGGAAAATCCACATGAATTTTCTATTGCATATTTGTACAGAGAAACGCAATGATTTTTTTTAAAAATTCGCCCTTAAACTCGTAGAGCATAGTTAGTATGTAAATATTTAACATTACAATGTAGGAAATGGTGTTACATATTATTTAAAACAAATTATATCTTCCATATTTTTTAGTGTTTAAAAAAAATCAGAAAGCATTGATGTTTCATAGCTTTTCTTACACCCACGCATATGCAGTAAAAATAAAAAATGAAATAAAAAAATCGTGCCGTTCAGAAACAATAAGATGTTTTTTTCAACAAAAAAATAAAAGTGAAATAAAAAAAAACATTCGTCTATTGTTTTTATAAAACAAATGTTTTGTTTTGTGTAACAACATTAATTTTTGAAATGTCTCCGACAGATTTGAAGTTTATAGCTCTTCAATACTTAAACTCGAATTATAATAACAAAATAAAAAGTGCAAATTTAGAATTCTAAAAAAGAGAACAGAACCTCTCTTGCTTTGTAAAAGAGTTCACCATGCCTCAATTTTTAACTATATGTGAATAAGCTTCGTAATCTCATAATAGTCGTGAGTTCGATCCTAGGCAACGCCAAACTTTTGGCGGTTTCTAAAGAACACCCACTCGTGAAGGTGATTGATGGCATCAATTGCCGACCATCCTGACTGAAGTTTCCATGATTTCCTCAGTCACAACCAGGTGAATGCTGGAATGAAATGCTTCACGCCACAATCACCTCGGTTTAGAAGGAATCTATAAACTCCTTGCACTGCTAGGTCGATTCAACGAAGAGCTGGGAAGTTAAATTCATTCACTTTTGACCAGTACCTTACAACTGCAGGGTTCAATTAAAGCAAAAAATATAATTCTACATGTACTCAGAGGCGGATACAGGATGGGACAGCCTCCCTCACCAAAATGTTTGATTTAACATGGGTAGTATAGGAATTTCCATCACTCCAATTTTTTTTTAACGTTGGCCTTATGGAAGTGCCTCGCCCCTCCCCCCCTCCCGGATTTTTTTTTTTTTTTTTTTTCTAGATCCGCGCCTGCATATACTATGTAATAAAACAAAGTCCTCCAAAAACTGAGCAGGAGTAACGTTCGTACCTTCCACAGGTGTATTTGTAGAATTTTCTTAAAGTGTATATAAAAAAATTACTCAAGTCTTGAATTTTTTTATGAACAAATCATGCTTAAAACACCATACAATTTTTGCAGTAAAATAACTCCTTATTTAAGTGTATTTTTTTTACGAGAGCTCTGTTATTAAAATAACAATGATCGTGATCTTTTAGTAATAAAAAAAATGCAAAAGAAATCTTAAATATTGTATGACGTACATGCACAAGCATAATAATATATTGGCACAAGCAATAGGAATTTTAAATAAAAAATAAAATCCTATTTTATAACAACGTTTATTTATTAATTATAGCCCAGTTACAAATATTACTCTATTCAATGTATCGAAAAGTCAACTTCACCATGTTATAGTATAGAAAATTGAACCTTATGTCCAGACATCGTTAAGTTGATGTTATTGTATATAGCGTGTGTGGTTTAACGTCACAATGACGTCACGAGATATAATCGTGATCTATAGAAGACATTTAAACGTGTAATTTAATGAATCCTTTATTGTATGATATAATCTATTGAAGTATGTTGATGCATTGACGAAACATCATTGTTAGAAGCATTGTTGGGAATTTTGTAAACAAATTTGACATTGAAAATAATATTTTTTTATTGTTTTAGTTCATGGTTGCTTCTAAAATAATCTTTAAAATTTGTTTAAAAAATTAAGTAAATACGATAATTTTTAACTTTATTTAGAAAGAAAAGACATAATATTACTATGTTCATAATATGATATAAATCTTAAAGAGTTTAGAACTCGTAAACGGGGAAAGTAAATTTGTTATTTATGAATTAAGACCAGATCGATGGCAATATATAATATAGGCTTCGTAAGATAGCAAGTTAATTCATTGCTACGGTAAACATTTTTTTTTTTTAATTAACAAGGGTACACCCTAAAAGCTTACAGCTCACGGTGGGGTACATACTGGCAGGGATTAAGTAGGAAAATAATAGTGGCCACGGCCTGTTACGCGTTCCAAAATTCACTGTGGTGAGACTGAGGGAATCATAGAAAACCTCAGTCAGGACGGACACCTCTACTTTTTATCAATAGACCAAAGTGATGTCCAAAGCCTGGGGAACCTAGAATATAAAACTCCCAAATATTACATTGTAATCCCTTATCTTTATTTATTTAACATAATAAGTTGTTTTGTTACAAATAATTGTTATAAATGCAACCATATTTAAACAATTCTAAATTTGAAGCTGCAATTTAATAACAAATTTTAATACTTAACACTTTTATGTTAATTAAAAACTGTAAGTTATTATGGTTGACTTTAAAAGGTAGAGATAACGTCGAACAGCTGTTCGACGTAATCCCCTTTGATTAACATGTAAACCTTAGCAAATTGACAAAAATTCTGAAATTTTTTTGAGAGGCAGATATTAGTGCCTAAAAGCCATAGCAAAAGTTCCAAAAACATTTAACGAGCCGATTTTTTTAAATTAATTTTTTAGTTTGGCTCTCCATGGGAAAGCCCTATGCTGAAAATTAAAAAAATTAATTAAAAAAAATCGGCTCGTTAAATCGTTTTGAAATTTTTTCTATGGCTTTTAGGCACTAAAATCTGCCTCTCAAAAAAATTTCAGAATTTTTGTCAATTTGCTAAGGTTTACATGTTAATCAAAGGGCATTACGTTGAATTTTGAAGGATTCTCTAATTTGAGCAATATAAATAGCTTATAATCATCAATTTAAAATATGGTGTTTTACAAAGCTTATATTTGTTTCATTTTTTTCTTATTCAATTTTAATTATACAATTCATATTGTATATATTTCACGATGAAATGAAAGTATTGCTGTCACACTGAAACTAATGTTGTCAGAAAATTCGAATTTTTTAATATTTTTAATTTTTATATTTTCTGCATAGCAAAAATGAAAAATAAATTTGATCTTACAATCATTGTGATTAAATTTTTAACCCATTTTTAAATTTTACCATTTTAATAAAATAAATAATAAAAAAATCATTTCTATTTTAAAAAAATATGTAAATGTTATATTATTAAAAATAACATTTTTTTTTTTTTTTTTTTTTTTTTTTTTTTTTTTTTTTTGCAATTTCTAACTTCACGGTCTTCTAATATTGCTTAAAATTGCGATTTCAGCAGCAACACTGCATTTAGTTTACACTCTCCTTCGCGTATTGTAACAGCTTATTTACTTTTTAAACATCGACTTCTGCATTGAACTTATATTGGCACGCACTTGTTAATTATTACTACACAAACTTTAATATAACCGGCCTTGTTGGTGTGATGATTCTAATTTCAAAATGTACACTCTTCGCCTTTGAAAGTTTCCTTCTGTATTATAGTCTTGTTAATCACCATGCTTCTTAACACAGGACACGGTGATTAACAAGACTTCAGAAGGGAACTTTTCAGAAGCGAAGAGTGTACTGTTGCTATAATAATGTTGCAAATTTAACATCAATCCTATAAAGATTTAATTTTAGTGTTTCTTTTTATGTATCTTCATCATACAATTAATTAACACAACTTATTACTTAATACGTAAAATATTTTGCTATTCACTAGAAATGTTTGATAAAAAAATTATGTATATCAGATTTGAACGAGAACATACATAAATTATATAATAGGAGAAGGCATATTGTAATACGTTATTTTTATTTGTAATTAAGCCAAGATTAAATTCTTATAATTAAAGTTGCTAATTATTTAAACTTCCAACTAAATTGATTACTGAGGAAAATATAAATAAAATAAAATGGTAATTATTTAATGCACTATATATTTGCATTTAATTGGTACAATGGACAACATACATTGTATGAAAAATTTTTATTGCAGAAATGAATAGATGGTACCAAATTATGCTACTCTGAATTTTTTCAGATTTTTTTTTAGACCCGGAACTATTTTTAAATAATTATTGAAAGTCCTATGATTTCAGTTGGCACCCCTGCAGCCTTAATAAAAAGGATAGAGATTGGACGCCTATTGACGCCTCCAGGGGGCGTGGCCGCACTTTCAATAATTATTAAAAATAGTTCTGGGTCTCAAAAAAATCTAAAAAAATTCAGTGTAGCATAATTTGGTACCCTCTATTCATTTCTGCAATAAAAAAATTTCATGTATGTTGTCCATTGGATTGTTATTTTACTGTACATAATATTCTAAATACACTGAACAGCACAAAGAGATAAGTTTATTTTAAATCATAGTCTAGCCATACCAAAAGAGTTTAAGTTTATCACGTTTTTCATAAACAGCACTATCTTAAATATATTATTTGTCATATTAATATTAACATATTATAGTTAACAATAATATTTCTTATTACTTAAATTATATTTTTAATTTCCTATCAATTTCTTGTGCCCACCTTTCTCTCAGGGTATACCTCCTTGATACTCCAAGTTTTATTTATTGATTTTGAGTGATATGCTTCAATTAATTTTCCAATTAACATCTTCTACTGTGATGCTCACCTTTTTCTCAGGTGTAAGGTTACCTTCTGACGTCGTGACTCCTTCTCCACCGCCTCCTCTCAGGTACGGAGGTATAAAAGGTGAGGCGCGACCTCGCAGCTCACAGTGCTAACGACGGTGACTGCGCTGACACATGTGAGTACATCACGCTGGGATTTTTTATCTATTTAATATATAGTTTAATGGACAACATACATGAAAAAAAATTTATTGCAGAAATGAATAGAGGGTACCAAATTATGCTACTCTGCGCTTTTTTCAGATTTTTTTGAAACCCAGAACTATTTTAAAATAATTATTGAAAGTCCTGTGATTTCAGTTGGCACCCTTGAATTCTTAATAAAAAGGATAGAGACTGGACGCCTATTGACGCCTCCAGGGGGCGTGGCCGCACTTTCAATAATTATTTAAAAATATTTCTGGGTTTCAAAAAAATCTGAAAAAATTCAGAGTAGCATAAATTGGTACCCTCTATTCATTTCTGCAATAAAATTTTTTCATGTATGTTGTCCATTGTAAATTTGACACGGGGAGCTTTGTATTAGGGAGTTACCATGCATAATAGTCTTCAAGTTAGTGCGCCTTGCGATGCTCATGTGTGTCGCTAAGGTCCATCTTACAATTGAAAATGAAGCAAAGTGATTTTCTTAACTTTATTCAGTTATAAATAACGTAAAAAATCTAATTCTTCAAATTATTATTCTTGTCATTCATTCTATTCATATTTTAAAATCTTGAATTTTGAACTAATTTGCTTATACGCACATGGTATTTAAGATTAGTTTTAATATATTAAATTTTTTTTTGAATTTAAATAATATTTCCTTATAGTAATTTATTGTTAGAAGTAAATAACAATTGTTTAATGTTTAATTATGAGTTGAAAAATTTAATGTTTAACATTAAAAAAAAATTTTTAATTAAAAAAAAAAATATATTTTTTTTTATCATTAGTCAAAAATTATTTTCAACTTTTTTTTTTCAGAATGCGGGACCACACTTTACTGCTAGCCACGCTTCTAGCGTCGACCATACCAGGTCTCTTATGTCAATATGGACCTCCCGCAGGGGTGAAAGGAAAGAAACCAGCACCAGTTTCACAAAATCAAGAACCGTTAACCGTACCTTTCAACCCCCAACCTTTCAACCCCACCCCTGTCCATTCAAATTCTGGGGAAGTACCTACTTGTGGACCTAGTTGCGGAGGATCAGTTCATATTCAAGAACATGCACCAAATTATTCAGAAAATCCATTTTTAAATGGTGCTGTTTCACTCACTAATACTGCAAGTGGAGTAGTATACACTAGTCCAAATAATCAGCAAGCTACATCCGGTAGCAGTTCATTTACTACCACTGTAGATAATCAGAAACCTGATTATTCTAATAATCCATTTTTAAATGGTGCAAGTGCAAGTCAAACTACTTCTCAAATAGAGGGATGTAATGGTGGAAATTGTAATACGGGTAATCAGAACCCTAATGGTGGTTCTCAACCATCTTATCCTGGTAATCAGTACCCTAGTGGTGGTTCTCAACCATCTTATCCTGGTAATCAGTACCCTAGTGGTGGTTCTCAACCATCTTATCCGGGTAATCTGAACCCTAATGGTGGTTCTCAAACATCTTATCCTGGTAATCAGAACCCCAGTGGCTCATATCCCAGTAATAATTACCCTACTACAAGTAATGCTAGACCTTGCAACGTTGGAACCATCTGCGTCAACAGGAAAATGTGTGATAATGGTTTTGTCAACCCTAATAACGCTCTGCAAGGAAAATCACAGGTAAGAAACATTTTTCATTTATTTTTTAGTAATTGCATTTCATTGTCATCAATAATAAACAGTGGAAAACCTGAATTTTTGTTGCATATTTGAATAGAGGACCTCGAATCAATTTTTTAACATTTTGTTTAACCTGTTTACACTATCAAAATCGAAAGGAAAGACGCTGTGACGTCATTGTCACGTAACGTCTTTCCTTGTGCTTGTTGTGTTAAATATTTGCATGACTGTGACGTCATAGCATTTTGCAGTACGACGTGGTGGGTTTAAAATAATTCTGAAAAATTGACAGTATATAACTCGAGGTCCTCTATTTAAAGATTCAATAAAAAATTCATGCAAGTTGTTATATTTAATTATTTTGTAATAATAATAATTAATGTTTATTAATGTTTATTAAAAATGTATGGTGTAATTATATTATCATGATTTTAAGTGTTTATGATAAACATTTTTTCTCTCTGATGATTATTTTGTTTCTTCTAAAGGCGAACGTACACATACGTACTATAAATTGTAAAAAAAATACTCACCAAATTCGTAATCGTAATTTATATAACGTCTCATGATTCACGAACAAAAGTAAAATTATTTATTTCACATTTTTTTTAACACGTTCAGGAACGTGTTCTGTAAATTACAATAAAATCTCGTATAGCAAGTATGAAAAAGATAAATGTCTTGTGCTTTGAAATTAAAAAAAAAAGTATTTTAAATGCTTCTGATAAAAAAAAACAAAAAACAATTTATTAACTAACAAGAAAAAATATAGACCTTGAACTTTAAAAGTTCAAATTTAATAGCCAGTTTCATAATCATGATTTTGTTCTCATACATATATAATGATTTAAAATCACATCCGTTAAATTAAGTCATAGGTTTTCACATGGTAAAAAATGCATATATTATATCGTTTTTTTTTTATCAATTCGGCATAGCTGCAGGTTTGTTAATTACAAATTAACACAGTATTTAATTATTACTATATTTTTTATATTATTAAATATGGGTTTGTAACATAAGTAAGTCTTAGTAGCAACTGTCATGCGTGTAAATTCTGTAGTACGAAATGTTTATTTAAATTTAATTTGTTACATTACTCATCTTATATAATTTTAAAACAATATAAAAAGGTGTAATCAAGGTTTCTTTATACAGGTTAAGACACGCACGCATTTCGTGCGTCAATTTCGTTAAATTTTCAGGCTGTACCGCGAAATTTCAAAAATAGCATTGCATGATGGGCGCATTCAAAGTTTCGCGGCACGATGTGGCCAAAAATACTTGAACGTGATTGGCTTGGCCCTTTAACATTGGTCCAATCGGTGGCTTAACCTGTATAAAGGAACGTTGGGTGTAATAATACTCTACATTAACACTTCAGATGTCTTTAATTACATTATTAACTTTAATGAGAGAATTTTTACGAGCTCTGAAAGAAGTTAAAAAAATCATCACCGTGCGAATATTGTAATTAAGTTGAGATTGTTCTCAATTAAAAATCACGTAATCTCCCGACCTTCCCACGTTAGACAATGTAGAAGGATGTGTAGGTGGAATTTCAAGGTCACGATAATTGTACTGTACAAGTCAATACATGATTAACCAGGGTTTATTGTTAATACTTAACATTATTTAACGATGGTTTCTTGTCATTGAATGAGTAAAAAATACAATAGTCTGTCTGCAAAAGGGGGGAAAAAACAAAAAAAAATTAGCATGCATAGAGTATTGAAATTTGATGCATTTTTTTTCTATTTTTTTGAGCTTATTACACCCTAAAATACAATATAATGATATAGCTGTAATTTATAACTAACAAAATAAAATTATTCGAAGAGTTTACATCATATTATCGTCAATTTAAAACAACAACAAAAATCTGGTTTTTGAAGTCAAAATCCAACATTTTAAGAACATTACTCCTTTCCCCCCTCCCCCCTACTGTATTTGGACCAGCGGGCAATTTTTGTTCTTATTTTTTCATTTTACAAGGATACACCCCTAAGAGCTTACAGTTCACAGCGGGGTAATTAAATGGGTAGGGAACGGATGGTGGCCACGGCCTATTATATGTCCCAGCATTCACTGAGGTGAGACTAAGGGAACCATGGAAAACCTCAGTCAGGACGGACATTTCTACTTTTTATCAATGGCAGTTAATTAAACTTTATAGCTATCTTAAAATCACATTTTTTTTTTGTGATAAGATAAAAAAGGTCTTTAATTATAATCTGTATTCGAAATTTTATATTAAAAATAAAATAAGTAATCGTAGTTTCTAGAAAAGCTCTTGGTTCGATGTCTGACTCAACAATACTCGCACCTAATAAGGTAGCAACTAGAACCAACAGAGCGGCATCAACCTTGAGACGTGCTCAAGTTCAATGTAAAGCCTTGGAGATGCGTCGTTCGTTCGCCGACATTAGCGAGAGTTTTTTTATATTTAATGTACGAGATGGTTCTGAAGATACGCTTCTTGAAAATTGATTGAACATAATAATTATATTAAAATATTGTTGATTCATTTATTTTAATTTTAGTTTTTATACAACAAAATTATAAAATTAATTAATATTTAAAGATGAGATTTAAAAATTTTATATTTAATATTACACGATAAAAATTGTCTATGTTTATTTTTATGTAATTAAAATTATATAAAATATCAAATATGTCATAGATATGTTAGTCATTATATATTTTGTACATAGTAATTACTATCTTTAATATCCTCTAGTGCACATTTCACATG
This sequence comes from Siphlonurus alternatus, assembly GCA_949825025.1. Classification (NCBI taxonomy): domain Eukaryota; kingdom Metazoa; phylum Arthropoda; class Insecta; order Ephemeroptera; family Siphlonuridae; genus Siphlonurus; species Siphlonurus alternatus. Next base: position 3,292,601 of record OX463787.1, read on the forward strand.
AAAATAATTATATTACGTCTTCTTTAGCATGAATAATTGGAAATTATATCACTTATTATCGAGCGTGTTGCTTATTTAGGTAAAAAAATACGTCAAAGAATAAAAATAGTTTTTAATTTGTTTTTATAACATCATTTATTGTAACAGTATTCAAATTTCAACAAATTTTCAAGTAGCGTTATATAATTCCATAATTTCTATAGCATGTTATTATATTAAAGGATATCGATATATATTTGCACCGGCAACATAAGATTATTAATTTAATCTTTGCTGGACAATAATGTATGATATATAATATAATAAAAAAAAAGATACAGAATGATAATTTATAATTTGTTTGAAAATATATATTTTGTCATTAATTAAAATGTTGAATCAGAATTTAATAATTTCATTGCAGCCATGTATCATATTATAATTTATAAGATAGGAACATTATTGTAAGATAAAATTATTATGTACACTCGTCGCCTTGGAAAATTTTCCACTTGCAGCCTTTTTAATCACCAACTGTATTATTCTTACGGGACATGATTATTAACAAGACCGCAAAGGGAAATTTTTCGAGGCGACGACTGTACATCTATTAACATTCATATTTGATATACATAATAAAAGTGACTAATACAGCGATATACATTCTATAAGTAACTTTCTATGACGTAATAATGCTTGCAGCTAGGTGACGTGTTTTCCAGCTTTCAGGACGGATCTAAATGTTTTGAAATAAACAGCATTGATTTTATATGACATTGATGTATTATTATTATTATGCACATCTTTCAAGTTGGAATTATTTCTATAGAAAAAACTTACAATTCTACTTTTTTAAAGACAGTAAATTGTCTTCTTTTTTATAACTTGAGAATTATTGTAGTTTATTATTATTACGTAATGATATTATTGTCCTCAATTTTTTTTATTGCAGAAATGGATAGAGGGTGCAAAGTTGTGCTACCCTGATTTTTTTCAGATTTTTTTTTAGACCTGGAACTATTTTTAAAAAATTATTGAAAGTCCTTTTTGTGACGTCACGCGGCGGCAAGTCCTATCTTTTTCTTAAGGAGCGGCGTCTCGTGACGTCACGAAAAGGACTTTCAATAATTTTTTAAAAATAGTTCCCGCGGGACTCTTCAAAAATCTGAAAAAAATCATGGTAGCATAACTTTGCACCCTCTATCCATTTCTGCAATAAAAAAAAATGAGGACAATACTCTATTCTTAAGGGCATTGGGTGTAGCACCGGTAGTTGGCAACACTGACGTATCTTCACCATGTTAATTTTTGATCATTGCTCCTCGGAGTAATTTTTATGCTAGAGCTAAGCTGATTGCTGTAGTATCAAGATAATTAGTAGCCCAAGTGCACAATTTGGCTAAATAAAGCCTGATTTAAAGAAAAGTATTTTTTTTTTATATTTTAGAAAAATGCATGTAAATTTAAAAAATTACTAAAAAATACTTTTCTTTAAATCAGGCTTTATTTAGCCAAATTGTGCACTTGGGCTACTAATTATCTTGATACTACAGCAATCAGCTTAGCTCTAGCATAAAAATTACTCCGAGGAGCAATGATCAAAAATTAACATAGTGAAGACACGTCAGTGTTGCCAACTACCGGTGCTACACCCAATGCCCTTAATGAGGATTTCCATAGCAACATGTACTATAATTTCCTTACATGAACACTTTAAATCGATAACAAAAACCAGGTAAAAATATATGTGCTAAAAAGAGTCATTTTCTAAAATTTGAACGTTAAAAGTCACCTTTATTGTAAATGTATACTTTTGTGTCAAGCGGTGTTATTGGGAGTTAATATAATTATATTACGATTTAATTCTCATTTTGTCCTTATAAGCTTAGATTTTTTTGATATATTCTATTTAAAATTTTTTACTTAAAATATAATGATAAAAAATAAAACTAATAAAGTATTACAATTATTTTTTTTTTACAGTTTAGTAATATTCAAACAATTTTTTTATAAATAATAATAATAATTAATATTAAATATTTACTATATTTTACACCTAAAACAATTTGTTATAAATTTAATAATCTTCCTACATTTTTTAATCATAAAAATGTTACGTTTGTCAATTCACTCATGACATAAATCGAACAAAAAGGGAGAAGCATAAAATAAAGAAAATAATAACATTTAAATTATTTAAATATTCTATTTAATTATTATTTATTTATTTATTTATTTATTTATTTATTTATTTATTTATTTATTTATTTATTTATTTATTTATTTATTTATTTATTTATTTATTTATTTATTTATTTATTTATTTATTTTTTATTATTTATTTAATGGGTGCGATTCACGAAGCAGTTAGCCAAGTTTCTAACCACGTTTAGCTTAACCACGTTTAGCTTAACCACGTTTAACTATACCTGTTTTACGTGTTAAAAACCACCTAGTTAAACGTGGTTAAGTTTAATGTGGTTAGAAACCTGGCTAACTGCTTCGTGAATCGCGCCCATTAAAACATTTGTATAAAAATATTCTTATATTTATTAATTATCTATTATTATTATTAATATCTATTAATTTTTATTAATTATAATAACTTTTTATAACTAATGTATTGTTAAAAAGAGAATATAATTTTATCATTTTATCCTATAGCTACAATGAAAGCTGATAAAATAAATAAAACAACTTGTTGATTGCGATCGTCAAATGTTAAAAATTAAGTCATCTCACGGTTCCAGAACCAGCCGTGCGAGCTGACCCAGGGCGAGATCTGCTGCACTGTGACGTCACGCCAGGACTCCCCAGGTTCTCCCGGCCTGGTCCATGTACAGCCCGCACCAGGGTCGTCACCAGGACTCGTTCACCAAGGACCCAACAGGCCCGCTCCAGGCCTCATCAGCGCTGGAGGCACTGCCCCTGTAGGATCTGCCATCCGCAATCCTACTCAGAGGTAAGTTGTTTTGTTCGGATTTGTATAGTCCAGATTTATGCTTTGAACTTCTTTGAAGATTCGTTGATCGAAAGACATTATTTTTTTTTTTTTTTTATTGAAATTGAAACGGAAATGATGTATTTCAACCTACTTATGGGGGAAATAATGGAGGGGGAATATCAAATTAATTTTTATTTGTAGTTAATAATTATTATTGAATACAAAAATTTGATAAAAGAGAAGAAAAATTATGAAACAAGACTTAATAAAATATGCGTTTAACTCAATAAAATATAGATTAAGTAAGCTTGACGGCACATTTTTACAATACTGCAATTTAAGTTTGAGCCCCTTTAAATTACACAAACCAAATGCTTACACCAATAACTTTCTACGAAGGTGCATACTGTCTTCTAGGTTAACCCTGAATTTTGCTCCCCAGACCTCAGACTGCTGCCACCTGGCAACAATGGACCGGCCCCCAGAACGTCACTCCCCACCCTGGATGTGCCGCCGCCCTGAAATGTGTGCCCCTCGAGTTCTGTACCTGGGAAGGAGTGATGACGGACACACCTCAGGTTCTTACCAGAGAAGAGGACGATAGCAGAGTGCCGCTGTCGGTGAGTTCTAGTTAAAATTATGTTTTTTTAAGGATGAATCTCAGTAGGTTGATATCTCGTAATCGTACCGCCTGAATGCAACAAGATTTGCAGGGGACTTGGAACTCACCATCAATAGGTGGCATACAAATTTTGAAGCGAATCTGTCTTATCAGTTTTGTGAAAACTGAGGTAGAAGTTTAACATTGGCCTTATGGACGAAAACCGGAAATGGAGCTGTTGCAAGAAAACTGTAAGACTGAATTTGCTCAAACCATAAGCGATTAAGTTTAAGAACATTCTCGATTTTTTAAAATTTATTTCATTCGATTCGTTTGCAGGAAAATATTCTTTGACTCCAGCAGTAACTGAGATTAATCGTTAAGTTTATTATTGTATGCCTGCCAAGGGGAGTGCGATGAAGTGTCTGGGTGTGAGTCTGCCTGGAGCCGCCATCGGTGCAGATCTTGGTGGTAGTAGATCTTGGCAGGCTCCTATAATCCAGCTACTTTGAGGCTAAATATCTAAATAAATGGAAGGTTTCAAGAAGGTATATAAATTTTACCCCTAACCCCTAAATTTAACTTTGCGAGGGATAGAAAATAATAAATTTTTGTATAAAAAAATTATAATGAATTCTCGAATGCGCACTTTTTTTTTTTAAACAATTATGTAAAAAGATAAGGTCTTGTTGTGCAAGAAATTTGTCAACTCTATAAGGTAGTGAACCTTCTACGATGATGCCTTAATATTCTTACATTGGGGTACTGACCGGTATTTGAGTTAGCAATATTAATAAAAAGTACTGTGAATTCTATGAAGAACGAGCCCTATTAGAGCATTCTACGAAAATTTACTGATTTTATATGAATTTTTAAAACTTTTTTTGATGACGTCATAGCATTGAATCTTAAATGGGAAACTGCATCAGTTAACATTGCTAAAATGAAAAGTTATTGAGGTAGGAATTTGAAACCTTCATTATCGTGATTCTAGCACCTAAAAACCTTGCAAATGAAGTTTTGGTTACAGTTCAATATGAAGTATGGGATTTAGCAATGTTAACTGATCTGATGTTTTCCCATTTGAGATGCAAAGTTGCATGTGACGTCATTTTTGAGAGGTTTTAAAAATTCATATAAAATCAGGAAATTGTCGTAGAATGCTGTAATAGGGCTTGTTCTTCATGAAATTCTCGTGCCTTTTGAAATATTGACAAAAACTTGGAAAAAAATTTTTGGTCAGTACCCCATTAAGTTTAACCAATTAACCGTTGATAAAGGGCTGTTAGGAGTGTTAGGGCATCGATTTTAATCTACAAAATTGAGGAATTGAAAAATATATTCATTACTCAATTTTATATAAAATTTTTGTTTATATATAAAATCCTGCAAACAGTTCCTGAAATATGAATGTATGTACTAGTTGTCTCTGACACACATTCTTCCTCAGGAGTGCTCGCACCCTGAGACTGGCGTGATCGGCAAGTGTTGCCGTGACCCCAACTACAAGGACCCTTGGCCCGACATGCTGCCTGGCGGAGGATGCTACCAGGGTACTCAGTGCGAACCCATGGAGAAGTGTGACAACGACAGGATGGCGCAGCCCAAGGCAGTGAGTACCCCGGACATTGGATATGGAAATTGCAGTTTATTGCAGAAATGGATAGAGGGTGAAAAGTTATGCTGCTCTGAATTTTTTAGAGTACACCCTGGAATTATTTTTTTTTTAAATTATTGAAAGTGCAGAGAGGGGCGTCAAGATTCGAGGCGTTACTTCTTAACTAGGGGTGGGGTGTAAACTCGCCTACGCTCGTTTGGTTTCAAGTCTTTTAATTAATTTTGTCAATCATATGTTGCCATCTATATAAGTATTCAGTACGTGATATCATAACGGCATTTTAATGCAAAATGGACAACCTACATGAAATTTTTTTATTACAGAAATGAATTGAAGGTACCAAATTATGCTACTCTGATTTTTTCCATATTTTTTTGAAACCCAGAACTATTTTTAAATAATTATTAAATGTGCTGCCACGCCCCCTGGAGGCGTCAACAGGCGTCTCTGTCCTATCCTTTTATTAGCCTTCTTAATAAAATGAATAGGACCTAAATGAGACGTGGATTCAAGCCTGAACTTTAAATAAATTTTAAGCGATACTTCCTGGCCTCTAAAAAAAATTTGAAAAAAATCACAGTGCCATAACCTTCCACCCTCAATTCATTTGTCTAATAATAAAAAATAAAAAATGAGTTCGATACTCTATTGCATTAGATATATTTTGTAAATTATTAAAATTTAAAAATTGAAACTTCTAGTAATGATCATGAATCAACATCGAGAAAAACTATTGCGAATATTAATACAGTGTACAATAATGCATTTAAAAAAATATACATTTGCTACTATACAGTTAGCTGACTAAAACACACTTTGTGTATTTTATGATGTAATTGATAAAAATGATGACGATTCTAAAGAAAAAACATTCAAATAGCTACAGATAATTTTAACTAATAACAATAATAATTGTAAAATGCTGAACTTAACAAATTTTTATTATTAAAAATATGTCGTATTTAAGTTGTTGAAATGTTTTAGAATATTGACACTATTAAATTTCTCTTTTTTAAAAATATTAATTAATATTTAAATACATTTTTTAAAAATATTTTAAAACCTTTTTCCCTTTCAAGTTTCAAGTTTCAAAAAGGTTTTATTTTTTAATTTTTAATTTTTATTATACGTAACTGTAAAGTATGCAACTTTTTCTACACCTGTGTTAAACTTACGGGAGACTTTAACGAACGAACTTTTTATAAGCGATATCTCATGATATAAATCGATATCATGTTGAAATGATCCAGGTTGTGTCCTCAATATTTTTTCATCAACAAACCTTGGGTGACAATGTCAAATAGATGTGCGACTAGTCAAGGTTAATAAACAAATGAAGGTGAAAATGCGACAACAACAGAAATCTAATCTTGATGCAAGATGCATCTGGTGTATACAAAACATCAATAAACATAAATTTTATACATGAGCTGAAATGAAAATATAATTAAAATTCATATATTAAACTTAAATTCATAAAAAAAAAATAAGTACTGTAGATGAATTATACACATTTTTTTCTGACATTCAATTGTCTTGTTATCAACTTATATAGCATTATTTATGAAGAATAGAATATTATAATATATAAAAAAACGCTGGTATAATACACTTAATAATAGAACGAGTTTATTAACCAAATTATTTTTCCTTTTATTTTCCAGACCTGCAATTTACCACAAGGAGGAGCAAGCGTTGGAATTTGCTGCATCACTGACAGAAGATTAATTGGTACCAATTTCCAACAAAATCAACAACAAAGTCAACAAATCAACACCCAAGTTGTACCTCAACGTCCTCCTGTACAAACTACGTACCCTCAAAATCCTCCTCAACAACCTTCATTCCCGAACCAAGTTAATCAACAACCAGGATTCAACAAACCAAATCTTCCCCCTTCATACCCTCAACAACAACCTCAACAACCAGGATTCCCACCTCAAAACCCCCAACAACAATACCCTGGACCAGGACAACAACAGCAACAATTTCCAGCTCCATCAAAGCCAATTCAACAACAACCACAGCCAATTCCAGAACAACAATACCCTGGACCTGGACAACAACAGCAACAATTCCCAGCTCCATCACAACAATACCCATCACCATCACAACCTATCCCTCAACAACAATATCCTAATACTCCTATTGTAAAACCACAACCTGTAAACACAGGATTTGTTGATAAAGTTGATCAAAATCCACCTATATTTGAAATTGGACAAGCTCCTCCTCAACCACAATTCCCACCATCACCATCTTATGAAAATAATCAACCAAATCAACAACAACAACAACAACAACCAAATCAACAACAACCAACACATACTAATTTCTTCCAACAACAATCACCATCAGCTCAAGGACCTTCTTCTTCATACCCAAGACCTCAGCAGAACAAGCCTAAACCTGTCTTAGCTCCCCAGCCTGTTGTAGTACAACAACAATCATTGGTACCACCTCAGTATCCTCAACTGTCCACTCAGTACAGACCTGGACAACAATGTGGTGTCCGGAGAGTGACTCAACAGTCCGGACTTCTAGGAGATGACGGACAGAGTGTCCCGGGAGAGTTCCCTTGGTTGGTGCTCATCACTCTGCCGGCGAACAACTCGAGACTCTGTGCTGGAGCCCTCGTTTCTGATAAGGCGGTGCTCACTTCGGCCCATTGTGTATTAGGGTGAGTAATACAGAAATAATCAACGCGATTCACGAAGCAGTTAGCTATGTTTCTAGCCACGTTTAACTAGGTGGTTTAACACGTAAAACAGGTTAAGCTAAACGTAATTAGAAACCTGGATAACTGTTTCGTGAATCGCACCCAATAATAATAATAATAATTAACTAAAATTACATTTAAAGGCCTTTTATATTTAGAGTTATCTAATTAAAAATAATGCTGGAACTGTATAAAAAATAATTAAATATTAATCTAACTTTAATTCTCCCTCTTTAAATTTTGTAATTTTACAATCAGCAGTAATAATTTTTTGAATATACAAAAGCTGAAAAAATATTTTTTATTAAAATTAAAAAACTGGAAAAATATTTAGAGTAAAATTTTAATCGGTATAAAAATAATCTTTAATTAAAAATAATTATATTTAATTTGCATTTTTTTTTTAAATTCACTCAAATAATACCTGAACTTATAAAAATAGAATAGTGTATTCATTAATATTTTCTATAATAAAAATAAAACATATATTTATTATATACGTAATAAGAATAAAATGTAAAAGAAGTTGCATATTTTACAGGGGCTTAACAAAAATATGACCAATTCTTTGTCATTTTAAATATTAACTTTGTTAAACTACTTAAACTTACAGACCTAAAGATTTATTTTAAAAAACAAGTAAATAATTTTTAAATTATGCAAATTTAAACAAATATTTTTAAGTATATTAAGGGGCATTCACAAAGCCTTAAGGCCACATTTAAGGCTCAATAATTTAAGACCAGAAATTTTGGGTCTAAAAAACACGTCTAAAATCAAGCTTTAAATTATCGAGCCTTAAATGTGGCCTTAAGACTTTGTGAATGCCCCTTAATATATCAACAGTAAAATGAAAAAAAAAAAAAAAATAAATACATTTTTCTTTTTGTAAATACTAATCTGCAGAATTACAAAAAGCACACGAAAAATTAACCTGACCGTTCTCCACAGACTAAATCCTGAGGACCTTCGCATCGAGGTCGGTTCTTGGTCACCCTACACCGAGGTCCCTGAGCGCCAGTCCAGCCCCGTCGTGGCTATCGCCAAACACCCCAACTTCGACGCCGGCGCACTCTTCAACGACATGGCAGTCCTCCTGCTGCCCTCACCCCTTCGTCTGGGAGAACATGTGGACCTGATCTGTCTCCCCGAACCTGAACAGATCGGTCAGGACGGAGAACTCGTCAACCCAGGAGGAGCATGTGTCATGTCCAGCTGGCCCAAGACAGGTGCGTTGTAGCATACACTTGTCGTCTTATAGAAAATTTCCAAATTGCATTTTTTTTTTTTTTTTAATTATCAACATGGCCTGTGTGTTATTCTTATGATTAACAAGGCCGCAATGGGTTATAAATTTTCTGAGGCAACGACTGTGACTGACATTTTATCGTAAATGTTTTATCGGACACACTATTAATATAAACTTATTGAATTAATTGTCTCGTCAAAAGTATTGAATTTGTTCTGACTAGAATTTCTGCATTCAATGTACCTTAATTATATTATTAATTATATTTTGTATACCATTTAGATAAAAAAAAATATTGTATCGGGAAAATTAAAGGTATAAATTATAACGTTTTTTTAGCTTTTGGCATTCTTATTATAGTATTATCATATGAACAATTTCACTATTTATGTATTATACAAAGCAAAATATATTGTAAAATATTACAAATTAATCAATTAGTAAATTTTAAAATACAGAAAATCTTCTTTTTTTTTATGCACGTTTCTCCTGGTTAAATCTTACATGTCGCTATTAAACACCTAAGGCTAATAATAAATAATAGAGTATTGACCTCAATTTTTTTTATTGCAGAAATGGATAGAGGGTGCAAAGTTATGCTAACCTGATTTTTTTCGGATTTTTTAGAGCCCGGGAACTATTTTTAAAAAAGTATTGAAAGTCCTTTTCGTGACGTCACGAGACGCCACTCCTTAAGAAAAAGATAGGACTTGCCGCCGCGTGACGTCACAAAAAGGACTTTCAATAATTTTTTAAAAATAGTTCCAAGTCTAAAAAAAATCTGAAAAAAATCAGGGTAGCATAATTTTGCACCCTCTATCCATTTCTGCAATAAAAAAATTGAGGACAATACTCCATTGATGACTACTAAAACTGTCTCTCCATTTACAGGAGGAGCTGAGAGCTACCTCCACCGTCTAGCTGTGGGAGCGGTGCCCAAGGCTAAGTGTGAAGAGAGCCTCCGACAGACCTACCTTGGCAAGTACTTCCAGCTGAACAGGAGCTTCATGTGTGCGGCGCCCCTCAACCCTCAGCACGATATCTGCTCAGTAAGTACCTTCGCTAGATGAAAGAATGAGTTTTATTTTCATCTTGTTATATGGTCTTTTTATGATTAAATGAGCTAATTCAATCTTATTTCAACTAAAAAAATTGCTTTGTGCAGTATTATTTAATGATTTTAGAAATTATTATATAACAAAGTAGTTTTTGAGTTAACCCCAAGAGTTAAAATTTTTAGAAAACTTGTGTTCAGGAAACATCATTGATACATTTGTAGCAAGATGGCAAAATATTTTAAATTTAATTCATTCTTAAGAATACAAGCACATTTTTATTACTATAAATAACAAGATTATATTTTATACATTAAATCACTTTATAAGGGACTATGATTATTAATTTTTATGATAAATTATCATTCTCAAATATACACAGGTGTAAATTTATCTTACTTGATTAATATTTTAATTAAAATTTAACAGTAATTTGTTTTAGTTTCACGTGAAATTTTGTTGACTGACCACTATTCCTTACACAGGTTGGTCTTGGAGGTCCCCTGGTGTGTCCTCAACAGGATGGACGATACGTGGTGACCGGAGCGAGCAGTTGGGACGTGGGATGTACTGAGAAAAAGTCGCCCGCCGTCATGTGCGCCCTTGACGTAGGATGGATCAATGAGGTCCTCACGAGACCCGTGGAGGACTTCATCCTACAGCCTCAGGAGCAGCAACAGATCAACATCGTGGACGAGAGTGCCAACAAGAAAAAGCCTGGATTCTCACAGGGATATGGCAAATAAATGGGTGTATACCTATACGGTCTATTAATTCTCTATTTAAGATTTTTCACAAACTAGGAATATTATTATATTAAAAAAAAATCAACGATGTATGAAAATAATTTCTGTGCAGTAATTTAGTTCGATTTTGATATAAAATCTAACATAATTATTAAAGGATACAAAATATGTACGACTGAAGTACACTCGATATCATAAAATTATTCATCACAAGTATATTTTTTATGTTATCGACTGTGCAATGAATATCACATTATGATATAGTTTTTTAGAACATTTGTTAGTTTAATAGTTCATTTAATTAGAGTTAATTTATATACTTTAAATCATAAATATTTTATTTTTAGATTTTGTGATACTCTATAGATTTTTGTTTTAGTAACACAGCATTGGATACAAAAGAAATTTTATGTAGTAATAAAAACTATGAATAGCATGTTTTAAAAAATCTTGCCTCTGTATGAAATTGTAATGTTGATATTGAATAATAAAAATATCTGTATTTTATAAAAAATGTTTTGTTTTTTTATTAATTGATATAATATAGTTAGTATATATGCATTGACCGATTCTCGTTAGATCACCGAAGTCAAGTTTCATCGAGCGTGGGTAGTACTTGAATAGGTGACCGTTTCAAGTAAAATTACGATACACCCTCCCTGAGTGACGATAGTCTAATTTATATTTATATAAATTGGACTACCTTTATCTATTATACAACCCACCTTGTGCCTTAGCACATTGCAAGGTATTGGATCAATACGGGTCTTTCACCATACGTCACAAAAACATGACGTCACGTGAATGTAGGCAAAAAGCACCTATTTAACATGGTAGTAGCATACCAAAAACTATTTATTTTCTGCGATATGACAATTGTGGTACCTTTGACAATTATTTTATTTGATAGATTGAAATGTCAAGTAAATGGAAAAAAATACAATATTTGCCAATGATATCTGTGGAAAATACAATAAATCATTAATTAAAATGTAAATCGGCTCCAAATTTCACGTCAATAATGACCATTTTACGACACTTATGCACTGATATTGACCCTAAGATTCTTAAAAAAAATCAGCCAATCACCGACCATTGCTTTCCCCGCGGACTTTTGAATGCGAGGGGGAAACGGCACAACAAAAAATTATCATAAGAAAACCAGGTAAAATAAAAAAAATGTATATGTTCAAGTTATGTATATTAATTTCTTACGTATATATTATTGTTAAAAAAAATTAAAAATACGTTAAATTAGGAGGAATAAATCAAGTGATTCCAGTTCCCTCTCAGTACCTACTGCTGAATGTAAACAACAACAAAGCCAGGCAAACGCTATATAGTATATACTCGTCTTCTAGGAAGTACATATGTTTTAGCATAGAAACATATATTTTTTATGTGCTTACCACCACTTCTAATGAGAGAAAGCCATCATTAACCGTTCCCGCCTTGTATCCTGCTCATCCTCACTGACGCCTTGTGTCATGCTCACCCTCACCATAGAGTGATATATTTGCCAAATATATCACTCTATGATAATACTGCATGGAGTTCACTGCAGTCTCTGCAGTGCCATATATATATATGACCTCTTCACCTCTTCTTTTTTAGGGGTGGATTGAATTTCCAAAATTTTTAAGCTTCTAGCTTGAGATATGGTGTTATAATTCTATAATACAAAAACCATCTGATTAATTTCTTTAAATTTTTAGACTTTTCATGCGCGCGGGGATCTTTTTCCTATATAAAATATATATTATGTGATTCTTTGACTATGTGATACAGACAGGAAAACAGTTTTGGTAGCTTACGTAATATTTATTTATGACATTTATGTGCATTTAAAAAAAAATAATACAAAAGACGTACTAGTTAAGGAGGAAACAAAAAAAATGCTATTTGAGGTTTATTGATGCTTTCGGGGGGAATTAAGTCATAAAAAAATATAAATAACACTATAATATTTGCTTGTACGCTCCCTATAGTTTTCACTTTGGTGTATTTATTTAAATTTAAGATGGACTCACGACTCACTTACGAGTGTTAATTATAGTATAATCGTTAAATCTAATCTAAATCAGAGTTTGGTCATGAGAAAAATACGTTTGAATTTAAACGCGCTTAATGAATTTTTGAAACAATTGAATACCGTTAAGAAAATTTTAGTTCAAAAATTTATCGTTTGAGGCGTTAGTTGTTCAGAGTGAGCGGGAACTCTAGCGTCTGTCGTGTGTTGCCGGAGCTTAGTTTAAAATTGATTATTAAACTCAAATCTAATTTAAAAAACATTAATTAATAGAAAATATAATGGCAGACGACTTGCCTTATAAGGCTGAGTATGCCAAAAGTGGGAGAGCTGGCTGCAAGATGTGCAGGCAGAAGATCGATCAAGGAACGCTTCGAATTGCCGTCATGGTCCAAGTAAGCGGCATGCAAATTTTCAGATGTCGTTTAAATTTAAATACTTCTAGGACTAGTTTAAATGTTCATGTTTTTAGATTATGTGTAAAATTGTGATTCGTATGAATTCCATGTAATTTATAATTTTAGATTAAGTAAGGGTGAAAAGGAGAGTTTAAGGAATGAAAAAACGGTCGCCATCTTTGAATCTCGATTGTTCAGTGGTTCAGCATGTTGAAAGATGAAACAGCCGTTTTCACTCTTGAGAACCGACTGTTCTTAAATTTTCGCTCGCGTTCTTGTTAGGATTCATTTTAACTTGGAGTATAGCATGTTTATTTAATTATTTTACCTATCGCTTGTTCTGTTAAAAGAGATTACTTACATACAGTATGATACGTACAGCAGATGTATGATACAATATTATGTTGTCATCGCAATCCAATGCATATGTATCACGGCACGGTATTCATATTCTTATGAAAACAGTATCTTCTTTATTATATAATTACGGCATATTATGTAATTTATGCATGTAATACAGCAATACCGGTATGCATTGTATGATTTGTATTCATACGGCATAAACATACAGAATATTTGCTATGCATGCTATCATTTATGCATAACTGCTTGATTTTTAGGCCCTCTGTTATTGGGAGAATTGAACAAATAAAACTACAAACCTTTGTGGTAGCATTTACGTACCACTTGGGACTTGGGTAAATATCTGGCATCAACTTGGTACATTTAGCCAAAATTTATCAAATTGGATATTTACTACGATAAATGGCGGTCTTTCATGCCTTGGTTACGCCTGGAAATAGTTTGTTTCCAGGACAAAAGTGAAATGGATATGACGATTAAGCAGCCTCGGCCAGACGTAAACTGCACTACTCTCGTCAACTGCTTTCACATCAAAGAAGTTTAAAACATTTCTGATAGCTTTATTACATTTATTACTTTGCTTACAGTCACCCGTGTTTGATGGAAAACAACCAAACTGGTACCATGATGATTGCTTCTTCATGAAACACAAGCCGAAGTCTGTGGGTGATATTGCCAAGTTTGACAGTCTTCGTTATGAAGATCAAAAACGCATTAGAGACCGTCTTGATAAAGCAAATGGAACAGCTGCCCCAGGTAACTTGAGAATAAAGGTTCCCAACATTAGTTGTTATTATGAATGTTTGTTTCTTTCTCTTTACAAAAACTTCACAGTGTTGTCATGCACTTTTCAATGCCAAACATGTTTTGTGACTAGATCAATAATTGTTGTCTCGGCATTTAGTTTTATGTCTTGAATCTTGAAATGCCATGGAGTAAGAATTGTTAATGTTAAATTTTCAATAGCATGCAGTAGGGTGATTGCATGTCATAGAATCTATGACATGTCTTGGCATTTAGTATTATGTCTTGAATCTTGAAATGCCATGGAGTAAGAATTGTTAATGTTAAATTTTCAATAGCATGCAGTAGGGTGATTGCATGTCATAGAATCTATGAAACAATTTGTCTTATGAAATTTTAAGCAACTTCTTTTGAACTGGCTATTAAACTTATTATAATGACTCTTTCTTTGCAAAATAATTTCACTGCATGTCCTAAAACTTCCCCCACCACTGTATCCCCACTGTAGATTTTGTAAGGAACAGAACGAACTAAGTCGGTTTGCTCTAACCTTGCCTCGTCTTGTTTTAGCTGCCAAGGGCAAGAAGAAAGCCACGAAGCGTGGCAAGGCATCAGAGGCCTCAACCAGCAACGGCAGCAGCACCAACCTTTCTGACTTCAAAGTGGAGAACGCCAAGTCCGGGCGTGCAGAGTGTCTGGGCTGCAACCAGAAGATTGCTAAGGTGAGGCTCACATCAGTAGAGATTATATCACTACTTCACTATGAATAGAAGCGTCAATTTAGCTCATGTGGTCCTGAAGTTGGTAGTAAAATTAAATCGCCCAAGTGCATAGATGAAGTTTAACTTTAAGTCAGATCTAAGTTTGTTGATTTAGATTATTGCAACAATCAAAACCACCAAAGTTAAGCCTGGTTTACAGTTAGACCTCATCTATGCAATAAGGAGTTGGTAAATAAGGCTGGATAGTTCTAGAGGTGCTAGAGAAATAAAAACAACTCATCTTACAGAAACAGCTGATTTAGGTGGTAGGAAAAATAAACGAAACATAAATGTGTTATGAAGTTATACATTTTTTACCTCCCTAAAAAAAGTAATTAGTACATTAATATGGTTGAAATGTTGTCACCGTACACAACTGTTTTCAGGACGAGGTGCGAGCTGCCAAGATGGACTACGAGTCGGAGAAGGCCCTCAGATTCGGTGGTCTGCCTCGCTGGTACCACCTGGACTGTTTCGCTCAGTGCCGCCCAGACACCGAGTTCTGGGAGTGCGGAGACAAGCTGCCGGGCTTCAAGCAGCTGAGCACCGAGGACCGTAAAGCAGTGAAGGATGCCCTACCGAAAATGGCACCGTAAGTCAGCTGATTTTGATTTGTTTACACCGTTCCTTCTAAATATCTAAACTTGGATTTAAAACAATAGCAACAAAAACTCACTGTTGGATTTTAAATCTATTAAAAATTTGAGGGGAGGTGGGGGGGGGGGGAGTCTATATTCAAACTTCAGGTGCCATTCAAGTTGAAAAAGGGAGAGAGGAATGTATTATTGTCTTCAATAACAACGTTTTTCTAACATGGCGGCTTGTTTGAAGCAGTAATATGACCAATGGGTGTCAGATACACTAACAAATAAATTTAAATACTGAGTACCTTGACAACCTATTAAATCGAGATTGAAGGCTATAAGGTGCTCCAGTTTCTAGTATTTGGCCCAGGAAATGTACAGTACATTTACCTTTGGCTTAAAAGAACTGATAATTATACTCGTGACTTTGGGTCAACGGTAGCCCAAATAGACGTTGCAAACTGTCCACAAACAATGACTAAAGACTTGACGTAGTTTGTGTGGTAACGGTTCTCTATTCTTAGTGTCAAGAAGGAGGAAGAGGAGAGCGGACCGAGCCCACCCAAGCGCAGCAAGGCCGAGGAGGCTGCCTACGCCAAGCAAACGAAGGAGCTGTTCAAGCTTCGCGACAATCTGGCACCCGTCTCGAAGACGGAGCTCGTCGCCTTGCTCACCTCCAACAAGCAGCAGGTGCCGCCCGGCAAGGACAGAGTGAGTTACCTCAATAAGTTCACTGTCATTCTGGTGGAGATTAATTATTTTGCTACGTTTTGCTAGAGAGGAAGACCGGTGAAATTAAAATTCAAACCCTGCAATTTTGTTATGACACGTCTAGTTAGTTTTGTTGATAATTGTTTCTTTTTATTCTAAGTACTGTATTTAAATGACTGGCCATTAATTATCGTAAGAGATCTTAAGTTCCTTCTGAATATTGTACATCATGTTGAAACTTGTTAAAGTTTAAGATTAGTTGATATAAAACCTGTGATGTGTTACTTTTGAAATGAGTTTGTAACAAAGTGATGTTGTGTCTTTAGATCACTTGTTAAATATTGAAATCAGCTGATAGGAAAGCAGCTAGGAAGGACCTAGGATGTGTTACCTTTGAAACGATGTTGTGTCCTCAGATCCTGGACTTGTTGTCGGACGTGATGACATTCGGAGCCCTCGAAAACTGCCCCGAGTGCTCGGGAGGCTTGTACTACAGGTAATTGATTTATGATATCATGTGCATAAGATCTATAATTGTATCAAAACCTCATTGTTTTTATTACACTCATTCTAAGGCGACGAAATGTGTAAAAATATTACTGTATTTTTATTTTTTTATTTCTCAATAGTTTGCAATATTATGTCACAGTAGTTAACTGTATTTTATGATGAGTCCAATGACCTTTTGTTTTTCAGGAACTGTGCCTACCACTGTGATGGCTCAACGGAGTGGGCCAAGTGTGCGTACACTACCACTGATCCCAAGAGAACGCCATTCAAGGTGACCAAGAAGATGATGGAGAAGCATGCCTTCCTGTAAGTAACTCCAGCAGTATGAGAAAAAATATTTTTTATACGATGGATTTTTTTATAGAGGATCTCGAGTTATGTACGTAGTGTCTTTTTTTTTTTTAAGCCTCTAAAATTCTTAAAATCATGCTACAAGATGCTGTGATATAATGGTCATTTAATGCCTTTCCCCAAGCTCTTACTAGTTTTAAAGCAAATTTTTCCTTGTATTATTTTCATGTTAGTTGTACCGTTGTTTTGATGATAATTTGTTTGTTTCAGTTCTAATTACAAGAATACCGTGGGAAAACGGCTGATTGAGGAGCTGGAAAGATCCACTCAGTCCGCCATGAACGTGCCTACCGGCTTTAAGTCAACGTAAGTATCGCTCTTTCTCTATTTTAAAGGTGTTACCTCAGCGTAGCTGTGTTTCTTGTAGAACAATATTTTGTGTTTTACTGCACCTGATGACAAACAAAAGAATAGTTAGATGTCCATATGCTTGTTTATTTAAAAGGAAATAATTCCACCAGCACCTTGGAATTTAACCCATCAGCTGAGGATATTTTATTTTAATTGTGCAAAGTTCAGACTTTTGTGAGTGTTACATTTAGTCTTCTCTCTACCTTAACATAATGTGTCATAGGCCCTGTTTTTTTACTCGGGCCGCCCGGGCCGCCCAGTTACTGAGAAGGAATGCAGGGGAAATGGGCGCTCTGGGAGCAGGTAAAAGATAGACGATTCCGCCCGCTTTCCCCCCCATGCTCGCTAAACAGAACAGCCAAACCGGGCGGCCCGAGTAAAAAAACGGGGCCATGATTAAAAGAATTCTCTGTCTCTATACAGTCCATTTCACTGCCTAAAAATGTAGGGAAATTTCTACATTTTTAAAAGAAAAATAGAGGGAATGTACAATAATTACATTTTTCAGAACAAGCCGTACTGTTTAAACATTGAGTAGAGCAATGTATACAAACTTCTATGTAGAAGCCTCTATAGTATTTTATGCTCATAGAAGAGTAGCAAATATTGTGTATTTCCAGAACAGGAAGCATAGTATAGTATGAATTATTTATTTTACAGTTCATCAAACAGAATGTTAAAACCAGAAGTGAACTATGAACATGAAACTCTTAAGATCCTGAAATTTCCTTGTACTCTCTCTTCGCAAAGTTTCAGGTTCAAATTTTAAATATGAGTTTCAGAAACCTCCCACTTCCTCGTCAATCTTCAGTTTATTGAACTCTGTTTTAGAATCAAGGTGAATCCGTTAGCAATCTTAACTTTGTTTTGTTTTAGAATCAAGGTGAATCGTCCACCCCCTCCACTGGACCGCATGCCCTTTGCCGTCCAGGGCACGCTGACCAAGAGTCTGGCGGACATCAAAGCAGAGGTCAAGCGTATGGGTGGTACCATTGTGACCAAGGTGGACGCTAATACCATGGCCCTCATTTCAGACAAAAGTGAGTCAACCTTACATGAATCTAAAAAAGAATCCTAGTCCTAAATAGCTAAAAAATTGTATTAAATGCTGCTCGCTTCTCTCCCATTTTTATTATTCTTGCCATGTTGTCCCTAAATCGTCGCCTCAGAATGCAAGTCACGTAACTACAAAAAAAAATGAACTTTGACCCTTATGATCTAGGGAAATAAGGTTTAGAGTTGCATCAAATTATTTTGTAGTTACGTGATTTGCATTCTGAAATGACGAAATCTAATATCATTCAATTCGTCTCTCTTTTCTCCTCACCTCCCTTCTCTTATATCTTGTTTTTTTCGCTATTTTTTTTTATGTAAAATGTTTTGCATGTATTCCATGTTGCCTAAACTGTGAAAACGCTCACCGTTCCTCAGAGTCCCTGGAGAAAGGCACTGCTGCGAAGATCACGGACGCAGAGCTCCACGGAGTGCAAGTAGTGCCCGTTGAGTTCCTCGATGCAGTGGCCGCCAAGGGAGACGCCACGGTGCCCGCACTCATCACCAAGCTGGCCATCAGCTCCTGGGGCACCGATGTGAGTACTCTGTGGGAACCTGCTTGAAATTTTGTTACTGTATATTTGTATCCAGAACATCTGGATACAGAGTTATTTACTGTCATTTTTTTTCCTCTACACCCATAAAATCATACTGCAAAATGTTGTGGTGTTATAGTCATGCAAATATGTAACACTCTAGCATAGAGAAGGACATTACAACTTTCACCTTAATTTAAGAATAGAATAGAATAGAATATTTTTATTCGACCACTGGCGGTAAGGTGTTAGAAGGCTAAGAAAATCTTAAAAAATGGATAAAAAATTGACTAGGGGTCTTCTATCCAAATATGCAATACAAAAAAAATTCATGCAGGCTGTCCATTGTTGATATTTGTATTCTTGTTCGTTTTTATTACTCAAAATGAAAACATTTTAATTATTTTTTGACAACTGTACCACTAATCTCTTAGCCACCTTGTATTTTGAGGCTCCACTGTTTAGTTTTATAATTAATGTTTAAGATTTTAAGAATACTCTCTTTGTAGTAAATAACTGGAAAATAATGGAGAATTTCTTTCCTTTCCATCAACAAGAAAATTCTAAACTTTGGCACTAATAAAAATGTCATTAACTTTTTTTAATTTTAAATATGAATTAAAGAGATGGAAACTTTTTTTTTTTTTTTTTTTTTTTTACTTTTAGGAGTATTCTAGAATCAACTGTAAAATAGTGTAGTAATTTTTTTTAATAAGCAACAAACTCAAGCTAGGAGACATTTAAAATTGTGTTATCGTTATTTTAGTTGAGTTGGTAAATTGGTTGCATCTAATTACGTGCCATCTGGGAGACTGGATACACAGGACACTGAAAGTTTGGTTGTTCTGTCTCTTAGTCTCCCTACATCAACAAAGTGCTCTCTGATGACTTCAGACTCTTTAGTTATAATCTGAGGACAGATACGGTGCACACAAAATAATCATCTTTGCTTAGGATTTCATTTTGGCTATAATAGGCTGCTGTGCTAACATTGAAAACAGAATCTTGTGTACTTGTCTTTTATGGGGATGTAAAAAATAAATGGTTGTAAAGTGTATTGGCAGTTTGTGGGTGGGTTTTATACTTACAGGGTTTCATGGTAGGAGCCATCTTGGAAAATCACGGAGGACATTCATAAAGCACTTTAGCCGCAACTTTAGCCTTGATTTTTAACCATGTTTAGCACCAGGGATAAAAATTAAGGCTAAAATGGGCTTTATGAATGTCCCCCCACATAACCAATAATTCAGTCCATGACAAACTGGTTTTATTGGATTTGGCTATGGATGACTATCATGACTTCTTCCATGTTAAAAAATGCGATGAATTCTTTAAATCTACTGTACTGAGCTGATTGTACCACTATCTAGGATCTGACCATGAAAATGTTTTCTATAGCAAGACATGAGAATATTTTTGCCGGTGTGTTTCAGCCCACGGATCGTCTACCCCCTGAGGAAACACAGGCCGAGAAAGATGCCAAAAAGAGCCAAAGTAAGTGATTTCTGTGTTAAAGTTGTTGCCCAACCCTTTGTCGCTTTCTTTGGATAAATGAAAAAGCTGACACTTTATGTGTTTTAGCACCTTATTGGTGATTAGCGTGCTATCCTCACCCTAAATCTTGTTCTTGTACATTTTATTATGTATTAATGCGTGAACTAAAATAATAATAATAAAAAAAAAGAATTATCTAAATCTCGCATTACTTTTTTTTAGGCATTTCTTCAAGGTTAGAAACGATTTAAAACAGAAGAAAATTGCCACTTTTTTAATGAAAGACAAAGTTTTTATGATAATTGTTCTTGACATAAATTATAAAATAATTCTGAAAAAATACAACTTGTCACACTCTTTCAGTTTATGCAAACAAGTGTTTTCAATTACAGTAAATTGTGTTTTATCATTGTTTTTGTGGAGAAATTTTTAGCAAAATGTGTCGTTTACTCCAAAATAGAAAAAAACAATTATGATTTTTCTGTAGTTTATAATGCAGGATCTGAACGTAGATCTGCTCTTATTTACGAAAAATTGAAGCTAAAAATTTTTTTTTTTTACACCTTTTAGAATTTGTCTTCATTTTTTACCCCCATTTCCTTTAATTAGAACAATTGGAAGCTGAGAGGTAGAATATAATTTTCATTTCAAAAGCTGCAATAATTATGAGCAAAATGTGAAATAAATTTAACATTGCTACTTGGAACAATATACTTTTAAAAAAAATTAGCCAGACATCATTCAAATCAATGTGCAGCATATATGTTCCAATTTGATTGCATCTTTTAATTATATCTGGGTAGCTAGAAGACACTTTCAACTTTGATAAGTTCTCTGTAGTTTCAAAAACAGAAATATGTCACTGGATGCTTGGATAGGTCCTTTGAAACCTCATATATTAAAGATTTGGTAACTTTTCCAGGCATGTACATGGCCAAAAGTGGCAGCGCCGCTGCAGGCTCTAGCAAGATGAAGGTGCAGCTGAAGAACGGAGCGTACGTTGACCCCGCGTCTGGGATGACGAAGTCCACCCACGTCTACAAAGAGGACAAGGTTCTGTACACCGCGGTGCTCAACAGGTCTGACGTGCAGACCGGCAAGAATTCCTATTACAAACTGCAAGTCCTCGAGTCCGATAATCACGACAAGTAAGTCGAGAACCTTTTTTATTGCATTTTTGGATAGAGGTCCTAATTATGTAGTGTCAAAAATTTTCATTTTCATTTTTTTTGTTTGCCCTCAAAATGAAGGAGAAAGACACTATGGTGTCATAGTCATGCCATATCTTTCCTTATGCTAGTGTGTTAGATATTTGTATGATTATGACGTCATTGTGTTTTGCAGCACAATATTAACGGGTTCAAAGTAATATGGAAAAAAAAAAATGACGATACATAACTCTAGGTCCTCTCTCCAAATATGTAATCAAAAAATCATAAAGATTATCTTCTTCTTTTTTTATGCCCACGTATTGGTTATTAAACCATTTTACTTCTAGCAAGCCAATAGAGAAAAGACTCTTTCTCTTCTCTCTTCATGTTGCTAGGCAACAAATCAAGTTCTGTAGTTAACGCTGAGCATCTTAACAGATGAAGGTTGTTAGTATTGATATTTTAGTAGTTTCATTTAAAAATGCATTCCCTTTATACCACAATGCTCTTCTTTAACATAGTCATAGTTAGAGAAACGAGCATGGAATGTTGAATTGAATGTTTAATGACTGAAAATGTTGAATATTAAACAAACTTCTAAACGTAGATTATCAGTAAAAATACTCTAGTGATACACACATGGCTGAAGTTTATTTTCTGTGCAGTCAATGTTGTACATGATAAGTGTCTTCTGTGTTGCAGGTGGTATGTTTTCCGCGCGTGGGGAAGAATTGGTACCACAGTCGGTGGCACCAAGCTTACGAAGTTTGATGACCCTTATGAAGCCTGTGAAAACTTTGAGGAGGTGAGTGTGCACGAGAAAACGTTCTGTCTTGCATTGAGGCCTTACCAATAAAACAGGCTAAAACAATGGATTATAAGCTTATTAGACTGCCAGGGTCTCAATCGTGCTTGGTTGGTGAATTTTGCAGAGTTTTGTAAAATTTATAATTAACCGGTAACAAGTCGCAGTTTGAAATTGAAAAGATGTTGAAAATGTTAACATTTAAATATTTAAAATAGCAATACTTTTTTCCGTCTTCTCTTAATAAGCCCTACAATTTGTTATATAGTATAAACTTGTTATTACGTAAAGTCAAGGGACCCAGAAAATTAGGTTAGCCTTTTTAAATCAAGTTTTTCTTACACCAAGATATTTTTGAAGGGGCCGCAATTTCTCTGAATCTAATCCATTCAAAATCGAGTTTTACCTACAACAGGTTGCATAATTACGAGTTTTCACTGTGAATATTTAAAAATGAAAATTTATTTCAAGCTAATGTTCGCAATAAAAATTCTGCTTGGCCTACTGTCAAAGCTTCTCTCATAAGTATTATATTGGAAGACTAAGGAAAAAGTTTATGGCGTTAAACGGTCGTCAGGAATTGACTTAAAAAGTTGGTTTTATTTTATTTTTAACTTTGCTTGTTTTCAACTTTACATGAGTTTG
Organism: Siphlonurus alternatus; assembly: GCA_949825025.1. Classification (NCBI taxonomy): domain Eukaryota; kingdom Metazoa; phylum Arthropoda; class Insecta; order Ephemeroptera; family Siphlonuridae; genus Siphlonurus; species Siphlonurus alternatus. The sequence continues at coordinate 3,315,998 of OX463787.1, forward strand.
ATTTATGACACAGTCAAAATGATCTAATTGAAAAATTAACAAATGTTTTCACCCGCAGATGTTTATGGAGCAGACGGGCAATGACTGGCACAACAGAAACAAGTTCAAGAAGATCCCCGGCAAGTACTATCTTCAAGATCTCGACCTAGGGAAGTCTGCAGCCCAGCAGCTGATGAACCTCGAGAACAAGTCCCTCAAGTCCTCCCTGGAGCCTCCCGTCCAGGACCTCCTTAAGATGATCTTCAACGTCAAGGCCATGGAAAAGACCATGCTCGAGTTTGAGGTGAGACTTCGAATCAGTTGACTTTGTGGTCTGTCAGGAAAAAAAAATCAAATCATCTAATTTAATTCCTAATTTAATATTTTCAAATTAAGGAAAATAAACCATTTAGGTTGTGATAATCTTATTAAAAGAAAAGGATAGGAATAACCAGCAAGGCCTTACCGATCGAAAGAGTCACAGCAGGTGGAAACTCTAGCGGTCACAGCGGTTCACTCGAAAGTTTTTACATTTTTGAAACGTTTCGCATTGTGGAGATGCTTTTTCAGTCACAAGAAGAAGTAGAATCAATTCTACTTCTTCTTGTGACTGAAGAAGCATCTCCACGATGCGAAATGTTTTAAAAATGTAAAAACTTTCGAGTGAACCTCTGTGACCGCAAGAATTTCTACCTGCTGTGACTCTTTCGATCGGTAAGGCCTTGCTGGTTATTCCTATCCTTTTCTTTTAATAAGATAATTTAATATCTTATAATAATGTAATGGAGAAAATTTTTGAAGACTATGGGCAGCTATCAAAATATATGGAGGCCTTTTGGTGATCAAACCATTAAGGGTAAGATAACACGCCCAATCTTAAAAAAAATCACATATAAAAATTATGGGAAAAATAAAAATAAAATGTTCTCCTCTACATCCCCTATCAGTAGCTAAAATATCAGGTATAAAAATTTGATGTACTGTAATGTAGTTTTTGTATACCTGATATTTTAACTACTGATAAGGGATGTAGAGGAAAACATTTTAAAATTTTTCATAATTTTCATGTACATGATTTTTTTTTTTTTTTTTTAACATTGGGCGTGTTACCTTCCCCTTAATCCTCTGATTAACTGGTAACCTGACAAGTTTGCTAACATTGTCCCCTCCTTCAGATTGACCTGGAGAAAATGCCGCTCGGTAAACTGAGTCAACGTCAGATCAAGTTGGCCTTCGCTGAGCTGAGCAAGCTGCAGAACTTGGTTCATGGAGAGGCCAAGCCCGTCCCTTCGCAGATCGTTGCACTCACCAACGCGTTCTACACTCTGATACCACACAGCGCAGGCATGGAGCAGCTGCCCATGCTGGACAACGAGGCCATCATCAAGGTGAGTCACTTCGGACTGGTTACGTTCATTGAGAAGTTAATATGTGCCGCAAAGTACACTAGCTGTCACATTTATTTGGTTTTGGTCATGTTTGTAACGCTCTCAGTCATTGGTAGCCGGTTTGTAACGAAGGACATCACTGGCCGACTTGAGTACCTCTGATGAAAACCAAGTTAAATGTGTTGCGATCATGACAAAAGTTTCAAGAACTTTTAGACGAAAATATGTTTGGTAAGGACTGATGTCTGATTATAGTGTTATTCTATTTTCTACTAGTTTGTCATGTAAAATTCTAAGTCAGCTTAATACACTATCATCTTTGGCCTAGTCTTGCTGCTGATATTTAAAGATTAACATTGGTCAAAGCTAGCCTATTTATGACTTGTAATTTCAACTGGTCCATGAGATTGAGTCTTGATTTGTGCAGACAAAACTGGAGATGCTGGAGAACTTGATGGAGATGGAAGTTGCGTACAGCATGATGAAGGTGGAGGGGGAGGAAGTGACGGGATCTCACCCGCTGGACCAGCAGTACCAGAAGCTCAAGACCACCATCAAGGTGCTGGAGAAGACCTCCGAGGAGTTTGATCTTCTCAAAATGTACGTCAAGAACACCCACGCCGAGACCCATCAGCAGTACGACTTGGACGTTGTCGAAGTGAGTTATTATTAAAAAATTGTGAGATTGGAAGTGCAATCGAATGGCTAAACTATGGACATAAAAAAATTCAACACTTTGCAATACTATTAGCAATATTTGCTTATATTAATTTAAATTTCCTATTTTAAATCTTTTTGCAACATTTCAGGTTCAAAACTAAATTAAAAAGTCCTCAGAATCCTTGCAATTCCATCCAATGGCAATCTTAAGTTTGTTGAAGTGTAGCTAGTGATGGTGAAAGTCTGTAATATGCTCCCAGATTTCACAACTCTACTACAGTAGTTTTAAAAAAATTAATTAAAGGTGACAATAATATTTAGAAATTATGCATTGAACCCCAAGATGTTCAAGATTTTAAAAGCAATTTTTATGATTTTTTACATTTTTGTTATTTATTTACACTAAAACTAGTTTTTGAGTTACCAGAGCTTCATTTAGAGTATTGAGTGTCATGTTACAGCAGTATTGGACAAAACCAAGAAGTAAGAAAATCACAGTATTTTTACTGTAAAATAATACTGATTTGAATATTAACCTACACAATCTATTTGATTTAATGCTTTCTTGGGGTGATACATACAGTAAAAACTTGTTATTACGTCAAGTCAAGGGACCCAGGAAATTGGGTTTACCTTATATCGAGTATACCTTATATCAAGTTTTTCCTATACCTGCAATGCTAATTATTTTTTTACGGGACCTTTACTCCATTACTCAATATCGAGTTTTTATCTTATAACAAGTTACGTAACAACAAGTTTTTACTGTATCTCAAAATGAAGGTTGTTATTGAGCTTTCTTGATGTAACGATGACATGTGTCCACAGGTGTTCAAGGTTGAACGTCATGGTGAACACACTCGCTACAAGCCGTTCACCAAGCTCGGCAACCGCAAGCTGTTGTGGCACGGCTCCAGAACCACCAACTACGCCGGCATCCTGTCGCAGGTGGGTGCATGGTTTAGTGATACGCTTGTACAGTCTTTCAAATGTTAGAATACCCCTGTCAATCATCTTCGGCGTAGTGATTTGTATTCTTCCGACCCATGTTGCCAACAAAATACAAAAAAATAGTTCTTTCACTAGAAAAATAAAGTAGCTGAAAATAAATCAAAGACACTCTATACCTGTTGCATAATAATTGCTAAATTATTGAAATTTCTGTGCAATATTATCTGTCTCGACTTATGTGAAAATCTTCGTAAAATATGAACATATATTTCTGTCCACTAGCTCTATTGAAAATTTTTTAGTGTTGGCTGCCATTTTTTACAGCTGTTGCAGTTGATTGACAGGTCATCCATGAACTATTTTCCACGGGTATTCTAACGTTTGAAAGACTGTAGTTCTTTGTAAAAAAAAAAAATGCAACCTTCAATTATTTTGTTGATTGAGAAATGTAGGCTAGCGTGATTGGTCTCAAGCTAAAAATTTAGTTCCTCATTTATAACGTTATTTTAAGACACTTATGCTAAAACCTAATCTCTTATGGCACTGAAAGTGCTGTTCGGCTGTGATCAGTGAGCTACTTATAGGGCATTTACAGTTAGTATTTTCCATCAAATAAGTCATCATAGAAGGTTCAGTAGCCAGTCCAATGGAACCAGCTTTTCGTCAGGAGTCTACTGAACTTGCCATAAAAATAACAAAAGAGAATACCTTGAAACTCCTTCCAGTAAAAGAACTTTGTTCTCAAGCTGTATTATCTATTATCTTCTCTGATTGATTACAAATCAGAATGGACAACCTGCATGATATATTTTTTTTATTTCAAAAATGAATAAAGGGTACCAAATTATTATGTTATTTCAAATTTTTAAATTTTTTTTTAGTCCCTGAACTATTTTTAAAAATTATTGAAAGTTCTGTTGGCATTCTTAATAAAAAGGATAGGGCCTAAAGGCGTAATGTTGCCATTAGGGGTTTTCAATTTTTTTAAAATAATTTTAACAAAATCAGGAAAAAATTAGAGTATCATAATTCGGCACCCTCTATTCATTTTTGCAATAAAAAATGTCATTAATATTCCTGTACTACTCCTGTGATTCTCGTTGTCTGACACTGTTGTGTGCTCCAGGGTCTGCGTATCGCCCCTCCTGAAGCCCCTGTGACAGGCTACATGTTCGGTAAGGGAATCTACTTTGCAGACATGGTGTCCAAGTCTGCGAACTACTGCTGCACCACTCGTACGAACCGCACTGGCCTCATGTTGCTGTGTGAAGTAGCACTGGGAGAGATGTAAGTACTTTAGTGCAATTTATGTATTAGTTTTGTGGGCAAATTAGATGCAAGGATATTGTGTTTCCTTCTTCATGAATGAAAATAAATGTAAAAATAGACAAAATTGATAAATAATAAACAGTATAAGGACAATTTAGCACCATGATCATTTAGTACCACCTTTGCTACCTTTCTATTCTTCTGCCGTGTGACTAGCTTTTAAAAGCAAATGTGCTAACCTTTCTTCTTTTCTTATACCCACGTTTTGGCGTTCAAGCCATTTTACTTCATAAGCCAATAGGGACAACAACTTTTCATGTTGTTAGGCAGCAAGTCAAGTGCATAATGCAGAGCATCTGAATAGATAAATTGTTTCTATCTTGGGGGTTTATTTTACATACCGGTAATTTTCAAATGCCACAATCTTAGTTTTAAATCTCTTCTGACGCCATGCGAGATATTCATGGCCTGTATCTAATCTGAATGTGCTGACTGAAAGTTAAGTGATAACCAATGCACGATACAAGCCCAGGTTCACTCTTGAGTTGTCATTGTAATATATGTTCATTGTTTTAACTTGTGTTGTGTTGCAGGCTCGAGTGCAACACCGCCAAGTACGTTGAGAAGCTGCCCAAGGGCAAGCACAGCGTCAAGGGTATCGGAATGACCCACCCAGATCCGGAGCAGAGCGTCAAGTTGCCGCACGGAGTGGAGATCCCCCTGGGAAAAGCCAAGCCGGCACCCGTCCAGAACTCCAGCCTTCTGTACAACGAGTATCCTTTCTCTGCTGTTTCTCTGACAAAAGTTGAAGTCTTTGTCTTTTCAGCTTATTTTGCCAAGCTTGCGTGAGGTCTAGAGAATTTTAAACCTCATAAACTAAAAAAAATGTTGATCACCGAAAGAAAGAAATTTGCTGTATTTCATTCTGGATATGCCTTGTCACTCATGTCTCTCGTAAGGATGAAAAAGAAGGAAAATTGCCTGACCAGCAAATGGTTTGTTGACAACAATGTTGTCTGTTAATGTTTCCTTGAGTTGTGACATTGTTGAGATTGTTCCTTAACTCGTTGTCAGGTACATTGTGTACGATCAGTCGCAGGTGAAGATTGAGTACCTGCTCAAGATGAACTTCAAGTACAAGTACTGAGGCCTCACACAGGTTAGTCTTTTTGTTGTTAAACTTTTACATGCAATTTTGTGTACTTTTATTTATTTATTTATTGGTGCATACTGTATTTGTATCTTCTTATCCCGCCAAGACAGAATCTTATTAACAAGTGCTATAGTTTGCACTGCCGCCATGGACGGCTTAATTTATCCATCCCGATATTAGTCATGTAGACGAGGGGGAACCATGGAAACCCCATGTTAGGATGGCCGGTGCTAGAGCACAATCTTAACACCTACCACATTCTTGAAGCTTCAACCTATTTTAAGTTCTTATACAAAACTGCAGTGTATTCATCAGTAAATGTAATGGGGGCAGCTCGTGCTGGCTTAGAGGGATTTTCTGCAGAACTGAAAAATATAAAAATATATCTCAAATTGTAATTTTCTTGTCTAAAAAAAAAAAAAAAAAACTTACAAACTTTGAAATTTTGGCTCGAATGTTGTGCTCTATAATTCACCCCACACGGCTCCACTTTTTTACTTTGGAAACAGATTATCTCTTTCAAAGTAAAATATTGCTCGTGAATTATAATTGGAAAACAATAATAATAGCTTATCTGCTCATGGTTATTCATTTTTATAATGTGCAGAAAAGAAAGAATATTCAAATTAAGGAAAATAAACCATTTAGGTTGTGATATCTTATTAAAAGAAAAGGATAGGAATAACCAGCAAGGCCTTACCGATCGAAAGAGTCACAGCAGGTGGAAATTCTTGTGGTCACAGAGGTTCACTCGAAAGTTTTTACATTTTTGAAACGTTTCGCATCGTGGAGATGCTTCTTCAGTCACAAGAAGAAGTAGAATCTACTTCTACTGTAGATTCTACTTCTTCTTGTGACTGAAGAAGCATCTCCACGATGCGAAACGTTTCAAAAATGTAAAAACTTTCGAGTGAACCTCTGTGACCACAAGAATTTCCACCTGCTGTGACTCTTTCGATCGGTAAGGCCTTGCTGGTTATTCCTATCCTTTTCTTTTAATAAGAAAAGAAAGAATGCATTACTTTAATTTTATATTTTTATTTGGAGAATTTATTTATCAATTTTCAAGCTAAAATTTATTGTTTTTATTCGCTATACTAAAACGTGGAGGTTAAAATGAATTATCAGTCTGTTTCTCTTTCTCTCCACTCTGGTGGCTAATTTAGTCAAAAAGAGGTCAATGTGTTAAAAAAAAAAATCATAAGTTTTAAAATGTCTTGTTGAGGGATCACCTCATTCATTCATTCATTTTTTTTTTTCCCCCCCTCATAAAAACAAGGGTTGTGTATTCAAAAATCAGACGACTCTTGGCCAAAATTATAAACAATAATCTATATATTGATTTGTTTCAGAAGCTTCTGTGACACTACCTCCTTACAGACATACAGACTCGTGGTGCTTGGCATCATATCCTAGTTTATAATTTTATTTGTTCTCTTTAGACTTAAGTTTTCTTATTTTAATGCAAGAGTTTGAAGAAAAACGTCAACTAGAATTTGAATGTATCATTGCCATCTTGCACTTAAATTGCTTTATTTTTTAACATTCTTTCATTTTATAATTCTTGGTAGCTACACTTTCATTTATCCATCTATAATCTTATTTTTAATTTAATTTTAAGGCAAAAAAATGTAGTTTTGGCGTGCGCCTTGCAAAATATAATTCCTATTTCTAGTGTGTCATGTATAAGAATTCCAAGCCTGGAGATTCGAAAAGAGTTCATAATATTTTTTTAAAGATTCTATGTCCTTTCATCAGTAAAATTTATTTCATATCGTTATTTTTATTAATGGAAATTCATAAATACATTATAAAAAAATAGCAAATCAAAACCACCACCAACAAATTAATCATCTTTAGTGGAAATGAGCTTGTTTAAACCCCAGATGCTCAATTAGTTACCTAGCTCTTTTTATTGTATTCCACTAATAGTTGGAAGTAAAACTAAATGTTACTTATATACAGTGTTAAAAGTGTAGTATGATATCTATCAGAACACTGTTTTTATTTTTGTGGTGTTCCTCCTATTTCCACAATGTTAAACTTTTGGTTTTATTTTGGAATGGCTGCTATACCTTTATAGAATATTTTCTGTTTTGAAATATGTTAAGCAAAAATAAACTTGTTTTGCAGTAAATTGGAGTAAAATTGTTGCCTTATTTTTCAATTCGCAAAGCTGACATGTTTATTTTATGCAAGAGTTACCCGTTATGTTGAATTTATAATTGTCACAACTTAAACCTATTTCATAAAATGTTTACTATTTGTATTTTTCTAAGCAAAAGATAATGCTCATAAAAGTTACTGTCTATTCCATCACATAATAATATTCCATGGAACTGATAAAAAAAATATAATTTTTTTGTATTCTTAAGTTTTGCTTCAAATTACTACTACTGTTGATGAGTATGTAATGTATTATCTTTGAAGTGTATTCCATATTATCAAAATAAAATCATCTTAAAAAGTACATGCATTTATTTATTAAAAATCTAATTTTAAATCCTATCAATAAGGAATTTTTATGTTGATTTTGATAAAGCAAGATAAAATTTATATCTAAGTTGGGGAGGCAGGCTTTCACGTTATCTATTGAAGTACCAATATTTTATTTAAGTATTGCAGTTATTACTTTGAAAACTGGTACAGTGCCTTCAGAATATTAACATCTTATTATGCAAAAAAAAAATCAGCTGCTGATTGATATTGAAAATACGATTTTTGGTCCATTAATTAAAATCAGTTTAACTCGATAACCAATATTTACAGCTAACTGAGATATTCATGATGAATATGACAGAGGAGCTGTCAGGCGCGGATCCAGGGCTGTAGCCCCCCCCCCCCCCCCGAAATTTTAGATTTAACATGGGCAATATAGGCAATTCCCCCACTCCAAATTTTTTTTTAACATTGGCCTTATGGAGGCAGTCCCTCCCGAAATTTTTTTCTGGATCCGCGCCTGGGAGCTGTGATAGTTTTATTTTGAAAAAGATTGATTGAAGAGTTTTGCTAAGGAGCTAGAAAAATTAAATGTGTAATTTCAGCAAATTGCCTTTGTTTGAACCTATATACCTTCCAGCCTTAATAAATAAATAGCTTCAAAAAGCAATTACGTACTATATTTATTTACATATTTACATGATTTTCCATTCCTCTAGGCTGAAATATTGCTCATTTTTTAATCACTCTTTTGCTTTTACCTCCTGATGGTTTATCATCTCCTAATACCTTAGACTAAAATTCCTGCCCCTTGTGATGGTCATGTAACTTATTTTTACCTTCTACTGATTTATGTCCTCCAAAATATCTGGGAATGATTTTCAAGTGTGTGTCCATCCATGTAACTGTATAATTCTGTACCAAAACCACTCTTATAACAGAAAAAAGTATTAGGCAAACAAAACTCTAGGAGGTCGATTAAAAGTTGTTTTTATCCTGTAGGTTTAGGCAATCCGCTTTACTGATAAGTGAAACAAGTTGCATACATTTAAGGGGCATGGTAGATTTATGAAGAAAACATGTTTTTATTGTTCAGTTTATTTTTATTAATTAGAAAACCTAATTCAAGACCAAATTAATATAATATTAATTAATTATAACAAATAGTTAAAGAAATTAATTACGATATATTTTTCACAATAATTATGTCAATTATATATTTTTTGACAAACAATTAACCAACAATTTTATTATAACGATACCATGATAGAAGTGACAATGCGATAAATATATTAAAATTATACAATTTTTTTTAATTAATATTAAATATGTTTGTTTTATTAAATTACATACGTGCCACTTTTTTGTAAAAAGACACATTTTTATTTGTGGCTTTCATAAAATTTTATTAAAAAATAATTATATTATTGGCCTGATGATTATCATTTCAAATTATAGAGACCAACACGATCTTAAAGAAGTTGAGAATTCTTCCGATTTCAATCTGTGTTACATTTAAAAATAATATTCTCTCGAATTTAATTTCTTATTTTTAGTCTCTCTCAATGGCATAAGCCCGAGCCGAGAGCTTATAAGGAAAATGCATGACAAAATCGTACATTATTGACTAATGACCGTAAGTTGCAGCCAACCTATCTTGGAAAAATCCGACAATTATCCGAGAATTTTAATGTTAATTAGTAAATAATCTACGGATAATCCTCAGATTATTCTCGGATAGGTGGCTGCAACTTACGGCCATTAGTTCTCGAGTATGAAGGAGTCACAAATGTTGTACATATATCATTATCATGCTGACGTTCAATATGTTTTATGATGATATTTTCGTCATTTGTCGAGTATTTCCGGAAAGCTTTCGGCTCGTCTTGGACAAACTGAAAATATGAATACATATATGCTGCATGAAAAATTTTTATTACAGAAATGAAAAGAGGGTACCAAAAAATTATGCTGCTCTATTTTTTTCCTTTCCTATTTTTGAGAGCCTGGAACTATATTTTTAAAAAATATTGAAAGTACTACGCATCAAAAGAGGTGTTAATCAAAAAAATATAAATAAAAGGGACATTGGTTTGAAATAACTTTTTAGCAATACAGTATATCACAATTAATGTACAGTACCAACTGGTATATTTATTGTGAATAAATAAAATTTTAAAAAAGTAAATATTTCATGGTGTCCAAAAAATCTGAATAAAATTATAGTTACACAATGGACAACCTATACGAAATTTTTTTATTGCAGAAATGAATAGAGGGCACCAAATTATGCTACTTTGAATTTTTTCAGATTTTTTTGAGACCCGGAACTATTTTTTAAATAATTATAAATGAAAGTTCTGTAAGTCAAGTTGGCACCCCTGATGCCTTAATGAAAAGGATAGAGACTGTACGCCTATTGACGCCTCCAGGAGGCGTGGCCGCACTTTCAATAATTATTTCAAAATAGTTCTGGGTTTCAAAAAAATCTAAAAAAATTCAGAGTAACATAATTTGGTACCCTCTATTCATTTCTGCAATAAAAAATTTTCATGTAGGTTGTCAATTTGGTCCCCTCCATTCATTTCTACAGTAAAAAAAAATTCCATGCATCACACGGTGAAATGTGACTGATGACTTCACTTGTTTTGTCTGGACAAGTTGGTGGTGTTTCCAAGCTGCAACATGAGTTTCCTGGCAGCCTGCTGACACAGAACGTAGTCCCTGATGGGGGGAGGGGCAAGGAACTTCTCCAGGACCTTCAGCACGTCAAGGTACGTCGTCAGGGCAGCCAAGTTCTCTCCCTGATCGACCCTGGCCTTGGCGATCTGAGGAACATCATGTTTGTGAATTATTGTGTGAAGTCAATCATTCTTGTTTTAAATTTTAAACCAATGTATAAATAAATAGCTTATATAATTGATTTATAGCTAACATTTGAAATCAATGGTATATAACATGAATATAATTTTTTAATATAATTTCGAGATGGAACTAATAAATAATTAATACATTTTTTATTCTTCTTCTAGATCTGTTTAAACTCGAACTGTATTTTTAAATTCACATCCTTAACTTTTAAATAATAATTAAAATAATTTTTTATTAATTATATATATATAATTAAGAATATCTAATGAAATTTTAATATATACTGCAGTTGGTTCCCCACTATACATAATGATTATATGAGACATAATGGGGGACATTCACAAAGCACTTTAACCCCCAATTTAGCCCCGATTTTTAACCCTGGTGCTAAACGTGGTGCTAAGCTATGAGCTTAACATGGTTAGCCCCTGGTTTAGTACCATGTTTAGCACCAGGGTTAAAAATCGGGGCTAAAGTGGGGGTTAAAGTGCTTTGTGAATGTCTCCCAATATATACCTCACAACATAGATTGCCCGCCACCAGGCTCACGCATCGGTGACTAGTTATTTTTTCTTACCATTTTATTCATATATTTCTCATAAAATAACATTGCCACTACATAATTAATAATTAGAAGTACCACCAAGATCTGCACCGACACGCCCATCAGACCACCATCACAACTCTCCTACCTATATATACCGAGCATAATAATTAAATTACCTGCAGTTTCCGCTCCGTGTCTGCGAGTCCTGCGAGTGAGGCTAGCACGCTGGTCTTGTGAGCGCAGATGGGACAAGCCACGGCGATCTGGGGCGAATCCTCCGTCATGGCCACTTTGATGCCCGCGCCGCACTCACCGCACTTCAGACGGAACGTGTTCTGCAGAAATTATTGGTGCTTATTATTTATTTTTTTTAATTAAACCCTATTGGGTACTTCTACTTACTAATTACATACTACTTGAAACCCCGAACCTTCCGAAACCCTAACTTGAGCGTTTCGCAGGCTCTTCTGGAACGGGGGCGGCCACGGCCTTGCAAATCCATCCCGGCATTTGCCTGCGGCTGAGGGAAACGTGGAAACCTCAGCTAGGATGGACGCTACAGCTTTTATCAATGAACCGGAAGTGCAATGGTCCAAAGCCAGGGGAACCACATAGTGGAAAAGCGCAACGTTTTACCCCTGGGTGGGAAACGTGGTTTTTGTTGAAAATGGTCACCCATCCAACTACTAACCACGCGTGGCGTTGCTTGACTTCGGTGATCTGACGAGACTCGGTCAAGCGCACTGCGCTACACCTCCCACATTGGTGCTTATTAGGACATTGGACAACCTGCATGCAATTGCATTTGGATAGAGGACTTTAAGTTATGTATTGTCAATATTTTTTCAGCTTTTTTTTTTAACCCTTTATTAACACCCTTAAAATTGTGCTGCAAAATACTATGACGTCATAGTCATGCAAATATTTAACAATTAACATGCAAGCATAGGGAAAGATGTTGCATGAATAACAAAAAAAAAAAATACCTGAAAAAATTGCAAAAAAAAAAAATTATGAAGTTTCTCCGTATGGCATTGTTCATTATATGAATTTACACGACAAAACCCTTTTACCCTTCTATTGAATTTCTATCGCAAATATCGCAATATTTTTTATTAGGGAAATCAATTTAATTTATATTTATATAATTATCACCTTTTCGTTACATAATATATAATAGTTACAAGTTGTAAGAAATAACATTTAACAGATACTCAACATTTTTTTGTTTACACATTACAATCATGAGATGTATTGAAATTATTATATAGTATCCATATCATATTGTTTTTTTTTTTCATGTTTGTGTTTCTTGAATGTATTATTAAATATGGACGTGCATTGCAACGGATGATTGATGAACATTATTGACGTGCATTGTTGTAGAGATTGAGTAGATTGTTGTACATGCAATCTACTCATACAGCTCTTTTATAACATTTAATAAATAATTATTTTATTTGTTTATGATTATTTAAATTGCATAAATTTATAATAATTATTATTTATCAAACAATATACATGCAAACAATATTTTTAACCTGAATAAAACAAACAAACATATATTGAAATTTTTTTCCTCATGATCGAGACGTAATGTAATTATTATATGCATAACACTGAATTTATAATTAGGTAAAGAAAGTTTATTATTTTATTACCAACAACACAATTTAAAATGTCATTAATGAGCCCCGCATATATATATAATCGTAAAAGAACACATTAAAAGTAATGCATAAATTTTGTTGCAAAATTTTAACAAATAAACTCGTAAATTTTGACGCTAATGGTGACGTTAGTGTGTTATCTTTAATATTTATGTCCACGTGACTTCGGTATAGCTTCTATAGTTCTTCAGTGTATTAACTTAGTTGGTGCAATTCGAGTGCATTGAAAAAAGGGTGGACAATAATTATTATTGCTGTGCTAGCGAATGATCAGATGTGTAATGAACGAAATACTGGACTTATGTGCGATAATTGCCTGCTGTGTCTCCGGTCTGTGTTCAAAGGTACAGTCAATAAAATTTTATTTAATATGCATTAAAATAATAAATGAAAAAATATATTAATTTTAAGTAACTTAATTTTTCTGAAGTGTGCATGAACTAATTTATATAAAACATTATATATATATTTTTTCCACTCTTAATGTATAGAAATTAGAAATACGTATTTGATCATTTGGCAGTAAACAGTAATTAATTAAAATCACAATACAAACATAGATCTTGTCATATATATTCTATACACTTATCTAAATTTGATAAGCATCATTATATAAATTGTCACTTTTAATATTTCAAACCAGAATTAAATGTACAATGTATTTTAATTATATTAGGCCTGTTCGTAAACCCTGCTCGGTGTACACTTTCTACACCCAATCGACCTTATATCCCATGTACACAAGATCGATTAGGTGCAGAAAGTGTACACCGAGCAGGGTTTACGAACAGGCTTCTATTATATGCATATATATAACCTACAGATATTTATATTTTTTAACACATTCTTTCATTCTTAATTATTTTTAAGTATAGTTTTTATAAGTTTAGTATAGAAAAATCAACGTTACATAAATTATTATTGCTCTATGTATACACGTGAACCTTTTGGGTTAAGTCCTTCCACTATCCCCTCCTAAATTTCTTAAAATAAACATTAGCAGTAGTAAAGGTCGAGCGTGGCGCAGTGCATTGACCGGTTCTCGTTAGATCACCGAAGTCAGGCTACGTCGAGCGTGGTTAGTACTTGGATGGGTGACCGTTTCAAGTAAAAAATACGCTGCTCCCTCCCTGGGGTAAATTCGTCTCGTTTTCCACCCAGTGCAGTGATGCACTTGTGTGTGGTTCCACAGGCTTTGGACATCGCTTTGGTCCATTGAGAAAAAGTAGAGGTGTCCGTCCTGACTGAGGTTTTCCACGGTTCCCTCAGTTTCACCTCAGCGAATGCTGGGACGCGTAAGCATGCAGGCCGTGGCCATTATCCGTTCCCTACCTTATCCCTACCCAGTAACCTGCCGCGAGCTGTAAGCTCTTAGGGGTGTATCCTTGTAAGAAAAAAAAAAAACTTTCTTCCATTAATTTTAATATCAATGGCCTTACGAGGCCAGATTTTTCCCCTCTATGCTTTAATTGATCTACAACAAAAGGTCGACGACCTGTCTGTACCTGCTGCATATCCATCATGTTCTGGTAGACAGGCCAGTCCTCCTCGCAGGCGTCACAGTTACACTCAAACCAATACTGTTCCCTCAGTTTGGCACGGCGGGTAGACCGATCCTCACGGGTGTAGATGCTGCCGTAGTTCTCGCACACTTCCTCGCCGGGGCTGAGGCCGCGGATCGCCCGAGCAACCACCTTGCTGCCTCCCACGAAATACCTGGACCAGAAATTAAATTAACCTCCCCGTGTTTTTGCAATAAATCATTATATTCTCCTTCCAGGTGCGAATTCAGATGGGTTGAAGGACTGGGGAATCTGCTGATCCCCCCCCCAAATTTTGGATTTAACATGGACAATATGGGTATTTCCCACACTTTATTTTTTAACAATGGCCTTATGGAGACCCCATCCCCCTTCCCCCGAAATTTAGCTCTGGACAGATCTTCGCCTGTATTCCTCTATAGACTTTGTCGTGAACTCTTATATAAATTAAAATATGTTTACAAATAATATATGTACCCACAGTGTACGTTTCCATGCATTAATTTTGAAACATTTAACATGTTATCATTGTTATCAACGATAAAGTACTAATAAATTATGGGTCTGGTGATAAACGAGTTTAAAATCTACAGCTAGTGGATAAGTGACATGAAATTTTTTATTGCAGAAATAAATATAGAGGGTATCTAAAATTATGCTGATCTGAATTTTTTCATATATATATATATATATTTTTTAGTCCTGGAACTGTTTTTAAATAATTAATTAAAAGTTCTGTAAGTTACGTTGGCCCCCTGGATTCTTAATAAAATGATAGGGCCTAAAATGCCTCCAGGGGGCGTGGCCGCACATTCAACAATTATTTAAAAAATGGTTCTGGGATTAAAAAAAAAAAAAAAATCTGAAAAAAATTCAGAGTAGCATAATTTGGTACCATCTATTCATTTCTGCAATAAAAAAATCATGCAGGTTGTCCATTATTCACTACATGTTGTTCTCAGTAAAACCAGAAAAAAAACTAGCCCTTCGTTTGACCCTCTCATTGTGCACATTGAAAACTCTTACCTGACGACGCCAGGGTTGCAGGAGTGGTTGAAGAGCGCCAGGGTGGGGTAGATGGCACCTCCCAGGAACACGGAGGTGGAGGTGCTCTTCTCGTCAGGTTGGTAGCCAGTGTCCAGGATGGACAGCTCCGTGGTCACCAACTCAGCCACCTCGTGGGCGTTGAACTGGGACACCTGGGGGCAAATATAGGGTCAAAATCGTACTTGTGTACAATGGGAGCGATTCATCCCGAAGCAGTTAGCCATGATTCTAACCACGTTTAACTAGGTTGGTTTAACACGTAAAACAGGTATAGTTAAACTTGGTTAGAAACCTGGCTAACTGCTTCGTGAATTGCACCCAGCATTACCTGCTAGTGAAACATTTGAAGTAAAATTTTAATGGATATGGAAAAATTAAGCAAGGAGCTATTTAAGAAGCGTTTTTCATACGAGGAAATATTTAGAAGTAATGATAGAATTAGGATAAACTTAATTGTAAAAGTTTTACATAAATAAGGTATTAATAAGGGACTCGGAAAATTAGCGCTCGACTCTCTGTTTATCAAAAACTTCGCCTTTTGCAAAATATATAAGAAAAACGCTTCTTAAAAAAAAAAAAAGTTTTAAAATCGGTCCTTAAATATTTGCTGAATCGTGTGTATAATTAATAATACTGTATATTAATGACTCATTATATTGTTGCAATTAACGATATCACAGTAGGCAGATAATTCATTATTCTGGACGATCGAGGGACGATATATTTGCCTCTTTCTCTCCTCTCTCCTTTCGTCAGAAGTTGAGCACGCGGGTATAATACATAAATTATATCACATGAATTTTAATAAGTACAGTACTGTACATTTTAAATTATATCACAGGTAAAATAATTAGTTACCTGTAGATTATGAAGCAGGAGAGATCCAATATAAGCCTCGTCTGATGTCATCTCAGCCACTTTGTCAACACCTAAGACATTTAGAAGATAACCATTAGGTTTTAATCGTACAAAATAATGTTATTCCCCCGAGAAGAAAAAAGAAAGCCCCTAAATGTATGCAACTGTTTAAGCTTAGGTGTACGGCGGCGCAGTATTCTTGAAAATGAATATTAGTTTTTTTTTTTTTTTTTTTTTTTTTTCAATTTCTTTAAGATAACGTAAGTACGTAGATATTGTACTATATATGACTCTATTCTGTTTAAATATAATTTAAATGTATTTAAAAAAAAATTAACTGACGTCTATATCTTGAGGAGCAAAATCAATTTTCTTTCAAGTGTTTTTTTTAAGTAAATTTTAAAAATAAGTATTTTTTGAATATAACAAAATTACAAAGAACGTCACAAACAACTTTAGCCTTGAAGAGTCAACTAAAATGCTCCTCCCCCTAGCTCCCTAAAAAATTCCCATGAATTGGGAACATCATTGAAAGAAAGTTGAATAATATAATAAATATCTTATTAAATTTTTTATTGCATATCTTATATCTTGGATATAGAGGACTTCAAATTTTATATTATTGTAAATAATTTTTAAGAATTTTTTGAACCCTCTAACATCCTTAAAATCGAGCAGCAAAACACTGTGACGTCATAGTCATGTATACATTTAACACGCAAGCATAGGGAAAGACATGATTGCATGACTATGACGTCGATTTTGAGGTTTCAAAAAAATTCAGAAAAAATTGACAGTATAATATAACTCAAGGTCCTCTATATCCAAATATGCAATATAAAAGTCATGAAGGGTTGTCCATTGGTCCACAAAATTCAAATTATTAATTTATTTAGCAACGGTTACATATATCCAAGTCACTAACTCCAAATCTCTCTCACCCTGATCGGCCCCGAAGTAGCCTCCACTGCGAAGTCCTTGCAGGAGGAAGATAGCCATGATGGTGCGTTGCAGCAGGTCGCTGGGTGCGCGCGCATCCTCATGTGACACCAGCTGGTGCAGCGAGAGGTAGTCCTCAGAGTGGTACACTTTAGTACCGACGGTGGCAGCAGCGTCCATACCAACCAGCTTCTCTTGTAGACCCTGCAGATTTAATTATGAAGTCGTATAGAATTGAAATTGATGAATTTTTATCGTGGATATTCAATTTAATTAATTTAGTTTAGTTGACTTATCCAAAGTAACTTATCCAAACACTTGTCTGGGCCTATACTTGTCCACGCGGCTAATTATTTAGGTTATCCAGACTAGAACGTAGACAAGTTATCCGCCAACTAAACCTCGCGGATAAGTCTTTTTAAATTCCCCTCCTAGGAGTTCAAATGTGAAGAAATTTGAAGATATAATCATAAACAAAAAAGCCGGATTTTGAGGCCTTAAACTTCAAAACATTGAAAACGGCAAAACTTGACAAAACCAAAACTATTATTTTTGCTAGATCATACTGAAAACACCTGAAACCATGTAATTGGACCCTAGGAATTTGAATATGAAGGAATTTTTAAGATTCAATCACAAACAAAAAAGCCGGATTTTGAGGCCTTAAACTTCAAAACAGTGAAAACGGCAAAACTTGACAAGACAAAAACTTCTAATTTTAGCTCGATCATGCTGAAAACACCTGATGTCATGTAATTGGACCCTAGAAGTTTGAATATGAAAGAATTTTGAAGATTCAATCACAAACAAAAAAGCCGGATTTTGAGGCCTTAATAAACTTCAAAACAGTGAAAACGGCAAAACTTGACAAAACCAAAACTTTTATTTTAGCTAGATCATACTGAAAACACCTGAAACCATGTAATTGGACCCTAGGAATTTGAATATGAAGGAATTTTTAAGATTCAATCACAAACAAAAAAGCCGGATTTTGAGGCCTTAAACTTCAAAACAGTGAAAACGGCAAAACTTGACAAAACCAAAACTTCTAGTTTTAGCTCGATCATGCTGAAAACACCTGACGTCATGTAATTGGACCCTAGAAGTTTGAATATGAAGGAATTTTGAAGATTCAATCATAAACAAAAAAGCCGGATTTTGAGGCCTTAAACTTCAAAACAGTGAAAACGGCAAAACTTGACAAAACCAAAACTTTTAATTTTAGCTCGATCATACTGAAAGCACCTGAAACCATATATTTGCACCCTAGGAGTTCAAATATGAAGGAATTTTGAAGATTCAATCACAAACAAAAAAGCCGGATTTTGAGACCTTAATAAACTTCAAAACAGTGAAAACGGCAAAACTTGACAAAACCAAAACTTTTATTTTAGCTCGATCATACTGAAAACACCTGAAACCATGTAAATGGACCCTAGGAGTTGAAATATGAAGGAATTTTGAAGATTCAATCCCAAACAAAAAAGCCGGATTTTGAGGCCTTAAACTTCAAAACATTGAAAACGGCAAAACTTGACAAAACCAAAACTATTATTTTTGCTAGATCATACTGAAAACACCTGAAACCATGTAATTGGACCCTAGGAATTTGAATATGAAGGAATTTTTAAGATTCAATCACAAACAAAAAAGCCGGATTTTGAGGCCTTAAACTTCAAAACAGTGAAAACGGCAAAACTTGACAAAACCAAAACTTCTAGTTTTAGCTCGATCATGCTGAAAACACCTGACGTCATGTAATTGGACCCTAGAAGTTTGAATATGAAGGAATTTTGAAGATTCAATCATAAACAAAAAAGCCGGATTTTGAGGCCTTAAACTTCAAAACAGTGAAAACGGCAAAACTTGACAAAACCAAAACTTTTAATTTTAGCTCGATCATACTGAAAGCACCTGAAACCATATATTTGCACCCTAGGAGTTCAAATATGAAGGAATTTTGAAGATTCAATCACAAACAAAAAAGCCGGATTTTGAGACCTTAATAAACTTCAAAACAGTGAAAACGGCAAAACTTGACAAAACCAAAACTTTTATTTTAGCTCGATCATACTGAAAACACCTGAAACCATGTAAATGGACCCTAGGAGTTGAATTATGAAGGAATTTTGAAGATTCAATACCAAACAAAAAAGCCAGATTTTGAGGCCTTAAACTTCAAAACATTGAAAACGGCAAAACTTGACAAAACCAAAACTATTAATTTTAGCTCGATCATACTGAAAACACCTGACGACATGTAATTGGACCCTAGGTGTTCAAATGTGAAGGAATTTTGAAGATTCAATAACTAACAAAAAAGCCGGATTTTGAGGCCTTAAACTTCAAAACAGTGAAAACGGCAAAACTTGACAAAACCATAACTTTTTATTCTAGCTCGATCATACTGAAAACACCTAAAACCATATAATAGGACCCTAGGAGTTCAAATATGAAGGAATTTTGAAGATTCGATTACAAACAAAAAAGCCGGATTTTGAGGCCTTAAACTTCAAAACAGTGAAAACGCAAAACTTGACAAAACCAAAACTTCTTATTTTAGCTAGTTCATGCTGAAAACACCTGACGTCATGTAATTGGACCCTAGGAGTTCAAATATGAAGGAATTTTGAAGATTCAATAACAAACAAAAAATCCGGATTTTGAGGCCTTAAACTTCAAAACAGTGAAAACGGCAAAACTTGACAAAACCAAAACTTTTAATTTTAGCTCGATAATACTGAAAACTAACAACTAAACCATGTAATTGGACCCTAGGAGTTCAAATATGAAGGAATTTTGAAGATTCAATTACAAACAAAAAAGCCGGATTTTCTGAAAACACCTGACGTCATGTAATTGGACCCTACGAGGGGAATTCAAAATGACTTATCCGCGAGGTTTAGCCGGCGGATAACTCGGTCCACGTTCTAGGTTGGATAACCTAAATACTTAATTAGCTGCGTGGACAAGTATAGGCCCAGACAAGTGTTTGGATAATTTACTTTGGACAAGTCACTTAGCCAAACCTGTTGGACAAATTCTCGTGGCTAAGATAGCCGCGCGGATTAGTATCGTGGACAGCACTCCCACCTGGATATTTTTTTAATTAGGACGCCATCTTGGATTACTTCTTAAATATGGAGGTAATTGGATCTCGATATATGGTGATTTGTGGCTAATTTATTTAGCATTTGTGTTTAAATTTGATTGAGTATCAATTTGTATCAATCGGGAGCTTACCAGAATACGCTGCCATACCTCAGCTCGAAGGACGATAACGCAAATAAAACATTTTTATATTGTTTATAAATTATTTTAATATTATTTAATAGAACTTTGACATATCTGAAGGATATTTCGTCTACTGAGAAAATCTTAGCACTATAACGTAAAAACATTTATTTTCATACATATTTTCACCTTGCAGCTTATCCTAGAAAAATATATAATATAAATTATTTTATTAATATATAATTGAACACTATTTAATTGTGCGGAAAACGTTTTAAAAAAATTCCATTAATAGCATATGTTATCACTTTTTATTCGTTATCCATTTTTACAATGGCTGTAGTTGTAATCATTTATCTAAAAAGATAATCTGAGGATTTGTTTCATAATTTAAATTGCAATCTTAGGATAATTTACGGATTCTTTTAGTCCATGAATCATATTTAATAAAGCTGACGATATTTCAGAAGATTATCTTATATTTCCACGTACCTTGAACTTGGCTAGCGTGCCCTGACTGAGCACCCTGAGTGCCAGCAGACAGGTTATGGAGGCCCCGGACTCCCAGAGTGCGGGCAGGAAGCGACACTCGACCGCGTGGTGGCCGGCCAACGCTGTCTTCTGACAGGCCACGCTGCAGAACGAGACGTCGCAGCAACGAGGGCAAGGGAGCGGGGCCACCAGCTTGCAGAGGCAGTGCCAGCAGTGCGAGCCGCGTCGCTCTGAGTTAGATACAGTCAAATTAATTTAATAATTCCGCCGGAAGTAACCGGAAGTGATAGTTTTCTGTCCTTCCTGTTTGCATCTGGAGTTTAAAATTTTACAGAGAGCTTTGTAATAAGAGGACTGACTTGTTTACAAAAGTACAAAATTCGAACGTGAACAAGAAGGTCAGAAACTAGTCATTTCCGGCTACTTCCGGAGGGAATATCAAGTATATTTGACTGTACAATCCCATTTGATTGATATAACAACTAGAGGAACATAAACGTTAATTTTTTATATTAAATTTCAATATAGTTTATAAGTTTTTATCAAAAAAAGGACATAATTATACATTGTTGTCGTGAGACAAAAACGAGAATCAAAGGGAACGACATTCTTCTTTTTTTGACGTGCATTTTATATTTTACTTAAGGTAGAGATAACGCCGAACAGCTGTTCGACGTACTTCACTTTGATTAAGATGTAAACCTTAGCAAATTCACAAAAATTCTGAAATTTTTTTCAGAGACAGATAAAAAGCCATAGAATAAATTTCAAAACAATTTAACGAGCCGATTTTTTTTAATTATTATTATTATTTTTTTAATTTTCAGCATAGAGGGCTTTCCCATAGAGAGACAAACTAAGAATTTAATTTTAAAAAATCGGACCGTTAAATTGTTTTGAAACTTTTTTTCTATGGCTTTTAGGCACTAATATCTGCCGCTCAAAAAAGTTTCAGAATTTTTGTGAATTTGCTAAGGTTTGCATGCTAATCAAAGGGAAGTACATCGAACAGCTGTTCGGCGTTATCTCTACCTTAATTAAGCAAATCAAATAATGAAGTAATTACGATTTTAAGAGGAGAAATACAAAGAAATAATAAAATAAACAAAATATTAATTAATGTATGAAATTAATAAGATTTGATCTTAATATTATTATTATAATTATATATTATCATTCAAGATTAGATAATTTTACATAATTTTAAATTTATAGTTTTGGTTTCCATTCGATGAACAAGATTTAAAATAATAATCTGTTTTTTTTTTATTATAAAAAATATAATTTTATTTATTAATTATCACTGATTTAAATACGCTGAACTTACATTGAAATATCAGCTATAATTATAGTGAATAGAAAATTATCTAAATTATTATTAATTAATTTATTAATTATTTATCAATTGCATGTTAATTATTTGCGTTTTCTTTTTTTTTTTTAACTCTTATATCCAATTCATGCAGACATTTTATCTGCGAGTATTAATTGCTATTTCAATTTCTTTTATTCGTCCAATATATTCCGCACATATATTTATGCAAATATTGGGCGCGATTCACGAAGCAGTTAGCTAGGTTTATAATCAAGTTTTTAGCTTAACCACGTTTAACTATACCTGTTTTACTTGTTAAATCACCTAGTTAACCTGGTGGTTAAGCTAAACGTGGTAAGAAACCTGGCTATAATAACTGCCTCATGAATCGCGGCCATTATAATATCAAGAAAAAATAAAGCAATATATGCATGGGTAAAGGGGCCGGTAAAGGCGCATTTCCATGGAGCGTGGAAAGCGAGGCTTGGCTTGGCGAGAAAGGCGCACTTGCTTCAATGTCATATGGCGGCCATGTTGGCGTGGAAAAATCGCGGCGCGATTTAATCGCTGCAGGAAAGCGATTTTTCCACGCCAACATGGCCGCAATATGACATTGAAGCAAGTGCGCCTTTCTCACCGCGTCAAGCCTCTCACTTTCCACGCTCCATGGAAATGCACCTTAAGACACGTCAAGTAGTTTAATTATCTCACCCTCGAGTAGCGCCATCACGTACGGCGTCTCCACCACGAGGGTATCCCCGGGGTTGATGACGGTGGCTGCGCGCGCAAGTCGACCCTCGGTGGGGCCAGCGTACTCGATCTGTACGGAGGCGCTGGCGTGCGGGAACTTGGGGTTGCGACCCCCCGTCAGAGAGGGCGGGGGCGTGTCCGGCAGGATCGGAGCTGTCGGAGCATGATTTGTATGTAAATTTAGGGGTAAAAAGTAAAAAATCAATAACACTAAATGAGGAAAAAAACACAAAAAAACACGTAACTTTGTTCGAATGGAAAAATTATTTAATTAATGTTTTTAGGGTAGAGATTTACTGATTTACTTGCAACACGATGGTTCTGTCAGAATTGTCCTATCATTAGCTTTTAACATCTTTTATTAAGGATGGGTGAAGGACATCTTTTTTTGAAATCTGCGGGGTTGATTACCAAGAATCTGAAAATTTTCAAGATGAAATCAAAAATTTTGTTAAAGGCAACACTTAACTTTACGTTGATTCTCCATATTTTTTTCCCCACATTTTTGGGTGAGTTAATTTAATTAGCTATATAATTAAAACATCATATATCATTCAATTACCCTAGCCTTTGTACATTTAACGTATGAAAAAAATAATGTTGATGTCATTATTTTTTTTTATTCAAAATCAAAAGTGTAACACACGAGATATGAATCATCTTGTATAATATTATACATACAAAATATACAAAGGGTCATATTAAACTTGGTGTTCGTCGGAAACGCTCGGGTGTCCTTCGGCTCGTCCAATATATGAAATTCTGTTACAAACAACGAACCAATTACAGAAGACGTTACAAATCAATTTAAAAGTGAACCAGAGTATAGTAAGTATACACTCAGGCTCGGACTGGGAATTAAGCTAAGTAAAGGGCCAGTCAGGGCCATATAGGCATTACAAGCAGCAGAGGCCACTTTTCCTATGTTCCTATGTTAAAAATCTGAGGGGCGAGTCAGGGATCCCTGACCAAGCCTTATGGCCAGTCCGAGCCTCTGTATAATACACTGATGGCCATCAACACGCACCGTTCCTGAGCTTGCCCCCCGGTGCCCCCTTCTCCATCATCCCGATCATGATCTGTACGTCCCTCTGCCACTTTGAGCGGCGGGCGTTGTCCAGCTTGCCGTCGTCCAGCGCTCCCAGGGTCTGCCTGAAGGCATCCCTGGCCGCCAGTTGTTGGTTCAGAGCCAGCAGGCAGCGCGCGCGACGGTCCGCGACCTGGGAGTGTGGAAATATTGCTCTAATATTAATTGACGTCAATGAAGTTTAGTACACAGGGAATGGAGTATCGACCTCAATTTTTTTTTATTGCAGAAATGGATAGAGCGTGCAAAAAGTTATGCTACCCTGATTTTTTTTCATATTTTTTTCATTTTTTAGAGCCCGGGAACTATTTTTAAAAAAAATTATTGAAAGTCCTTTTTGTGACGTCACGAGGTGGCAAGTCCTATCTTTTTCTTAAGATGCGGCGTCTCGTGACGTCACAAAAAGAACTTTCAATAACTTTTTAAAAATAGTTCCCGGGCTCTAAAAAATCCGAAAAAAATCAGAGTAGCATAACTTTACACGCTCTATCCATTTCTGCAAAAAAAAAAAAAAAAAAAAATTGAGGTCGATACTCCATTATAAATATCATGCATGCAAATTTTGAAGTTTAAACATCAGGTGAGCTAACCCTTCCCACCTCAAGTTTGGGTTATAGATGATCCATACAATTTTATTCATCTTAATTTTTTAAGTCTCCTAACCCCCCAGTGGTCTTTGGTCTGATGTATAATAGTATACAATATATCATAAAGGAGAAAATCTGAGGCTATGAGAGCACATGCAATTTAATACATATTTGATGAATTACGGCGTATAAAAAACTAGATAATTGCTGTAACATGCCTATTTATTTATTCAATTAACCTTTACCCCAACCACCCCCACCTCTAAAAAAAAAAAAAAATATTAATTCATCGATGATTTAAAAAATCTAGACGAGGTGACTCAGTACGTTTATCCAGATTTAATTTCTAATAATTAAATTTGATAGTGATTAGGACAACTCACCTTGTACCTGAGGTTCTTGGGGTACTGTCCCAGGGTCTGCACCTGGTCAATGTCCCACAGAGCCAGCAGGTGCTTCTCCAGGTGGTACAGGGCGGCAGATCTGTTAGCCAGGAGGATGCACAGGGCCTCGCAATCTGACGAAACAAGAGGAAATCGCGGTAATTTAATTTATCAGTCACGGATCTAATTAAGAGAGAGTTGTCTTTCATTAAATTTAACTTGAAATTTATTCTAAATATATCGTTGTCAAATGAAAGGTAAATGCAGAATCCAGTATACTTCATGAAAGTAAATTATATTGCATGCATGTTAATTATCAGCGCATTGCGTTAAGTCCATGACTTGCATCAATGTAAAACTCCTATATCCGTGTATTATATTTGTAATTGACACATCATTCTCCATTCGAATGACATGCAGCTATCGATTAAACTTATTTAAAAATAAGCAACTATAATTACGGGGAATATTAATATTTGATTTGTTGCGTCCTAAATATATATATTTAATTATATTAATTGATTCAGTCAATTTTTTATATATTAACGTATACCGTTGACAATATAATTTTTCAAACTATCATATATAAAATAAAAAATTTATGTTCTGTATATTGCAAAATACTGTGCTGCTTCATGATAATTTATTGCGAATAATATAAAAATAATATTCTTATCTCGTTTTACTGACCTGCATGCAGTGTTGTGATGGAAATATCTAATAATAAAATTATAGTCCGAGATCCTCTTAACAATGCATGCACGTTTAGCAAGAAATTATATTAATATTTTTTATCTTCAGGCAATTAATATAACTATAATTAAATAAATTTGAATATAATTATCTGATTTATCTGTATATATAAACGCACTTTAAAAATACATGCACTTTGATCTCTTAAATAGTTAATTTATCGTTAGTACCTTTTTAACAAAACATGCGCATGGCCGCATGGTCAAGATATTATTGTAATATAGATAAAAATCATGATGTTTACATCGATAAAAAAAATAAAATAAAGTAACAGTTCAAAATTACGATGAAAATTTATGCATAAAAATTAAAAAATTAAAGTCACACATTATCAGAATATAATAATGAAAATTCAAAATTTCGTACAAACCTTTTTCGCTCCATGGTATTAACAAAATACTCTGAGAGTAAAACCGAAGAGCTTTCGGATAATTTGAGATCTGGAAAGCTTTATTTCCTTCTTCTTTGGCTTTCAGAGCAGCCTCGACATTTTTGTTACCTTCTCTCGTAAGTTCACATGGGATTGTAAGGTTGGACTGAATCAAAAATTTAGAAACATAAATAACTCGATCAATACCACATTTTAAAGCTGAAAATTCATTTAATTGATTTTCCCCGATGGATTTTCTAACTTTATTCTGAAATTCTTTGAAAAATCCACTCTCTATTGTATCTAAAATCATTTTTAACACCTCTGTAAAAAGATGCCGGACTGTAGAAATAAAAATATATATTTTACGGCTACTCTACTACAGAGCATGTAGAGGATCACCGTGTGAGTTATTTTTAACTTTGCTTCTAAGATTACTTTTTTTAAAAAAAAACACGTGCGTTTTTTTACCACGCTAGAAGTTGTAAGATTAAAAAAAGAACATAAAGAAAATAGAAAAATTAAAGAGAATTTAACGTGTAAATTTTTTAATATACAATTAATTATAATTTTATAGCATTATCATTTAATTTTCTTTTTAATTATATATATTATTATATACATATATTATAATATTTAAGCGTTTTTAATTATGATTTTAAATCGCGCAATTTTATTTATTGTATTTCCTATATTTTAATTTTATATGCTCTTATAATTTTAAAAGAAAATTAATTGTTCTGATGATACAGTTAAATTATTTGAAGAATTATCATATGTCTAAAATTTATTCTTTGCAAGAAAAAATTAAATTTATAAAGTCGCGGCTACATCAATTGATTTAGTTCATAAATTTTGGTATAGATGGCAGCAAAAACCAGAGAAATAAAAAAATTAATCAGCTGGCGTGTGAAAATTTTTGACACAAAAAAAAACTCGTGAGGTGTAAAATTTTACGCCCTTATTTACTGTTTTTCAGGCTGTAAATCTGTCTTATCTCTTAAATAATGACTAGAGATAAACGTAAAAGTAAGTTTAGTTGTTGATATGAGAAGAAAATGAAGGGAACTCGTAGTTATTGTTACGATATTTTTAACACAATTTTCTTAAATTTCAACTTTGCGCCTTCAAATGCACTTCGTACTTTTGATATTGTGTTAGGTAAATATTGGTATTTACTATCTAATTTATAGATTTTATCATTCATACGATTATAAACTCGCTCATAGTTTATTCAGAGAGTAAATTTGAATCATTGTCATTACAAATTATCGTATTCATATGCATACCGTAAACCGCGCGCGGCGTATGCATATACAGTATATATAATTATTATAGGCCATATTGCAGTGCATGTATACAGTATACATGTCATACTGATCGAGTGATGTGCATTCTTTATTTTCTTGGAAAAATTTGTTACTGTAAATATTACAGCTGATAGCCTCTCTGTAGCATCAGGTATTCAATTATGCAGTATGCATACCAAACCTTTCGGATGAAATCAGAAAGTCAAAAACAAAATTGAAAACTTTAAAAGAAAAACGTTTCATTCTTTGATGGCAAAAAACACAATTACTCTGCAGTATTTATTAATCTACCTACCATGTATCAAACAGTATTGTATATACAGTATGCATATTTTTTTTTTTTTTTACAAGGATACACCCCTAAGAGCTTACAGCTCGCGGCGAGGTACTGGGTAGGGATAAGGTAGGGAACGGATAGTGGCCACGGCCTGCATGCTTACGCGTCCCAGCATTCGCTGAGGTGAGACTGAGGGAACCGTGGAAAACCTCAGTCAGGACGGACACCTCTACTTTTTCTCAATGGACCAAAGCGATGTCCAAAGCCTGGGGAACCACACACAAGTGCATTACTGCACTGGGTGGAAAGCGAGACGAATTTACCCCAGGGAGGGAGCAGCGTATTTTTTACTTGAAACGGTCACCCATCCAAGTACTAACCACGCTCGACGTAGCCTGACTTCGGTGATAAATTCAAACCTTTCCCCCCCCCCCCCCCCGTCCCGTTCAATTATTTCTTTGGTGTCATTTTTATTACTGCATCAAACACACAAAATACACTCACCCCATCCTATGGAGGAAATCATCTTAAAAAGTTCAGTATAAAATCACCTCATCACCTGAAAACTGGCTACTACTATTTTGGATTTAAAAAGTTGTACCCCTGAATAGCATACAAGTCCCATAAGCAGAGGGATACACCTTTTTGTTTCTGATAGTAAATCTACTTCCATAGATACCGGTACTAAAATTACGTCCCCCTGATGTGCTAATTGGCTAATTGTTATGTTCTCAGAGCATGGAGGATAGTTCTAGCGTCAAGTCAAACGATTCTTGCGTCAGTGGTTTTGAGATAGTTCCCAAGGAGGTTCCTCAAGTTGAATCTCGAGAACCGAAGCTCAACATCGCGAACAACGGAGACATCGAGGACCTTCGACAGTCGCTGTGTGAGGTCTTAACGGAAGAGAGAATGGAGGGCAAGGTCGTCTCAGAGGTCATCAGACCGCAGGTCATCAGCTCAGGAGACCAGGTCATGAAGGTACGTTGAATCAAAGACACAGTTGGGCACAGTTAGCTACCCAGTTTAATATTCATGTCTTTTTCCAATGTTATTTGAACTTGGCAGCCTAGTTCATAATCCCCTTGTGGCTGGTCTCAAATGGGACGTACAGTTGAACCAAGTTGAATTAACATGTGAATTTTGAGAGTGAACTATAACTAAATGGGAGTCCCATTTAGTCCAACTGTGAAGAGTAACTGTGCCCAACTGTGCCCTCTTGTGGCACCGAGTGGGATTTTTGTTCTTGCTTCCCCTCAATGTACGCCAAGTATTCCTTTGTATTATTATTGTCCAGGACGTCAGCACAGATGGCAGCACTGGTTGTCCCTATCTCTTCGCATATCCCCTCCACTGATACTCCTCTCACATGATGTCCTGCTAGACGTAAACACGTCTTATCTAAGCGGGCTTAAATATCCTGCTTGATGCTTCGTCTGTTTGTCTGTGGTGGAGTTTTTTTATAAGAGGTGGTATTACCAAGTAACATTTGACATGTTTTAACTTAGAAAATTTTAAACTATTAATATCAAATGCCAACACGAAATTGATGGTATATATTTGTAAGTTAAAAAATATGCAAAGTCCTCTATGAATACTGTACAGTGTAACCATAAAATTTGTTACCAATAGATCTTCAAGAGCTCATTTTATTTTATATTTTTTATCACAGTAATAAACAGAGGATGCAAAGTTATGCTACTGGTTCTCTTGTTTTGCTTTTTTTTTATGTTATTTTATTTATTTGTTTATTTATTTATTTATTTATTTATTTATTTATTTATTTATTTATTTATTTATTTATTTATTTATTTATTTATCTATTTATTTATTTTTGAAATTTTCTTATATTTACATTTTTTTTTAATTTATTCACATTTTCTTTCTATACTGTAAAATCAAAATTACAGTACATACCAAATTATATTTATATTACAAAGAAATAAATTCACATAATATAAAAACCTTGCTCATTGATAAATTTTCAAATTGTATTTTTAATAACACTGTTTCAGTACAATTTTTTTTAAACAATTCAAATTATTCCCTCCATTTTTAAAGCTGACAGTGATAACATTTTCACAGTTCTTGACCCACAAACAGTGTTGTGGTTTATTTGTTTATCAAAACATATCCTCTTTATTACACTTTAGTATGTGGTGAGACTTACAGCAAATCTGTGTGATTTATATTAACATGTAATCAAGGTGTTATACAATGTTCTTCTTTTTAAGTTCATTTAAAATGCATAAAGATTTGATACTTGTAAGTAAATATTATAATTAAAGGATAATTAATAATTATGAATGTTGATCAAAATGAACACTCCTTTTCCTTTCTTATGTCCTTGTATGCTATAATTTTACAGCTCTACAGTATTTATGTTTTAATTATATTGTCTAAGTTAAAATATTATGCTGTCGAAACACATATACATGTAAAATGCATAAGGAGATTTTTTTTTTCTGATAATAAGAGTACCTAATAGTTTTATTGTATTTAAAGATAATTTAAAATAAAATTCACAATAATGTTTAATATTAATATCAAATCTTTCTTTTAATCTTAACATTTTGCCGTTACCAGCGCTATATATTTATCATGCATTAATTTTTGTAAAAAAATATCCTCAGTATTTTGGCCATAATAATATAAATCACTCCTATAATACTAGATATAAAGATTTGTTTTCCCCTGCTATTCATAGAACATCGGCGTATGAAAATGGACCGCATTATTGTTTCCAAAAATTGTATAATAATCTCCCTAGCCATTTAAAAAGTGAAAGTGATATTGTGCACTTCAAAAAGAAGATTAAACTGCATTTACTGGCTATGAACATATATAGAATGGACGATTATTTTAAATGAATTTCAAATGTATTTTTGTTGACATATCTTTGGAAGATGAATAAAATTTGAATTGAATTTGAATTGAATTGAATTAATTATAATATAACTAAATAATGAAAAGATTGTTTCTTCCAATGGAGTACCGACCTCAAATTTTTTTATTGCAGAAATGGATAGAGGGTGCAAAAATATGCTACTCTGAATTTTTTCAGATTTTTCTGAGACCGCGAACTATTTTTAAAAAATTATTGAAAGTCCGTTTTATGACGTCAAGGGTGTTAAAGTCCTATCCTTTTCTTAAGGAGAGGCGCCTCGTGACGTCATCAAAATGGACTTTCAATATTTTTTTAAAAATAGTTCTCAGTCTCAGAAAAATCTGAAAAAATTCGAAGTAGCATAATTTGGTACTCTATTCATTTCTGTAATAAAAATTTTGAGGTCGATACTCCATTTTAAAATAATGTTTTTAGATATGTTATCATTACATCAAGAATGTACTCAGATAACATATGTACATATTTACTTCTTTGGCTTTAGTTGCTTAAATAAGCATTTTATGAGAAAATTGTAATGTCTTCAATTTATCTGCAACTTTATTCAAACAGCACTGTAATTCATAGCCATGACAACAAAATCCTTAATGATATTGATGAAGTTTTATATTTTCGTTGTATTGATGGTCTAATAGTATTATTTCAAGTAATGGAGTATCGACCTCAATGTTTTTATTGCAGAAATGGATAGAGGGTGCAAAGTTATGCTACCCTGATTTTTTTTTTTAGAGTCCGGGAAGTATTTTTAAAAAATTATTGAAAGTCCTTTTTGTGACGTCACGAGACGCCGCTCCTTAAGAAAAAGATAGGACTTGCCGCCGCGTGACGTCACAAAAAGAACTTTCAATAATTTTTTTAAAAATACTTCCCGGGCTCTAAAATATCTGAAAAAAAATCAGGGTAGCATAACTTTGCACCCTCTATCGATCCATAACTGCAATAAAAAAAAAAAAATTGAGGTCGATACTCCATTATAGGTTCAATAGTATTATTTCAAGTAATTGCTTCAATTCAAATGTTCTGGATAAATATTCAGTGTAAATTAAAAGGATAAAATACTATTAAACTTTTTCTTAAAAAATAGTATCAATAGTAGTATGATCACAAAATACGGAATACAAAATTACAAAACTCCTCTATATGCAGCAAGAAATCAAGAAATGTTTACTTCAAAATGGATAATGCATTTTGGTACAAAGTGTGTTGTGATTGGTTCCAGGTTGGAGGTAGTAAGTTCTACTCTGGTTCTAAGGAGCCAATAGGAGCGCAGGAGAAGTCAGATCCTACAAAGGAGGAGCGTGAATCTCTCCCACCTCTACTTTCCAGTGAGTACTAAAACTTAACGTTAATAAAATTTGTCACTAAAATATCATTATCACCCTTATGTACATAGTATTTAAGGGTCATATTCCCATTTTTTTTTTTTTGTAATTTTCTGAAATGAATTATGAGAAGTCAAATTAGTTCCACTGAAAACTAAATTATAAAATTATTTCCAGTTTAGAAAAGCAAATAAAAAGTAAACTCCTATTTTTCTCATCACTCGATTTAATCACATGGCATTTGCCTTTTTTTGAAGAGAAAGAAAAAAAAATCAGTAACAGTAAAAAACTTATTATTACATTTTTATTGTGGCTTGTTCTATATATTTTCTATGAACAGTTTTAGAAATTTGTCCCCATTTATTTAGGCTAAGCTAGAGCTTGATAAAGGAAATAGATATAAGATATTGAGCAATAGTAAACATAAAATAAGATAAGCAGTGAAAAAAAAAAAGTTTTTTTAATGTCATTGACATCTCTACTTTTTTTTTTAAAAGTTGTTATAAGATTACATATTTTTCATATACTGTATGTTTTTTATTTGTATCATTTTGGTTAAAAAAGCTGCTGTCCTTTTTGAAAATCATTGTCTTTCGGCTGTATTAATGTCAGAATTAAGTCTACTTTAGTATTAAATGCATCTAAACATAATCATAAGAGTAAGGGAGTATCGACCTCAATTTTTTTATTGCAGAAATGGATAGAGCGTGCAAAGTTATGCTATCCTGATTTTTTTCAGATTTTTTTGAGCTCGGGAAGTATTTTTAAAAAATTATTGAAAGTCCTTTTTGTGACGTCACGCGGCGACAAGTCCTATCTTTTTCTTAAGAAGCGGCGTCTTGTGACGTCACGAAAAGGACTTTCAATAATTTTTTAAAAATAGTTCCTGGTCTCAAAAAAATCTGAAAAAAATCAGGGTAGCATAACTTTGCACCCTCTATCCATTTCTGCAATAAAAAAAAATTGAGGTCGATACTCCATTGTGTCATAATTTTTTTCATAGTTATCAAAAATGCATTCTGAGACTCCTATAAGAGCCGGGAAAATTTTCTCCATAAGCTACCATGTGAGAACATTTGATTTTTCTTTTTCTCCTAAACTATTAAAGCTATTAATTTGAAACCATCTCCTACCCCTTCCATTTAAAGGTCTTATGATAATGAATCAAGAACTTATTTTCCTCTAAAAAATAATTCTTAATACCAAAAAAACGCAATTTCAACTTTTTTTTTTTTTTTTTTACATAGATTTGGATAGGATGATGGGAATACTGCAAAAACAGAAAAACAGCTGACTCAAAGCTTCTATTCAGTAAATAATTTAATCCCTCTACCTCAATTATGATCCACCAGGCCTCGACGAGGGTACAGTGTTCAACGGAGTGGCGTACCTCGGAGCTGCGACCATCAACGCCCCCAAGAGTGAGGCTGAGATCCACCGCAATATGGCGGTACTGAACCGAGAGCAGGCGCCCGACCAGTGCATCCGCGTGAGCGTTAGGGTGCCGAGCTGCTCAGCAGGTAGTCTTCACGGTACAACACTTTCCTTCTAGGACCCTAGCAACCTCATGTAGCAGTAGTTTGGACAACTTGCATGACGTTTTTTATTGCAGAAAAGAGGGTACTAAACTTTTACTATTAATGTTACTCTGATTTTTTTCAAACTTTTTAGAGACTGGAAACTATTTTTAAAAAAGTGGTTGGTTGGTTGGTTACCAATGGCGGAACTTGTTTTTCAACATTGTTCACAGTGCTCTCTGGGGCTCCTAATACCCAGTCTGCACGCCAGACAGTTAAGTACCGTTTTTTAGCGGGGCACGTATGTTGTTTGCACAACATTCCGCGGTCTTAATCACCCCAGCGGAGTATAGACAGCCGTAAGCTGCCTTCCTCCTACCAACTTTACTTTACTTTTACTTTTTAAAAAAGTATAGAGGCCTTAAGTGTTCCCCGTTGGGAAAATTTTCTCCATAAGCCTCCATGTTAGAAAATTTTAATTTTTTTCTCGGTAACTGTATACACAATCAATTTGAAACCATCTCCTACCCCCCATTTAGAAGTCTCTTGATATTGAATCAAGAGCTCATTTTTCTCTAAAAAAAAATCTTTTATGCCAATTTCGAGTTTTTTTTTTACATAGGTTTAGAGGGGACGGTGGGAACACTGCAAAATCAGCTGACTTGAAGCCTCTATTGCAAATACAGTGAGGGGCGTCACTTTCTAATAAAAGATAGTGGCATGGGTTCAAACCTGAACTTAAAAGAAATAAATTTCTGTAATACAAAAATTTCATGTAGGTTGTCCATTGCAAGGGGGTGTTCATGAAAGACAGCATAGATTTTGGTATAAGTGAAATTTTAAAGGGTTATTTAAATTCTATTTTATAGAGGATTTTTGAACAAATTAATACCAAAATTTCATTTACATTAGTAATGACTTCTAGGATAATTTTAAAGTTATTCTTAAATCCTTTAAAGGTGAACTGAAGGGATTGCTTTTTTTTTCCCATTAGGGAACCTTATATTTCCTATCCCATCCATCTGCACTAATTTTTTCATGGCAGATACTTATTGTGCTGCTGTAGGACAATTAGTGAAAAATTGAAGTTGTGACGTATCAGCGACGGTTGGTTGACTTAAAACTCGCCGCGGTGAAAAAAAACACGAGCGACCGCGGAAACTGCCGAGGGAGCGGCGATCGGCTCGCGATCGCCACTCTCTCAGCAGTTTCCGCGGTCGCTCGTGTTTTTTTTCACCGCGGCGAGTTTTAAGTCAACCAACCGTCGCTGATACGTCACAACTTCACTTTTTCACTAATTGTCCTACAGCAGCACAATAAGTATCAGCCATGAAAAAATTAGTGCAGATGGATGGGATAGGTAATATAAGGTTCCCTAATGGAAAAAAAAAAGCAATCCCTTCAGTTCACCTTTAAATACTTCCCCTACAGTAATACTAAATTGAATACTTTAATTTAAATCATTTTAATATTTTCACTGATATCTATGCTAATTTCTTTGTAAAAACCCTCTGTTTTGAATGCAAGAGTGCTTGTTTCTTTGATTATTATTTCATTTTATTTATAGTATGATCGGTAAGAAATTAATGAGACAAAATTAATAATTTTTTATTTTTTGAAAATTATTTTATTTATTTATTTATTTTTTATTTTATTATTATTATTTATTTTTTATTTTATTATTATTATTTATTATTATTATTTTTTTTTTTTGCTTCCTTACTGATCTTCAGTTATTTTATACAGTAATGAGAAAAAGGGTGATGGAAAATTAATTAATTTCAATGGTAAAAAAGTGTTTGACTTCAACAAATAATTTATATTACTACTGATTTATCTTGCGGACTGATGTAGCTAGTAGTAGTTTTGGGACTGCAGAGTGTTTGATATTAATTTGTCGTGAATGCAACTTTTGCTTTAATATTTTATTGCATTTTCTGCTGCTTGTTTACAGTATTAATTACTTTTGTTTGTCAAAAAAGAAAAAAAACAACAAAACATTATCAAATAATTTGTGTACAGTATGATTTTGATTTTATTGTCATAAGTTTTATATCATACTCCATTTTTTTCCCATTAGGGTAAATATTCTTATTGTTGAAATGATAAAAAAATATCTAATATTTCTCTTTTTTTTTTCTTCATTGTTTATTGATGAAATTATTTAAATATAGTGTACCGGTACTCAAAATGGCTATTTTTTCATTAATTTAATTCCAATTAATTGAGTTTATTTTAACACTTTCTTTATTTAGCACTAAATAACAGTGTTCACAATAATATTCTTTTATCACTTAAATTTCCAACCCCATAATCCCAACTACCTAATAAAAAATATATCTTCCCATACTTGCACCACATTTCTAATTCTACATGTACGTTACTCTCAGGCTGTGTGGTGCTCCACGATGCAGCCTCCATGCAGGAGATGGCTAGTTACGAGGTCCACCGGATCTTGTTCTACGCCCACGGAACCTCAGGCTCAGAAGAATCTGCTTGCTTTGCCTTCACGTGGTCGCACGGTCAGACCCAGGAGTCTGCAATCTTCCAATGTCACGTCTTCAGATGTGACATACCAGAGGCAGTGAGTGTTCCTTGTTTGTCTCATTTTATCTTGGACATCAGACCGAGGTGATACTACTGCTGGTGTACCCTGCAAGGGATATGGCTCATGTAAAGAAAGTTAAGAAAGAATCTAATTAATTGTGCTACTTCCAAATTTCAAGTAATTGGGAAGATAAATATATATATATTTTTTAATGTACTTTTGGTACTGTATTTATATTGAACCTTTTAAAGAGCCATACAGTGTGTATATAGAGTTTTTATTAACGTCTTTTTTACAAATATTTTGTTAGTATTTTTTTCCAGTTTTTTTTTTAATTTATTTGTTTATTTATTTATTTATTTATTTATTTATTTATTTATTTATTTATTTATTTATTTATTTATTTATTTATTTATATTTTTTATTTTTTAAATTTCCAATTTTCAAAGCCTCCTTCAGGTCTTCAATTGCATCAAAGAGTGCAATGTTCAGTACCCGTCTTTGTCTAGGTTGGCCAGGTGTCTGCCTGTTTCGCGAAGGCGTTCATGCGCTCCCCGCCACGTCCCCACCCCACCAGCCTGCCAGGAGGTGGAGGAGGAGGGGAAGTGATGCCCCTTCCCCTCCTCTCGCCGGTCTCCGCACCTCAAGAGGTTTTCACCTTCGAGGTCAGCATGGAGATAAAGGAGGAAGACTCTAAGGTTAGTTTGATAGCTTGTGAGGTACAAAATTGAACCTTATTTCTGTGATAAAATAATTAAAATCAAGTGATGAAAATCATGAAAATAATATTGATACTTTACGAAAGAAAAAAAAAAAGAAAAAAAAAGAAAAGGAAAGTAATAGGGTTGCCTAACCTTTGTTTCTACAGTATTTTCTTCTACATCCACCTTTTCTTCATTAATTACTGTATTTCTGAATGAGTCCCTCCATCTCATTGAGCTCTATACAAGGCTAGAGGGATAATGCCCTATACTTCTCAATGTTAAACTGTGCGCACGGTCCGGCGGGAGGAAGTGGGTGGGAGATTGCGCTTTCGTCACACATTCCAACGTATTCTCCTCAGAATTGCCAACTGCAGTGTAACTTTTAATATTTATTTTATAAGGAAACTTTCTTAGGTTGGTCAACCAGGCATTCGATAGCACCGACCACCACCCACTTTCCTCCCAGACGCCGTGCGCGCCTAAAACAGCTGATTAGCCCTCTAGCCTTGTATAGAGCTCAATGCTCCATCTATTGAATAAAATGTAAATTACATGGTGAGCTTATTCTAATGGAAGATAGTAAACCTTATTGACCTTATACCAATAACTTAAAGTAGGCAACCTGAAAAATTTGTCTTTATTGATAAGGAATTTGGCGAAAATGCTGAAGTATTATGTAATTATATTGCCCCACTTCCTAGACTCTATCTTTTTACTAACATATTGCTCCTTAATATTGTACTGCAATAGACTGCAAATAAATCAAAGACAGGCCTGGATGTGTACCGATTGGAAACTAAGAGGTGTCTATAAACAACTTTTATGAGTAATGTCATAAAAGACGTTTGACATTGAGGTATTACTCATAAAAAAAATGAGGCATATTAACGGACCTTGGCAGCACAAATAAAATTCACATCTTTGCCGATATGACGTAACAACTGGACACTTTTTAGTTTTTTATGTGTATACATGAGTTACCTTTGAACTTGTAACCTAACTGTTGTCAGGGAGGATTCAGTGCGGTGCCCAAGGACAGGGCTCAGTTCAAGCTACGTGCGCACACCGAGAAGCAACTCTGTCTGACGGTGCACCAAGTTTCCTCGGAGCACCAACGCTCCCTGCTGGTCGAACGTTGCTTTGGTGTCCTCGTGTCTCCAGGAAGAAACGTCAAACATGCAGACATGCAGCTGTTGGAAATGGTGAGAATATCAGTCGAGTCATTTTAGCTCAATGGACAATCTGGAAGATTTTTTTATTATTATGGAGTATCGACCTCAATTTTTTTTATTGCAGAAATGGATAAAGGGTGTAAAGTTATGTTAACCTGATTTTTTTCAGATTTTTTTAAGACGGGGAACTATTCTTAAAAAATTATTGAAAGTCCTTTTTGTGACGTCACAAGGCGGCAAGTCCAATCTTTTTCTTAAGGAGCGGCGTCACGTGACGTCACAAAAAGGACTTGTCAATAATTTTTTAAAAATAGTTCCCTGTCTCAAAAAAATCTGAAAAAAATCAGGGTAGTAACTTTGCACCCTTTATCCATTTCTGCAATAAAAAAAAAATTGAGGTCAATACTCCATTATTGCAGAAATGAATAGAAGGTGGAAAAGTTACATTATTCTGATTTTTTCAAAATTTTTCAAATCCCGGGAACTAATTTATTTTTAAAAAATTATTGAAAGTTTGGTTTTAACCACTACACCCCTTTTTGTGGTGGCAAAGTCCTATCCCTTTATTAAGAAGTGCCGCCTTGTGTCACAAAAAAGTTCAATTCAATATTTTTTTTTTAAAAACTATATGGATCTCAAAAAAAAAAAAAAAAATAGAGTAGCTCAACTTGCCAATTACATGCAATCTGAGGTTGATACTCCATTACTGTATGAAACTAATTGCTAACTTTGCCAACAGGTTTCGATGGGATCTGGGACATCTGACCAGACCTACATCATCACTGGACATTGGGACGCTGCAGACCCTGCATTTGAAGCTCTGAACGTTGTTGACGAGCCTTCTAGTGGCTCCAGAACTTACATAACCGTCGCTATGGACCTCGTTGTCAAGGGAATTCAAGAGCCGGTCAGGTTTCTGATAGAAACTCCAGTGCGGATATTTCCTAAACACGAGAGGTTCTGGTACTTCTACCGTCGACCGCTGGTGCAGCAGTTTTACCTCAACCTGCGGGAGATTCAGAGTCTAGACCCTCCAGAACCACAGTTTGAGGTCCTCAGTATCGAGACGTCCGGGGAGATTGATAGAAGTAGGAGTCTCGGACTAAATCTGGCAAGTCTCATCTCCCCGAGTTTCCCCAGCTTCGAAGCTTTGTCGTCGCCCAAAGAAGAAGATTTATCAGGTAACTCAAAATTTTGTACAGAGATAGATAGAGAGAATAATTGATGAAACAGTACCACTAAATTTAACTACAACTGTATTTTTCTTTAAAAAAAATAGTTTCTTGGAGTAAATTAAAATCTGTAGCAGTTTTCCCAACAAATAACTTTTAATTGCATTTTTTTTTTTTTTGTTATTAATTTTTTTAAGGCTAAATTAATAGATCTATTGAATAAAACGTTATACTATGCATTTTTTGCTTTCACCCTATATACTTTGTACTTCTCTTGTTGTATTATATATGTACTGAAACTACTTGATAATACATAAGTGGCAACTTATAATATGTTGATGGTAAAAAAAAGAGTCTTTTATCCACATGCAATACACATTATGTATTATTTTCATAAATTTCAAAAGAAATTCATAAGAAATTTCATAAGAAACTATTTTAATTTTGAAGAAATCAGCAAGAGTAATGCTTACAAGAAATTATTAGTAAAGAATCAAATTCCTGCTCGTAAGATTCCCAGACGACCAATAACGTCATTGAAATGTGCAGACAATGACGAGCCGCTGCTGAGTGGCACCGGGGAGGTGTCGAAGGACTGCTCGGAGGCTCAGCTTGAGTGTTGGGCGGAGGTGCTCGCCAGGTGGACTCAGAACAGAGCCCGGCCCAAGCAGCTCAACAACCTGGTGAGGACGCAGCATGTATTTGGATAGAGCAGAGTGATTTGGTTTGATTATTTAGTAATTTATTTTACTGTATGTCTAACCTGTTTTGATTAAAAACCTATAGACAGGGACCAAGGGACTAAGCTATCAAGAAACTGCATGGCCTATTTATACATGATAAAAACAATCATTTGATGTATTTTATTTGATCATAAATTGTCCATTGTAATAGTTTTGTAATTTGTATTTTGTTATTTCACCCAATAGTTCATACATCTTTAATTTACTGTATTTACAGTACCTAATTTACCATAGTTTTCTTTAATGAAAAATCGTCTAAGCGATATTTATTTAATGAAAGAAAAGGACAGACAAGACTCATAAAAACAAATTATCAAAAGGTGATACATATTCAGAGGGGCCAGAGAAAAAGAATGCCAAAATTATGCGTTTTTTTGTGGCCGGTCCACAAACCAAATATTCTCTTTGCTTGCAAGTGAAAAATAATAATTTAGCTTGCTGTGGACCGGCAACAAAAAAAACGCGTAATTTTGGCAGTCTTTTTCTCTGGCCCCTCTGAATATAGCATTTATGTTTCACCTTTCGATAATTTATAGCACTTATCTAATTTACCATAGCTAAAAAAAAAAAAAAATGAAAGGCCTGTAAACTATTAGGATCAAAAAGAGAAGTAATGCTTTTGATGAGTTTCCTAACATGATTAAATGATTATTCTTATTTCAACAGCAACTTACCTTGACCATGTTTTTACCTTCTCCTCAGGTTCGTCAGGGTATACCTGAACCTCTGAGAGGAGAGGTGTGGCAGCGCTTGGCAGGCTGCAGCGACGACCAGGCAGTCATGGACAACTATCGACTGCTCATAGCCAAGGTGGGTCACA
Organism: Siphlonurus alternatus; assembly: GCA_949825025.1. NCBI lineage: Eukaryota > Metazoa > Arthropoda > Insecta > Ephemeroptera > Siphlonuridae > Siphlonurus > Siphlonurus alternatus. The sequence goes on from OX463787.1 coordinate 3,356,768, forward strand.
GTATCAACTGTGAACACTCTTCTTCTGCACTCTGGCGTCATTAAGGCTCATATTATGATATAATTGACACAGGAGAGCAGCTGTGAGGCGGTGATCCAGCGTGACATCAGCCGTACCTTCCCTGCCCACGACTTCTTCAAACAGGCTGGCGGACTCGGACAGGACTCTCTCTTCCGACTGTCCAAGGCCTACGCAGTCCATGATGAAGAAGTCGGATACTGCCAGGGTCTCAGTTTCCTGGCCGCGGCTCTGCTGCTGCACGTGAGTACCACCAGAGGTCTCCACTTGAGTACCAAACTTGAAAATATACAGCCTGCATGATTTTTTTATGTTATATTTAGATAGAGATTCTATATATCTATAGAATATAGAATCTATATGATATATTGTCTTTTTTTTTTTTCCACAGTTTTTTTAATTCTCTAATATCCTCAAAATTGAGGGGAAAGATGCTGTGATGTCATAATCATGTAACGTCTTTCCCAATGGAGTACGTTAAATATTTGCATGACTATGACGTCACAGTGTTTTCCAGTACAATTTTAATGGTGTTTAAGAGTTGTTTTTTGTTTTTGTTTTTTTAAATACTCTGTCAGTACATAATTTGAGATCCTCTATCCAAATTTGCAATGAAAACATGTTATGAAAGTTGTCTATACAAGAAATTAACTTCTGCTTTCTTCTCTATTCTAACAATCTGAAAATGTCACTTCATTTTTGGGCTCTCCTGTCATGAGAATGACATAAAATCTGCAAAGCTTCATGCTTAAAGGTGCATTTCCATGGAGCGATGTCGAGCGGGGCTTGGCGGCGCGAGAAAAGCGCACTTGCTTCAATCTCGTATGGTAGCCATGTTGGCAAAAAAACGCTCCCCGCAAGGCGAGGAAATTCCAAGCCTCTGATTGGCTATGGCACGCGATTTTCTCGCTTTCCACGCTCCATGGAAATGCCCCTTAATGACTAGGGAAAAGTGCACATAAAAAAAATCAGTTAACTTGAAGCTTTTATTGCCATTGTATTCTTTTTGCTCTGATTAACTACAGTATAAACAAGACTACTACACTTATTTTGATTGGTTTAGAGCTGGGATACCATTCTCTGATTGGTTTAAAGCTTGAATACTGTTCTCTAATTGGCTCAATTACATGGACACTGGGTTGTTTAACTCTTCCCCCAAATTTTTCCTTCCCATTGTGTTGAAATGACATTTGATTTGCCCGACAGATGCCGGAGGAGCAAGCATTCTGCGTGCTGGTCAAACTGATGTACGACTATCGTCTGAGAGACCTCTTCAAGGACGGATTTGAGAATCTTTACATGCGTCTCTACCAACTCAATAGACTCATGGAGGTGAGGAAACGCTTTTCTTTTTACCTAGACGTCAAATAATTATATTTGTATAAAATTCAATTTGTAATGATTGTATGATAAATTATTGGCATAATTTCACATATTAATTTTTTTTAAGGATACATAAATATATTGTTTCTTGTCTAGAATATTGAGCTATCTACCTACCAAAATTTATGTTCAATAATGCAATAATGAGCTACATATCTGCTTTACCTTTAGCCTTATAATTGTGTTCACCTGATATAGCAAATAGCTTATTACTGCAAATTAATTTTTTTAGGTAGATAGATCATTATTCTGGATGAGAAACAATACTGTATATTCAAAAGTGTCATTACATTATCAGTTAATCAATTAAATGCCAGCTGCAGGATATAATTAAATTATTTTGTATTTCTATTCTATAGAGTATTATTTATCTTCAACTGAAATATAGAAATAAAATTTGAAGAGAAGATGCATTGACAAAATTCTTTGTCCTTTGTCAGGAGCAACTCCCGGAGCTGTGGCAACACTTCTCAGAGAAAGGCGTTGAGGCCCACATGTTTGGCTCCCAGTGGTTCCTCACTCTCTTCACGGCCAAGTTTCCTCTGTACCTCGTGTTCCACATTCTGGACGTGTTCCTCCTGCAAGGGATCGACACCCTCTTCCAGGTGGCCATGGCCCTGCTCATGGTGAGTTCGCAGGACCACAAAGGAAAACCTGTGTAAAGTTTTTTATTGTGTATTTAGATGGAAGACTCGAGTTATGTATTGTAAATTTTTTAAGATTTGTTAAACCCTCTAACATCAATAGAGTATGGACCTCAATTTTTTTATTGCAGAAATGAATAGAGGGTGCAAAGTTATGCTACTCTGATTTTTTTCAGATTTTTTAGAGCCCAGGAAGTATTTTTAAAAAATTATTGAAAGTCCTTTTTGTGACGTCACGCGGCGGTAAGTCCTATTCTTTCTTAAAGGTGAACTGAAGGGATTGCTTTTTTTTCGGAACCTTATATTACCTATCCCATCCATAGCCGATCGCCGCTCCCTCGGCAGTTTCCGCGGTCGCTCGTGTGTTCCTTCGCCGCGGTGAGTTCTAAGTCAACCAACCGTCGCTGATACGTCACAACTTCACTTTTTCACTAATTGTCCTACAGCAGCACAATAAGTATCTGCCATGAAAAAATTAGTGCAGATGGATGGGATAGGTAATATAAGGTTCCTAAAGGGAAAAAAAAAGCAATCCCTTCAGATCACCTTTAAGGAGCGGCGTCTCGTGACGTCACAAAAAAAACGTTCAATAATTTTTTAAAAATACTTCCCGGGCTCTTAAAAAATATGAAAAAAATCAGGGTAACATAACTTTGCACCCTCTATCCATTTCTGCAATAAAAAAAAATTGAGGTCGATACTCTATTGTGTCGCAAAGTGCTGTGATGTCGCAGTCATGCAATTATTTAATACGCAAGCATAGGGAAAGTCTGTGACATCACAGCGTCTTTCCCCTCGATTTTGAGGGTGTTAGAGGGTTCAAAAAAATTTGAACATCAAGAACATCAAGACAGAAGGCATCTATTTAGATGCTCTGCATTAACTACAGAACTTGACTTGTTGCCTAGCAACATGAAGAGAGAAGAGAAAGAGTCTTTTCTCTATTGGCTTACCAGAAGTAAAATGGTTTAATAACCAATACATGGGCATAAGAAAAGAAGAAGAAAAAATCTGAAAAAATTAATAATACGTAACTCGTGGTCTGCTATCCAAACATGCAATAAAAAAAAATCATGAAGGTTGTCTGTTCATCCTCCCTATAGTTTACTGCATTTTCTTTGTTTACATTAAAACTTTACCTTTCATAGTTTGTGCTACAGTATCAGACAATGTATATTGTATTGCAACCTGCTCTTTGGTGTAGTGGTTAGTACACTTGGCTCTCGTCCGAGAGGTCCCCGGTTCAAATCCCGAATACGGCAGACTTTTCGCGACTTGGAATGGGTGTGACTGGCTACTAGATGAAAGAGTTGGTAGGAGGAAGGCAGTTTACGGCTGTCTATACTCCGCTGGGGTGATTAAGACCGCGGAATGTTGTGCAAACAACATACGTGCCCCGCTAAGAAACGGTACTTAACTGTCTGGCGTGCAGACTGGGTATTAGGAGCCCCAGAGAGCACTGTGAGCAATGTTGAAAAACAAGTTCCGCCATTGGTAACCAAACCATATTGTATTTTTTCTGTGTTGAAACTTTTGAAATTTTTATTGTTCTTTGACTGTACAATATTTGCTCAGTATCACTTCAGATTTGACCTCAAATAAAAGATAATACATACCACAACAATAAATATTTTCTTTCCTTGTAACTGGTTATAAAATAATTCTCAGTAGAAAGGAAGAAAAATATTTAATGCTTAAATCTTAATCAATATAAATGCATAGCTAATATATAGTTTATGGTTTCTTGCTTCATTAAGCAAGCATGACAATTTTTTATTGCAAAAATTAATAGAGTGTACCAAATTATGTTACTATGAATTTCTTCAATTTTTTTAGAATCCCAGAACTATTTTTAAATTATTGAAAGTTCTGCAAGTTATGTTGGCTCCTTTGAATCTTAATAAAAAGGATAAGGACTAGAAGCCTATTGATGTCTCCAGGGGACGTGGCCGCACTTTCAATATTTTTTTAAAAATAATTCCTTGTCTAAAACAAAATCAAAGTATCATAATTTGATACCCTCTATTAATTTCTGCAGTAAAATTTTTTCATGAAGGTTGTCCATTATTTCTCATCACTTTTTAATTTCCTCTGTTTTCTCATCATTTCTCACACAGATGAGCAAAAAGGAGCTCTTGCTCCTGGACTTTGAAGGAATCCTCAAATATTTCCGAGTGACGCTGCCCAAACGTTGTCGCAGTCAGGACGTCTCCCAGGGCCTCATGAGGGCCGCCTGCGGACTTAAGGTCAAGAGACTGCGCAAGTACGAGCAAGAATTCCTGGCACTCAAAGGTACGACACAAATGGTATTGTGTGCGTTATCACACAGAATATAGTGTCAATTTAATTTTTTTATCAAAGTACACTTGTTGTTATAATTTTAAAAAGGGTGAACCAAACCTTGTTATTATTATATAACTTTTTTTCAAAAAAAAAAAAAAAAACAAACAAAACATACATACATAACATACATAACAAGGGATATGGCGTCATGTTATGTATGTTATGTTTTTTTTTTTTTTTTTTAGGCCAGGAATTATTGCTAAAAAGTTAGGTATTAGGCAAAGTTCAGATTTTAACTCATGCCCCCTTTAGTTCTATCCTTTTATTAAGAAGTGACACCTATTGATGTTATAAAGACAAGTATAGACATCTGGTAGATTTTACCTGAGTGATTCTAAAAGTGACATTGTTTTGATATCAGAGCTTTGGCTAAAACGTGTAGTTGAATCATACTGATTCTATCAAGGAGGTTTTCTCTTGTTCCTTTATGAGGTCAATAAATGCCTCCCTCTGTATTTCAATCATTTTTTAAAAAAATAGTAGTTACTTGTCTCAACATAATTTGGTACAGAACAAAACACAACGAGGTTGCAAATAGTATCCCTTTTAACGATTGAAATAATAATACTGAAGAGAACATCATAATAAGAAAACAGGCATGTAAATTTCTGCAATTTAGAAAAAATTATATTAGTTTGTCCATTTACAAACTTAACAGCAACACCAGTTCAGGTACGTACCACAGTAACAAGATTTGTTCAAATTTTGTGATGTTGCAGCTGCCCAGGAGAACGCAGATCAGTGCAGCAGCGAGCTGGAACGTCTTCGTTCAGAGCTGCAGAGATCTGACGAGGACAAGAAAAGACTAGAGGAGGAGGTCTCGCAGGTCAGTTTGACTGGACCGAATTTATAATATCTTGAAACATCATGTTCTCTTTGAGACACCATCCGTAGCAGACGGTACATCGTTCTCAACTTTCAGTGTACTTTCATAAAAAATAAGTTAACTTTTTAGCTACCAAAAAAAATAAGTAGGATCAATTTTTTTTGGAACTGCGGCGATTATTGTCAAAATGTACCGGTAGTATAATCAGCATCTTCTGTACACATTAAAAAATTAATAACTTAAAAACTTCATTCTAATTAATTTGTTTTGTTCATTCAATTATGTATGTTAATAGTCAATAATTTGTCTTTTGTCTTTAGTTATAAAAATATTTTTTAACTTAACCGTCAGGTAATAATCATTAATTATTTACTTCACTTAAAGTGCTTGTATTTTGTGCTCCTTTTTCTGATGTTGTGTCTTCCTCAGGTTAAAGAGATGATCCAGCGGGAGGTTCAACGAGCCACCACAGAAAACTCACGTAACTCAGCAATCATCGCAGACTACAAACAAATCTGCTCGCAGCTCAGTCAGAGGTTGGAGGAGCAAGTGGCCGCAGCCAAGACCAGGGAGGCGGAGCTTAAGGTGAGCCAATCACACTTTAGACTACCGGAATAGAAACCTTCGGGAATTTTTTTATTGCATATTTGAATGGAGACCCTCGAATTATGTCAAATATTTCTCAATTATTTTTTCAACCCTCTAACACCTTCATGCAACGTCTTTCCCTATGCTTCTGTGTTAAATAATTGCATGACTATGACGTCACAGCGTTTTACAGCACGATTTTCAGGATGCTAGATGGTTTAATAAAATCTAAAAAATATTGACAATACTTGGATAGGTCCTCTATCCAAGTAAACAATAAAAAAAAACATGAAGATCAGGTACCATATCTGAACTCTCCTAAAGAGGTAATTGTTACAACTTGACGTGTTTACTGCAGGGTCGCATGTCCAAGTGCCCCCACTGCTCAGAGCCGCCTGCCACTCCCACCACCCCCGGGGCGGGATGGATCGACCCGCTCTCCGCGCCCGCAGACGAAGTGAAAGACCCAAGGCTGGCCGCGGCACAGCAGCGTGTGAGGGAGCTGGAGTTGGAGCTTGCCCAGACAAAGTTGGCACACGTAGAGGCTGAGTGCAGGAACCAGGTGAGATTTATTGTTTATTTATTTATTTATTTATTTATTTATTTATTTATTTATTTATTTATTCATTTATTCATTTATTCATTTATTTATTTATTTATTTATTTATTTATTCATTATTTTTTTAAATTTTTTTAGAAGTAATTAGAGTTAAGAAATATGAAAAGGAAATTGTAACTAATTTTACCTTGCTCTGTCATTAAAATCAATAAAGTCTTCAAGTCAGCTGATTTTGCAGTGTTCCTACTGTCCTATCCAAACCTATGTGAAAAAACAAACTCAAAATTGCTTATTTTGGCATAAAATAATTTTTTTAAAGGATAACAAGTTCCTGATTTATTATCAAAAGATTCCTAAATTGGAGCGTAGGAGATGCTTTAAAACCAATAGCTTTTATAGTTACTGAAAAAAAAAATTAAAATTTCTAACATGGTGGTTGTTGGAGAAAATATTCCCGCAGCTAGAGAATACTTGCGGCCTGTCCCCACCCTGACATCGCCAATGTTCGCAGGACCTAACGCACCAACTGAATGCTGTGAGCTCAGAGGGACAAGCCAGCCGTGGCTCGTGGCTTCACAAGACGTTCAGCTCCATCAAAGAAGCCACCAAGAAGGAAATTGGGGTCGGTCTGCAGCCTGCCAGGCGAGAGAGTCTGTCACGAGACGGGACCAGCAGAGACAGTCTCAGCAGAGACGCAGCGTAGAGAGACAGGTCAGGAGGCAGAGTCGTAGCTACCTCAGTCAAATAAGTGAGAGTTTACGGCTGAAAATTTTACTGAAAATAATTCCTCTTTGATTTAGCCCACAATCAAAAGCGAAATCAGTGATTAATTTCTGAAAATTTTCAGGCATAAATTCTACCTTGATAGACTGAATGTCCCCTCAAGTTAATAGAAGATTTATGTTAATTTTCTTATGTTTTCCATGGTCTTGTCTAAAGCCTATATTACACGATACAATTTTTCTGATTATTGTATACAATTTTTCCTTGCAAGAAAATTTCCTATCCATACAAACAAATGGAGATTAAGTTTTCTCGTAAGGAAAAATTGTATTACAATAATCAGAAAAATTGTATCGTGTAATATCGGCTTAAGATAATTATTTACTGTATGGCTATTTCAGCATTTCAACAAGGTTTTTGATGAAAATATTTTATTCCAAATGTTGAAATCCCCTAAATGTAAGTGTTTTCAATCTCTATGAAAACAACCAATTCACCTTTAAATCTTGCAAAATGGCCACTAAATTTTTATCAATTTATACTTGAAAATCACTTTTATATTTCACAGACTATGATTTTCTCAATGAATTGCGTTCAGGCTGCTTGCAGGGAAATCAGAGAACCTGTGTTCAAATCAAAAGTTCCAATTCTGTGCTCTTATTTTGGAAGTTGGAAAATACTGCTAAAAGCTTTGTTCGTCCTAGACAAGTAGAAGCTTTGAATCACTGATTATTTATTTAATTTTTCATCCCTCCTCCTTTAATTTGATGACTTATTAAACATTTGCAGAAATGAAGACAAAGTCCTACATCCAGTATTTGAGCTACACAGTAAAAACTCGTTATTACGCAACTTATTGGTAGGTAAAACTTGATTTTGAGTAATGGAGATTGTCAAAAATAATTAGCATTGCAGGTATAGGAAAAACTTTATAATATAAGGCAATTCTTGATATAAGATAAACCTAATTTCCTGGGTCCCTTGACTTAACGTAATAACAATTTTTTACTGTATCTGCCTATCAAGATAGTGTACAATAATGAGCTATCTGCTATATCAGGTAAGTGACATTTTTTATTGCAGAAATGGATAGAGGGTGCAAAGTTATGCTACTCTGAATTTTTTCAGATTTTTTTTAGAGCGGGAATTATTTTTAAAAAATTATTGAAAGTCAGTTTTATGACGTCACGGGCGTTTAGCGTCTATCCTTTTCTTAAGGACAGACTCCTCGTGACGTCATAATATCGACTTTCAATAATTTTTTAAAAATAGTTCCGGGTCTCAAAAAAATCTGAAAAAATTCAGAGTAGCATAACTTTGCACCCTCTATTCATTTCTGCAATAAAAAAAATGTCATGCAAATTGTCCAATTTATGAGATGTAAAACATAAAGCTCGTGATTGCACTTGCACAAAATAGAAGATAGCTCATTATTGCAACAATATCATGATAGGCAGAAGATAGATTTTCTTTTTTTTATACATAAGAAACAATTTGTCTTTATTTAATGTGTTAATTTTCATTGTCATCTCTATTGACAAGCATAGGAAAATTTTGCACTGTAAATAGAAAGTTATTCTAAAGTAATTTCGAACGCTCTGCCTCTAAACCTATTCAATTTGAATTGTTGAATATTTTATATAGATCTGATAAAATAACTATAATTATACTAAACACAAGATTATTCTGTATTTTGATAAATGTTTAAAAGACATACTAAACATTTTTTTTTATAAAACTAACATATGTTTTTCATGTTAATGGTTTATCATCCTATGTATTATTATTATTCATTATGGCCTATCTTTATTTTTTATTTCTTTCTTATATATATAATACACTATTAGTAATTCTAGTTATGTTTTTATAACAAATATATTATTATAGTTATTTTATTTGCATATAATTTGTAATATTATTTTAAAATGCAATTAAAATCTTAATTTTTCATTATTATTATCTTTGTATACCAAATACTATAAACATATAACGTCCATTATAATATGGTATTATTTGTAAATTTCTATATATTATAATTTGTATTAAAGAAAGTAAATCTAAAAACAAAAATTCTATGCTTTTTTTTTCAAACAAAATTGTTTTCAATGCAAAAATTCATGCATTATTATTATTATTATTATTATTTTTTTTTTTTTTTTAATTTTTGCCAGGATTATTTTAATACCTGGCCGTTTTAGTAATAATGGGGGGCATTCACAAAGTCTTAAGGCCACATTTAAGACTTGATAATTTAAAGCTTGATTTTAGGCGTGTTTTTTAGACCCAACATTTCTGGCCTTAAATTATTGAGCCTTAATTGTGGCCCTAAGGCTTTGTGAATGCCCCTTAATACGTCTAGAATATTTTTGTAATTGGATTTACTATAGAGTTTTTTCTTTGTGAAAATATAAAAAGTATATATTATATCTTTGTATGTATACAGAGTTTTCTATAGCTCCACAAAATCTTTTTGAAACTGTCACAATCATTAGATAAAAGTTTTATTAATTTAAAATACAATGGACAAGTTGTGTATGAAATTTTTGATTACATGATTTAAAAAGAGGACTTTGAATTATATACAGTTTTATCAATTTTTTTTCAGATTTTTTTTAACCTTCTAACAACCGTATAATCATGTTACAAAACGCTGTGACAAATCATAGTCTTGTAAATATTAACCCTGGCATAACTGGGGGGGGGGGGGGGGGGGAGGGGGGGGGCAGTTACTCTTTAAGAACTGAAAAAAGTGTGAAATACTGCTCTAATTTTTTTTTTTTTTTTTTTTTTTTATCTTAAATTAGCTACCCAGCAACAATGTATTTCCGTAAGAAAAATTTAGTCAGAAGAAAAAATTCTAACTTTTTCTGTAACATATATGATATAAATAGCAAGTCGTTTCGCCCTCCCCCCTCATCCCCCCATCCCTTCGTCCCCACCCCCGGACCCCCGGTATAGCGTGTGACAAAAATTCCTTGGTAATGCTAGGGTTAAGGGGAAGGTAACATGCCCAATGTTAAAAAAAAATCCCTCACATGAAAATTAAGATTTTTTTTTTAAATGTTCTCCTTTTCATCCCCTATCAGTAGCTAAAATATCAGGTATATACAAATTCAAGCTACGTAGTTTTTAAGTTATGAATTTTTAAAGTTGACTAATTTAACATGGAAGTTCCATTTCTCCATGTTAAAGAACTGTAGTCAACACTAGCTTGAATTTGTATACCTGATATTTTAGCTACTGATAGGGGATGTAGAGGAAAACATTTTGATTTTTTTTTTTTTTCATTATTTTTATGAATGGGATTTTTATTTTAACATTTGGCGTGTTACCTTCCCCTTAACACACAATCTTAAGGAAATATGTTATGTGACTACATAGGCAACACAGCATTTTGCAGAATGATTTTTAATGTTGTTAAAGGGTTCAAAAAATCTGAAAAAAATTAGCAATATATAATTTAAGATCCTCTACATAGAACAACATGCAATAAAAATTTGAATGCAGATTGTCCATAATATAAATTTTTCCTTATTTAAAAAAATAAATCAAAACTATCGTCCTTTATAACTATTTTATGAATTTAGTCTAGAAAATATTTTAAGCAAAATGTAGTAAAAAGATATCGCATTTTTATCAAAGTTGTAAAACGTAAATAAATAGAAATCATTCCAAAATATAAATTAGTAAGTAAATGCTATAGAAATGAATTTGTTTAAAAGCACTATAAAAAATATAGTTATATAATGCACTTCATCGTTTTAGTGCACATTAGAAATATGTTTGAAGTAAATTTAAAAGAAAAAAAAAACTTAAATATTCTTCTTTATTATTTTATTTTTATGGAGTAAATATAAGGCCTAATAATGCTTTATAAATATTATTTTAATTTATGGCTTGTACTTCGAAATATTGTTAAAGATTTGTATTAAATATTTGTATGGAAAAAAAATAATTTCAAAAATTCCAAACCCACTAAATGACTTCATCAACTATAATTTTTGTTGTTAGATAAAATAATATTAGAATATAAAGATATAGAAAATGTGATATATTATGCACCCAATTTCTGTAATTTCTCTTTTTGGATTTATTTGCAAATCATAAAATAGTGCTTAACATTAAATGCCCAATTAAAATTTAATTTTAGTATAATTATATTATGTATACTCATAACTAAAAGAATATTAATAAATTGTTTAAAATATAAATTTAATTTCGATATCTGAATAAATATTATATTAAAATTATACTGGAAAATTAAAGTGCAGCTTTATTTGTATAATTAATTTTTGCTTTGTTAATGGAGTATCGACCTCAATTTTTTTTTTATTGCAGAAATGGATAGATGGTGCAAAAATATGCTACTCTGAATTTTTTCAGATTTTTCTGAGACCGGGAAGTATTTTAAAAAAATATATATTAAATGTCCATTTTGATGACGTCACGAGGCGCCTCTCCTTAAGAAAAGGATAGGACATTAACGCCCGTGTCGTCATAAAACGGACTTTCAATAATTTTTTAAAAATACTTATCGGTCTCAGAAAAATCTGAAAAAATTCGGAGTAGCATATTTTTGCACCCTCTATCCATTTTTGCAATAAAAAATATTGTGGTCGTTAAAAAATATGAAATGCCATTTTACGAACTCTGACCCATGACTAGTTATGTATTATAATTTGTGTTTATAATTAATATTAATTAATTGTAACAATATATCAAGCCCTCCATGTTATACTAGTCAAGAAAAGAGAATTATGTGTTTGAAAAGAACGAAGAAAATAATTAGGAAATAAAAAAAGGTGATTGTTTGATGTATTATAATAATTATTGTTTATAGCTCTTGTAGTGCCATGCATTAATTAATAAATAAAGTATATGATAATTTCTCAAATTATTTGTTGTATTAATTTTATATTCCTTTTATATAATTAGAAATTACAAAATAAAAAAAAACTGTAGAAAATTAATTTAAAATTTACGACCTTTTTACTTTAAGGGTAAGGTAACGCCACCAATGTTAAAAAAAAATCCCTCTCACAAAAATTCTGAAAAAAATTTAAAATGTTCTCCTCTACACCCCCTATCAGTAGCTAAAATATCAGGTATACAAATACGATCTAGTTTTTGAGTTATGAATTTTTAAAGTTGACCAATTTAACATGGGAGTTTCATTTCTCCATGTTAAAGTAGTCAACTTTAAAAATTTATAACTCAAAAACTAGATCGTATTTGTATACCAGATATTTTAGGTACTGATAGGGGGTATAGAGGAGAACATTTTAAATTTTTTTCAGAATTTTTGTGAGAGGGATTTTTTTTAACATTGGTGGCGTTACCTTACCCTTAATTATAAAAAAAGTTTTCAAAATGTTAGAATTATTTAACAATCGTTGATCTCTTGCAATTAAAATGTTGAATATTTAATTCCAGTTATAATGGAATACATTGAGCTTGCGGGATGTCATTTTTTTACTGTCTCAATCGAAAAAAGAGGTTAAAATATATCCCTTTGAATTTTTGCAATTTTATTTAACACTGCATCATATCTAAAATACAGATTAAAAGAGGTCACGTGACCTGGAGGCTCCATCCGCAACGCCTATGACGTCATTACATTCTTTGGGTCAACTATATATATATATATATATATATATATATATATATATATATATATATTTGTATTATTATGTATATAACCCTTGTAAAAAAATATTGAATTGTTGCTTGTTTATTAAAAATTATCATTTGTTTCCATAGAAACGTGATTGTTTAGAAGCATTATATAGTTGACCCAAAGAATGTAATGACGTCATAGGCGTATCGGTTTAGATGGAGCCTCCAGGTTACGAGACATTTTTTTATCTCCATTATAGGTATGGTATGATGCAGTGCTAAAAAAATCGTAAAAAAATATAAGGGAAATTTTTCGACCTCTTTCGATTGAGCCAGTAAAAAACTTACAACCCGTACCGTAAGCCCATTCCTAAAAAAAATTTTAACTTAAAAATATGATTATATAATGTGATTTTTTTTTAATTTAATCAAATGCAACTCATCCCCATAATGAAAGATATTGAAAATTTTTATTAAGGAAGTTAAAATTGAATAAATATAATCTTTATATAGCATTAAATGAATTTTATTGTTGATAGCAAACAATGCATTAAATTTGTCTGCTTCACACTTGAGGTAAATGTGAAATCGTAGCCACAGACTTTATAAGCCGAGGAAGTCTTGTGAGGGATTGGCATTTCCTATTTGTTGAATACACCAGACGGTGCTACAAAAAGTATGTCAGAGTTTTTAACGAAAAAATGTTTTTGTATTAATGGCTCCACAAGATTCTTCTACAGGTTAGAGAAGAATAAAAAATACAAAAAAATATATTTATTATAATTCCTACTAAAAGTATGATTAAATTAATTGACAATGGTTCCAATGTATCCAGCATGTTATAATAAATTACTATTGACATAAGAAAAAAGTACAAAAATATTAAATTATCAGAAAATTTTGTTAAAAAAATTCTTAATAATTGTTTTTACTCTATTAAGACCTTACAGAAATATTTAATAATATAACAATTGTTTGTGCTTGGTATGTTGCCTTTGGACATGTGTTAACCAATAATGCTTTCTTTTATTTACTTGTTATTTATATATGCATAAATGTATTTTGAATTGGAAGAATATATGAATTTGAATCTGTATTATTGCTTAAAATTTGGATATAGAACCTACCTTATAAATTCAGTATAAGATAATATAGAATAGATTAAAGCGAACAATTAAAGCTAAGAGAAATCTGATAAATATGGGGTGGGGGGGCTGACATCACTGAAATGCAGAGTAATTACATATGATTTAAATGTTGAGGATAGTAAAATTCATGAACGTACTTCATAATATATGATAAAAATTGAAATTCAATATTTAAAAAAAAAAATCACAATATTTTTTAAAAAAATTAAACAATATTTATTTTATAATATTTTGATTTCAAAAATTGTAATTACATTATGAACACAATGTATTGTTTATATATATATATATATACACGCAATAAATTAAATTAAAAAATAATATAGATTTTCAAATTAATATAAAAATGTAATCCTGTAAAACATAATGACTGTATTATTATTCGTTTTATTAATTTTTAATTACGTAAAAAATTAAAATTAATGTCAAATTATTAAGTTATTATTACTGCTGATTTAATTTGTACTAAAAATTATTTGAATATATTTATGTTTATAACATTCAATTTGTAGCGGAAAATCGTCAATCTGAAAATTGGCAAAACTAAAAAAAAAAAAAAAAAAAAAAAAAAAATCAAAATTCTTTATTCAATCCATCAAAATAAAAATCTTTTGACAGGTCATGTAGGCAACGCGAAATTAAAAAAACGATATCCCTGAAACGGTTCTTTATTTTCCTTGCATATTATTACAAAACAATTATTTAATTTTCATCATGCAATAAACGTTATTTTATGATTTCTATCCTAGCTAATATTTACTTAATAATATCAACTTTTCCTTTCGGATGTAGGCTATGTAAAAATGACTTTGCAAATCGTTTAAACTCTTACTTTTAGCGTGACACATCAAAATAACTCCACCTATAGAGTACATTTTATTTAGTAGAGGCCAATTCATCATTATTGCATGTATTGCAAATTTCATTCATTGTTGTGCTATTAAGTTAATTTATATAATACTTCGATTGGTTAATAATTTATTATGTCTCGTATAAAGGCAGTTTACAACACTTTTTTAATATGCCTGTATATGATAGGTACTTCAATGTAAAAAAATTATTTCTTTGTTTTTTTTAATAATTATTTAAAATTTCATGTTATGTTTTTGTGTTTAAAAGAGTAAAATCGTCTTTAATTAATTTTAGAACTTGAATTGTGAAAAAATTTTTAATAATTTTTAAAAGTATAATGTATTTATAATTTATAAATTTTTAAAAAATATTTATTTTTAATTTTACTTATACATTAATAATTATTAATTTTGATTGTAAAGTTTATTTTTAACTATAATTATTAATTAATATGTAAAAAATTAAAAATTATCAATTGAAAAAAATATATCAATTGAATAAAATAATATATAAAGTTATTACTCTCTATTAAGTATTGAATGTTATATGCATCTTTTATTCAAAACACGATTTATAAATTCAACAGAATAAAAATGTTAAATGCTATTGAAATTGAAAAATTGAGAGAAAACAACGCTAATCCATCCTCCGTGTCTTATAATATGTTTAAAAATTTGATCAACATTTTCAGAGCTTCAGTAGGTCTTAATTTAGTGTCTCTCTCGCGCATGTAACGCATTAGAACGCAATACAATGCATACGAGTGATGATCCTATATAACATATACCCATGCATGTATAATTCCCGAAACTCTAAAAATTATGTTCAGTAAAATTATTGCCATTAATTTATCGGTCTTTCTATGAATATTGATTTTAGAGCTGCAGCTCCAATAGACATCAGAGAGATGCAAATTTGCAATGTTGGGACAGGCGCGAGCTCCTCCCCCCATTTTGAATTTAACTTGGGCAATATAGGCATTTTCCCCACTCCAAATTGTTTTTTTAATGATGTCCTTATGAAAAGCCCCCCCCCCCCCCCCTGAAATTTGGTTCTGGATCCACGCCTGTGTTGGGAGATGTAAGAAGAGCACCCAGTCAATCAATATCAAAATAGTTTTGGTTCACCACGCCTCCATAGACTGCGTGGTAACGTCCACAAACAAAGCAGAAGTAACGTTCGTGGTGTCCAGAGGTGTACATAATACATGATCAAGTTATTTACATCATGCTACGTGTTCTTTAACACGTTCAAACCTTGCTTGCATTGGTTCCTTCTGAAGTTTGATATCTTATACATGGTCAAGTGACCACAAGTTTTCACAACTCCAACACTTATTCCTACTTTAAAAAAATATGAAGATTTAAATTTATTTTTCCTGTCGGCATTGATTTTTTTTTGGTCACTTTAAATATTCTCCGTATGAGATTAATATTGATTTTATTATGAGAAAGTACGTATAAAGATAGTTAATTTATTTATGTGACATGAAAATATCCTTGTAAACCGTTAATAGTTATCGTTAATTGACTGCAGGAATGAGATATTAGAATGTGAAAATTTTAGTGGCTAATTCGAAAGAACGGGTAAAAATATGGTACTGTGAATTTTTTCAGTTTTTTTCTGAGACCGGGAACTATTTTTAAAAAATTATTGAAAATCTATTTTGATGACGTCACGGGCGGCACTCCTTAAGAAAAAGGATAGGGCAGTGCCGCCCGTGACGTCATAAAATAGACTTTCAATAATTTTTTAAAAATAGTTCCCGGTCTCAGAAAAATCTGAAAAAATTCACAGTACCATATTTTTACCCCTTCTTTCGATTAAGCCACTAAAATTTTCACATTCTAATATCTCATTGTGTAAGTGTAGTTGTGTCATTTTATTTTTATGTAATATCGAAGTTACAAAGTTATTCATGCTCTGAAATTAATTAAACATTTGTTCATACATTGTGTCGTAATATTTAATATTCAAAACAAAGTTGAAACAAAATATACATATAATTACTAGATGTCCGTTGAAAATACCGAAATTTTTGTGATTAAAAATCATGCCTTAAATGACGAGCAAAAATTTACAACACGTGTGTCCAAATTTTACAACAACCTTTGCCTTTTGTGTATTAAATTTGTAGCAGAAAATCGTCCATCTGAAAATTAGCAGAACTTAAACTCAATTAAATTTATGTAATTGCATAAATCAATTGTATTCCTACCTGACAGGTGTTTCTTTTCTTCTAATTATTTTTCTCCGTCATCTTATATTTTCTAGTTCACATCCAACACTATGTACACTACAAAGGGAAAAATTTCATAACAGACAATACACTGCATGAAGCAATTTTTTTTAAGCAAATCATCTTAAAATAATTCTTGGTACTTTTAATTATTATGCAAGAAATCAATAGAAACCATAATTAATTTAGTTGATATAAATAAATACGTTGTTTAGAAATTTTATTATGTTGACATATTGTATTAATATTAAGTAATGAATCAAACGATATAATTATAAAGTTAAATTTCAATGTTATGTAATTACATATTATTAAAGTTAATAAAAATTAAATTAAATCATAATAATGTATTTTTTGTAACAATATTTTTATACGGTAAGGTGGAGAAAAGTCATCATTAAGACGCTATTAATAAAGATTTGTCTAACTTAATCTAATAATTCGATGTTATCTATATTATCCAAATCATGCATGTTGTCCCTTATGATTTTTTTTATAATGCAACAATTTGAAATAACGAAACTGAATTTGCGAATACACTGAAATTCATATGAGTAACAGTTAATTTCCAAAATAAGAAATTCAAAATTTTAATTCATTTCCATTATTTCTTGATTATTAAAAAAACTCCGATTTTCTTTTATTAAAAGCTGTGTTATTTAAAGTACACACGTACCCCCTCCCCAAGTCTATGTAGAAAAGTCAACATCAGTTGAAGTAGGATGGTTGGGGGACGGCGCAGCTCTTGCAACTTTCTTCGCGACTCGACTACTTTCCTTCGCTCAGTTCTAAAGCAGACTTGCCCGTGACAGCTCCAACCTTAAAGTGATATGAACATTTTATAAACTATGGCTTATTATAAAGTGTTTTCATTATTTACTTTATTAGTTTTAATATCTAATGTATTTTCATCATCAGATTTAGGACATTTATTAGATATTTATAATCCAAATAGAATAGCTAATATTTTATTAAAATCTAATTCAGATAATATTAGTTCAATTTATTTATCTAAATTATGTAATTTGGATATGAATATTTATTCTGAAGCTTTAAATAATGGAAAATTATGGGCTGCAAAAAGTAAGTATAAATTTTTATTATTTATAAATTATATATTTTTAAACTAATTTTTAATTAATTTAAAGTGAAATTAACTCAAACAGTTTAAAATCAATTAAAAATTAGTGTTTTTCATTCTGTGAATATGAGCATTCAAATATAAACACGCAAAATCAATGAAAAAATAAATAATGGTATGAACCAATGAATTAATGGAAAGTAAAAAAATTAATGTTTTATTCAAAACTTACGCGCGATATGCACAAAAATATCTCTATTTTCCGCTATTTTTGATAGCTGTGCCTCGAAAGTTTATAAAAATTTAAAAGAAAGGTATGTTTTAATTTATATAAAAATAGAAATACTGAAATCCTTTTCATATTTTTTAATTTATTTTGGCAAACTCTGTATTAAAAGAAATTGAAACATCGAGTAAATAAAGGATGACCATTTATATCTTTTTAATTGAAAATTCATTTAATTAATATTATTATCGGAAAGAACTTTTCTAACGTTTTCTACGTTATATAGGTCAATACATTTTTTATTATTTTCCAATAAATAAAAAAATAATCATAATTATTGTGAAATACAAAGAATCATAAAACTAAAAAAAAAAATTTCACGCGCCTTATATTTACGTTTACAAAAAGAAGTAAATGAAATAATTTCATCGGCCATTCTATCTGAGGTTTCCAAGGTTCCCCCAGTTTATTAAGGAAAATTAATGTCGAGATGGATCTTAAATTAAGCAATGACCAGGAGTGTAAAGTTAAATTAAATACAAATATCATGTGAAACTCAACAGTTAAATTGCACAAATGAAATTAAATTTAAATGGTAAATTAAAGTAACATTTATTTTTATTGAATAAAAAATGTTATAAAAATATAATTCTTACTTTATAAAATTAATTTATACTTAATCCAATATACGAATTAATTAAAATCAAAAGTATTTTTTGCACAGACCATCGTATCTAAGGTTTCCAGGGTTCCCTCAGTTTATGCTAGGATGTAAACTGAGGTAATTACCTGAAGATTAAATATGACCTTTATTCCCAACAAAAAATGCAATTCATATAAAAAATAAAACAAATAAACTGCAATTAGAAAAATAAATTAATATTTCTGATTATGAACTCCCTAATTATGTTGACGCATTATTTTACTATGATCAATAAATTTCTTATTTTTTCTATTTTAGCAATATAAATGTAATTGAAGACAATTATCAAAAATATAAGTATTAACAAATACAATTGATTTCTACTCATTCCTCTGACTCGCATGATTCTATATTAATATTTACCGTATATATCATTAAAAGGAATTCACTGGCTGCTACCGGAAGAGACATTTTGCACCCGAAATTAACAACGTTAATTAACCCTGGGGCACGCGGGGAAGGAACAGTTAATATCAAAAGTCGGTCAGTAGACATCAGTTAATAATCTTGTTATTACTGCCACTCAGAATGTAGTTAGTGGTCAATATGAGGGCTATTAACACTTCAATATTATAGTACCGTACTTGTTTACATGTTCGATCAGCTGATCCGTAAGGCCTAAGAATGTAAATCACTTAAGGTAGAGATAATACGGATCAGCTGGCCCAATGCTAAAAAAATCCCATTCATAAAAATAATGAAAAAAATTTAAAATGTTCTTCTCTACATCCCCTATCAGTAGGTAAAAGATCAGGTATACAAAAACGAGCTAGTTTTCGAGTTATTAATTTTCAAAGTTGACCAATTTAACATGGAAGTTCCATTTCTCCATGTTAAATTAGAGAACTTTAAAAATTAATAACTCGAAAACTAGCTCGTTTCTGTATACCTGATATTTTACCTACTGATAGGGGATGTAGAGGAGAACATTTTAAATTTTTTTCATAATTTTTATGAATGGGATTTTTTTAGCATTGGGCCAGCTGATCAGTATTATCTCTACCTTAACTACAAAAAAACATTTATGAAAGAACTTTATGATCTAGTGAGATAAGGTTTAGAGTTGCATCAATTTTTTTTGTAGTTACGTGATTTGCATTCTGAGACGACGAATTTTTTTTTTTATTGCATATTTGGATAGAAGACCTCGAGTTATTGTCAATATTTTTTCATTTTTTTAACCTTAAAATCGTCCTGCAAAATGCTGTGACGACATAGTCATGCAAATATTTAACACGCAAGCACAGATAAACACGTTGCATGACTATGACGTCACAGTGTCTTTCTCTTCGATTTTGGGAATATTAGAGGGTTAAAAAAACTAAAAAAAATTCACAAATTTACGACTTTAAATTCTTCTATACAAATATGCAATAAATTTTTTTATGAAGGTTGTCCTTTGTCAATAATTCAATCAATTAATAAAAAAATAATTAAGCTTTTCTGATTCGCAAGTCATATTCACGTTTAATAAACAAATTAATTCTGTTACGCTAAGAATACAATGGAATTAATAAAGATTTAGGTGTTATCAACATATAACACCATAGAGATGGAATTAAGTGTAATTAGAAATTGATTTTAAAAAATGCTGTTAATTATAATTAATTAATTAATTATAAGAATGCGTCGCATTGAAAATAGATTTTAGTTTTAATGTTCTGTTTAACTCAAAACCAAATATACCTCCTGTAAGTTACTGTAAAAGTAAGTGATGTAGCGTTTAATAAGCTATTATAGTTATGGAGTAAAATTTGATAAATTCGTAAAACGTGCATTGTTACTTTGACAATGACCATCCTGCCCAAGGTTTCTGCAGTTCCCCCAGTTCTAACATAACAATAAATGTCACTTATTGTTAGATGCCCAACGTAATATATTGGAACATGAACATACTTTTCATATTGGTTTACATGACACGGCCGTTGGTGTTAAAATTTATGTTAATGAAAGTACACATAAAGAATTAAAAAGTATACCATGCATACAGAATAAAATTATGCCACACTACTACTAAACTTTTTAAAAATATTAAAATATTTTAAATTAATTAATTACGTGTCAATGTGACAATAAAATTTAAATTTAATTAAAGATTCTACAGTATCATATCTACTGAAAGAACACCATACTGTGCTGAGTACATTGCTATTTAATAGCATTATTGTTATTAAAAGGGTATATTAAAGATTATATAATAAATTTAAATATTTAAATTAATTTATTTTTAATAATATGTTATTTATTTGTAAAAACTTATTATTTACAATTTACAATAAAATATATATAATTTGATTTAAAAACAAATTTAAAATATTTGATTTACTATTGAAAACAATTTCAAATTGTTTTTAAGAACTGGATATATATATAATAATTTTTATACTAAACATTTTTTATTATGTTTCCTTTTTTTTTGTAATTTCCATAAAAAGTCATTACTCTATATATTATGAAATGTTAATACTTTTAATTACCACGTAATAATTATCAACATTTAAAAAAAAAAACTGTGAGAAAGCCATGGGTGAAGTTAACCAGAGAAAGTGCATTACTGTAATGATGCAACAAAGTGCATGTTAGTGCAGTAAAAGTAAAAACAGATGGGAATGAAAGTAACGGAAGTTACCGAACATTACAGATTCAAGTGTCCAGTAAAATAGAGAAAGTCTTGTTTAAACATTTTTGTTGCCAAAGGGGGAAAAATAAAGATGCATGAAATTGTATAGGAAATAACAGTATTATAAATTTTATGTAATAGAACATTTTGTCGTTATTTAATATTATACTAGTCGGTAGATGTAATATTTCATAAAAAAAAAATAACGTATTTACAGTGTTTAAATTAACAACATATATTTAATTTATTTCTTTATGTTAAATAATTTTAGTTTAATTTTGCATTTTATTTACAGTAAAATTGTATTTTTTTTAATTTTAATATTAATTAATTAAATTAATTTGTAAACAAATTAACATAATGTGAAAACTTTAATAATTACAGCAGAATATTAGTCTAGTAAAAACAAATTTGTTTACAATTTAATGAGAAGCTTCAACATTGACGACACAAATCTCTCAGCCAATGAAAATCTAGTGCGCGAACTGCGCGCGACGACATGTTCTATCAAGCTTCCTATCCTTTAACCCAGTGGTACCTGGTTTTTTTAATTTTTTCCGACGGTTCTTATGAAGGGCAAGATTAATAATTCATGAGCCACGGGAATGATCACTTTACATGACATAAAAAATATTCGAGATTTTGTGCAGCATAGAATTTGAATGAAAAAATAAATAAGATTTTTCTCCTAACAAACCTTATGGAGCGATGTCAGAATGCGGCGCTGCGGCATTTTTAAGTTAAAGCTTGTCATTTAACTGCAACTACTGCAAGAATATTCATGAATGGTTTAATTTGTATTTATGATGAGCTGAATGAGTTCAATCATTCCAGTAAAGCCACAACGTAATGTACTGTACAACGGAACATACAAAAACGTCAAGTCCTAGTACTACACATGCATGTTTGTCTCGAGCGTTTTTTAAAAAATATATTTTATAAAAATAAATACGAAATATTCCAATTTTTAACTTTAAGAACTGTACAGAAGATTCATCTAATTATCTGATTGTACATTTAGCAACAGAACAAAATGAATTCATCATTTGAATTCAATAATTGTACTTGACGTGAAAAGCCTCTATTAGACGCTTCAAGTCAGCTGATTTTTCGTTGATCCCACCCGCTATACCAAACCTATGTAAAAAAAACGTGAATTCGTTTTTTCACCAAGAATAAGATTTTTCAGGGATAATTCCTTTACGGAACTTTGGTCCAAACTGAAAAATAAAGTAGATAATTCAAGATTTAGATTTTTTTACTTGATTTATAACCGAGAAAAGTTAAAAAAACACTTTGCTTCATTTTCAAGTGCAAGATGGACCTTAGCGACAAACAGTTGCGCAGCGAAAGCGCATCACTTGAAGCCTCCATTGATTAATACATGATGCAAGTTTTGTGTAAATTTGAATTCAACTTGTCTGTCATAACATTGTACTCATTTCTGTTATTATAATTATAAATATTGTCAATCTGAAAATATAGATTAGTATTAGAAGTTCAATATGATGTTCTAACTGACCCAAAGTGTACATTACCACGTATGTCAGATGCACAACAGAGAAAGCTACACGTTAAAACACTCATGTTATTGGCATGTGTTTGAACGACACTGCATCTGATGTTATGTAATTTGTCGACCCAATGTGACTCAAAGTTAACCTAGATTATTTGCAGCGTGACTTGAATGGTAAACTCTAGTTAAATACTCAAAACTATTACTGTCGTGTCATGATTTGAATGATAATAATTTGTTATTGTCAATTGTCATTGTGATTTCAGGCTTGCAATTTAGAAGGAAAAGTGCATAGTTCTAATTAAGTTCGTTTTTTTTTTGTCAATGGGATGACCCAGTAAATTAATATGCATATAGAGAGACACGTAAAAATATACTTATTAGTTTATTGAGTGTCACAATAATTATCAAACAATAATATACCTTTTTTTAACAAAGGGGGGGGGGGGGGTTGATCCCATGAAACATATTTCTAACATGCGTTGCATGGTATAATTATCGAGTATAATTATTCCTCGGCAAAACAATATTAATAAATTAATAACTATTTAATTTGAAAAGATACATTTAGTAATCTGCTGGATGCTGGAGAAGGGAGGTTGGGGGGAGGGGGAGTAGGTTATGCCCCGACCATCCTATCTGAAATTTCCATAGTTCCCTCAGATCATAAAACTATTGAGATTGAAGCTTTGATAGTACGAACAAAATCATTTTCATGTTACACTGTCATTTGGAAAAATAAACAAAATCAAGATTCATACATATTGTATTTACCAATCAATCATTGCTTATATTTCATTTTAATAATTATACGATATTGAATTTTATATGATTTTATTGAATTTGACTATCTACATTTATAAAAAATAAGGTTCCTACTAATTTATAAAGTGTGTATATATTATGTGGGATAAGATGTTTCAAATATGCGATGCAAATCTTCAATTACAAATGGAGACTATATACATATAATTATTATTATACCAAAAACCAATGACATTTGAGAAAAAAAAGTAATTCTTTCAATTATTCTTTGTGATTTTAGTACCAATTTAAGAAACTCTTACTAAATCCGGTGCTAGAAATTTTCCATAGACCGGCCTGTGCGGCATATCCCATGCACTTTAATATTTTAAGTAAACAAAATATATCTTCCGAAAAAAAAAAAAAAAAAAAAATCGTATTGTTTTGCATGACATGTGCAGCCTTATAATTAAAAACAAAACATCAAGGTCTTTAAAAATAAAATCTATACATTTTACGCAACCATTTACAATAACTCATATAACACAAAATGATAATTATTATATCACACAAGATATAATTATTACAAAATAAATCTTATTGTTATCCTTACATAACAATATGACTTTACAAATATCATTGTTAAAAGTATCATAACCTAAAAAAAAAAAAATATATGTCCTAAATATTAAAATAATAGTCATCATGATATAGTATTATATTATTGTCAATGAAGTTTGCCAAAGTTTTTTGTCAGTGACCCATTAATGATAATATACAATCATGGCATAATTTTATACATCTCCAAGACATGTAATAACCAGATTCTCAATGTGATGACGCGTACCTTTCTCCTTTCTTACTTTCACTGATACTTAAAAATAAAAAAAATACGTCTGAGTCATGACTAATAGAAATATGAGGTACAATAGAACTTGCAACAAATTTAACGTTTTTAATTAATTTGTTGTTACTTATAATATTATTGTTTACATCCAATCTGTGATATTTTTATTGCATATTTGGATAAAAGAACTCGAGTTATTGTTGTATAATAAGGGGCATTCACAAAGCCCTAAGGCCACATTTAGGGCTCGATAATTTAAAGCCTGATTTTAGGCATGCTTTTTAGACCCAAAATTTCTGGTCTTAAATTATCGAGCCCAAAATTTGGCCTTAAGGCTTTGTGAATGCCTATTTATAATATATAATTGTTATAGTTTCATAGAAATTTTAGATAATTTGATAACACCCTTAAAATCGTGTTACAAAAAGCTCTGACGTCATAGTCATGTAACGCTAGTCCCTATGTGTTAAATATTAATATGACTATGACGTCATAGCATTTTTTAGTATAAGGGTGTCAGAGGGTCCAATAAATTTGTACGACGATTTGACTTGAGGTTAAATAAAATATACAATAAAAAAATCATACAGGTTTCCCATTTTCATAATAAATTTTATTATGTTACTTCTTACATTTTATTATCATGCTTTTTAATAGAAAGATTCCATTTTAGGATAATTTGACCGCAAAAAAACTAAATAAATTGTTGGTATACTATAATTATAATAGAGGTAGTATATTAAATTGTGTTTATGTTTTTATTGCAAATTAAATTGTATTTTCTAAAGTTCAAAACCAATTTTTGGTAATGACCTTTACCTATATAGAATTATTAAAATGAGTTATTTTTTTATGATACGTGCCCCTTCATGACTTTACTACTAATATATTTAAAGACATTATCAAGCAGACAATGTCTTAAGGTAGAGATAATACGGATCAACTGGTCCAATGCTAAAAAATCCCATTCATAAAAATTATGAAAAAAAAATTAAAATGTTTTCCTCTACATCCCCTATCAGTAGGTAAAATATCAGGTATACAAAAACGATCTAGTTTTCGTCGAGTAATTAATTTTTAAAGTTCTTTAATTTAACATGGAGAAATGGAACTTCTAGCTATGTTAAATTAGTCAACTTTAAAAATTAATTACTCGAAAACTAGTTCGTATTTGCATACCTGATATTTTACTTACTGATAGGGGATTTAGAGGAAAACATTTTAATTTTTTTTCATAATTTTTATGAATGGGATTTTTTTTAGCATTGGTCCAGCTGATCCGTGTTATCTCTACCTTAAATAAAATAAATATATAATAATATATATGTATACATATAAATTTATATACTGGGTACTTTTCTTACCATATAATAACAAAAGTTACAAATATACATATCTTTTAAGTTTTAGCTTTAACGATGAATCTCAGTTACTTCGGAGTCAAAGAATATTTCCCTGCAAACGAATCGAATGAAATAAATTTTAAAAAATCGAGAATGTTCTAAAACTTAATCGCTTATGGTTTGAGCAAATTCAGTCTTGCAGTTTTCTTACAACAGCGCCATTTCCAGTTTTCGTCCATAAGGCCAATGTTAAATATCTACCTCAGTTTTCACAAAACTGATAAGACAGATTCGCTTCAAAATTTGTATGCCACCTATTGATGGCGAGTTCTAAGTCTCCTGCAAGTCTTGTTGCATTCAGGCGGTACGATTGCGAGATATCAACCTACTGAGATTAATCCGCTGAGGGAAAGTTCATACTGTCTCGAACCTTACGTACATTTCAAGTTTTAAAGGTTATTAAAATACGAATGACTGCTATAAACGTAATCTATTTTTATACTTTTATTTTTTGTTTTTGTTTTTTCAAGTGGGGGTCAGTGATCCTCAAGTGTTCCCTAATTAAATATTTTTCAGGTTTATAGAAAATTTGATTTTTACCAGCAATCTGTAATTATTAAAGCTATTAATTTGAAATCCCTATTAAGGAGTTTTCTGATGAGAAGAAGTTATTTTTCTCTAAAATATGCCAAATAAAAGATTTTGATTATTGTATATTTTTTACATAGGTTTAGATGGTAGGTGTAGGAACTTCTCAAAATCAGCTGACTTAAGTCTCTATTAAAAAAATGTGTTAATTTCCTGAAAGGTTGCTATCGGCGCTAAGAATCTCTATTCACTAATTGAGTTTGATGATTTAATTACTTCGTTATAAAAAATTAATATTTATTCAACCATATTTCAATTAATTTTATACTACGCGTATTATATATATATATATATATATATATATATATATATATATATATATATATATATATATATATATATATATATATATATATATATATTATATATATATATATATACATATTATAAACCTTTGTATAAATAATATGCTATAATAAAATCATTTAATGCATTATATAAACTAAAAGTGTATGTAATATAATGATAGTATGAATTAAATTAATAATTTCTAAAATATATCGCAACAGATATACTATATAAATAATATATAAGCGCAATGGCCTTATTGCATGCATGTATTGCATGTGTAATTATTGCAAATTACATATTATTATTATTTTATGCAATTATTGTTTGGTTATTAGTTATTATGCACCTTTGTTAATACGGTCTTTAAGAAATTGTCTGATAAAATTGTTGCTATATTTTGAAACATGTTAATAACAATCATTGCAATATTTAGCTATTTATTATTATTTTCTATGCTAATATTTATTTAAATATTTTAAATTTGTGTCATCGGGTCGAAAGTTTGGACTTTCATGTTAAGAATATTTATTTTGTGATGACATTTTTACTAAATTTCCTCTTCCTGACAAACATACAAATAATTGCAAACTTCCTTTATTTGTGGTAGTATTTTATATACACCAATATTATTAAACCCTGGCTGGTACAATGTCATGTAAATATTAAGTGAAATAAAAAAAAAAAATCATTTAAATTTATTTAGTTTATTTAGAATAACAAGTTAAAAAATTAAATAAAAACTTCATTTATTTTAAATGAAATTCAATTCAGACAAATATTTTACACAATTTATTTGCTAATTTTATTATTTGAATATTTTAAATATTACCAAAGATTTAGTTTAGATTATAAAATATACCAATTAAATAAAAAAATAAATAATTTAAAAAATAAAATATTAATACAATTAGATTGTTATTGCTATCTCTATCCATGGTTTCCAACAAAAATGATCATTAAATACTTAAAAATATATGAAATGCACTAGGTATCTGAATAAGGGAGTTGCTAATTTGATAATGCAAATAGGCCTAAATTTAACACCAAATTAAAACTGCAATAATTATTAATAATTAGATAGTACATAAACGGGTCACATATCCGTCCTTCCGTAAACTTTTATTTTTTTACTAATTGGAAAAATCAGATTAATTTATGAGAAATTATTTTATCAGTAGCTGAAATTAGGACAAAGAAAGTATTGAATTTTAAAGAAAATTACTAATTATTATTAACAAGAAAACACGAACTAATTTTGTTGAAAGAAATGTTTATTTTTATGATTCATTTTCCACGTAACTCTCACTCAAAAACTTAAAATCTTCAAATTATTTTCCACCATAATTTAGTATAAGAGATAGGTATAATTTTCTCGAATTTTATACGTATCATTTAGAAATAGATTCAATGAACTTTTATACATGCGAGTGTATTGCAGATTTATATACGGAGAATGTGCAATGCAGCGAGTGTTGAGTGGGCGAATGGCTGAGGCCACCGACCGCTGCACACTTTATCAGCTTTTAACTCAGCAGTTTGTTTATAATATAAAGAGGTAGAGCGTGGCGCAGTGCATTGACCGGCTTTTGATAGATCACCGAAGTCGAGCGTGGTTAGCTTTTGGATAGATGACCGTTTCATAAAAAAATTACAATGCTCCCTGCGGTAAATTCGTCTCGCTTTCCACTCATTGTAGTGATGCACTTGTGTGTGGTTCCCCAGGCTTTGGACATCGCTTTGGTCCATTGATAAAAAGTTGAGGTGTCCGTCCTGATTGAGGCTTTCAACGGTTCCTTCAGTCTCACCTTTGCAAATACTGGGACGCGTAACAGGCCGTGGCCACCATCCTTTCCCTACCTTATACCTACTACCCCGCCGTGAGCTCCAAGCTCTTAGCGGTGTATCCCTGTAAAAAAAAAATAATAATAATTATAATAAATAAATAAATAAATAAATAAATAAATAAATAAATAAATAAATAAATAAATAAATAAATAAATAAATAAATAAATAAATAAATAAATAAATGAATAAATAAATAAATAATAAAATAAAAAATCACAAGGCTAGGAGAGTTAGAATTTCTGCACTAAGGTTCATATTTAACTTGATTTCGTCGGAAATGCTCGGGTGTCTTTCGGCTCGGCCAGTGAAATTCTTTGTTACAAAATACACAAATGACGGAACACTATGAAAAACAAGTTAAATGTGAACCAGAGTATATACGATGCATTGTAATGATGTATAATTTCAAGTTTTACTATAATATATCTTATACATGAGCCGTCATATATCAGTTTATTTTAGTCGGGAATGTTCGTGAATCTTCGGCTCGTGTTCCACTAATCAGAAAGTTCGTTACAAACTCTCTACCAATGACAGAAGAGGTTAAAAATTAGACGAAAACTCCCTTTATTATTAAATATGATTGTCAATTTAAATTGGAGTTTTATTTAAGGTAGAGATAAAGCCGGTCTGCTGTTCGACGTAGGTCCCTTTGATAAACCTTAGCAAATTCACAACAATTCTGAAATTTTTTTGAGAGGGGGATGTTAGTGCCTAAAAGCCATAGAAAAAGTTTCAAAACAATTTAACGAGACGATTTTTTTAAATTAATTTTTTAGTTTGTTAAAAAAATTAATTAAAAAAAATCGATTTGTTAAATTGTTTTGAAATTTTTTCTATGGCTTTTAGGCACTAATATCTGCCTCTCAAAAAATTTTCAGAATTTTTGTGAATTTGCTAAGGTTTACACCGTTTACATGTTAATCAAAGGGACCTACGTCGAACAGCTGTTCGGCGTTATCTCTACCTTAATGTTTGTATATATAGCATGCTAAGATTTTATGGCCTTCTGGCCTGGTATAAAAAAATTAAATTAAAAATTAATGATGAAAATAATTTCTAATTTAATTATTGAATATAACAAATTTCACGGTTGAAATATTTCACTAATATTATACTTTCTTATTAAATAAACAGCAATTTTCTATGTGGGTGTATATAATCATTTTATATATGGAGCAACAAAAGACCACAGAAAGTATTGTTGTTAAGAAAGTACAATAATAAATCGTATTCATTGAATCATATAACATAAAATAATAATTATATGGTGTCTTGATCCCAAAAAGTTTAGTTACACTTTCGAATTTATCACTTTAATATATCATAATTATTTAACATAACAAAAATATCTCCTACTTTCCCATGCTATAACATTATAAAATAAGCCTTATTAACAATATGCAGTATAAGTTACGCTACAACAAACACCGTTATGAGCACGTGCTCTATTACATCCTATATTTGGGTGTCTGAAATGTCAAAAAGGTCTAAAATACAATACTTTAACATGTAAACTCGACTTTATGGTTATAGAAGGTGAAAGTCAGGATCCGCTTATGCCTCTCCCACCTATTTTTAGTCACCTGTCAGATATAAGCGAAAATCAAGGTAAAGGTTATTATAATTGCACATTCTTTTACATGTCACGCTTCTTTTACGCATTTATAATTATTATTAATATACATTTTTTAATTGAAGTCGGGATTATACAGTACAATCTTTGTTATTATAGCGTCAAAATTAATATTAAAAAATAAATATAAAATATGCTTACAATTTTCTTGTTATAAAATAAATTTTCTTTAAGAAATATATAAAAAATTACATCCTTTACCATCCATGATAATATATTATTATATTTTTATGCTCTCTTTATTAAAATTCCAAGTGCAGAATTAAGAGATGATAACGAAACACTATTATTTCTATTGCTAGACAATGATTTATTTCTGAAATTATATATAAATATTAAAATTTGTGCATTTTATGCTACATTCCAGTTTTGTCATATATTTTTATTATTTATTAATTGCATAATAAGGTTATTAATTACATATATATTATATTAAAAATTAAAATTCAATTAATTTATTAATATTGAAAAATTTCAATATAAAAAATAATAAAAGTAAAAAATTATATTTTATATATTTTTTTAAGCTCTTCAAACTTTAAATGGTCATCATTTAATTAATAATTTGGGATAGTGCATAATTATTATGCATTTGTAAAAATTTTCATTATTAGGAAGCATGATAAAAAATAAACTTGATTAATGTTAAGACAACTTGTTTTTCCAAGTTGTCTTAAAACATCGAAAGTATATGCAAACCATAAAAAAGGACCAAAAAATGTCATTAATAATTTTAGACCAATTACGAATTCATCTGTATTTGCTAAACTACTCGAAGGAACAATGGATGATCAAATTACTAATTATAGGACTGAGAATAATTTAATAACCCCTTGTCAGCATGGATTTTTAAAAAATCGCTCCACTGATACTGCCATGTTTGATCTCCTAAGTTATGTTCATTCAGCATTGAACCAAAACCTATTCTGCCGTGTTATATTTTTTGATTTGTCAAAAGCTTTTGACAGTTTAAATAAAAATGTTATTCTTCATAAGTTTGATAACATTGGAATTGAAGAAAATAGTCGAAATTTAATAGATTCTTATTTGACAGATCGGCAACAATATGTCGAGGTTAATGCTATATTAGATGGACACTGTTCTTCTTTTATTTCTAATAAATTAATTGCCAGTTAATTTAGGGGTGCCACAAGGAGGGAAGGTTTCTACGACCCTTTTTAACACTGGCACAAATGATTTACCTGAACATGTAACTAGTGCTGTCTTGGTTAAATATGCAGATGACGTCACAGCTATAGTTACGGCTGATTCTGAAGACGAACTTGTACGTAAAGCTAGATTAACTATAAACGAGATACTATCATGGTGTAATGATAATAGACTCATCCTTAACATATCTAAGACGGAGTTTATACAGTTTCACTCATCTCGTCAAATTCCAAGTCATAGTTACTTATTGCAAATTTGTAATGAAACCATTAAGAGAGCTGAGTCTGTTAAATTTCTTGGTCTGCATGTTAACGAGTGTTTAGATTGGAGTGTGCACGTAAACTCAGTATGCAAAAAGATCAATTCAGCAAATTTTATGTTATATACTATCAGAAACCATGTTTCAGTGGAAACTCTTTTAACTATTTATTATGCATATATTTACTCCCATTTGGCTTATGGTATTATTCACTGGGGAAGTAAGGCAGCCCTACTAAATAGATGCTTTGTTTTGCAGAAACGAGCTCTCCGTACTATATTAAAGCTGCCCAAGGGACAGTCCTGTGTATCTCATTTTAGAAATCTAAATATGCTCACTGTTCCGTCTATTTACATCTTAAACTGTGCTTCATTTAAAAAATCCCACCCTAACCTTTATTTGCAGAATGATAATGTTCATAATTACAATACCAGGAATAAATCCAATGTTGTTACAGACAAATTGAACTCTAATTTATACAAATCTTGTGCAATGTATCAAACGGCCAAAATATATGAATTTCTGCCAAAATGCCTAAAAGATATAAATGATTGTAAATTGTTCCGAAAGAAGCTAAAAAATGTCCTTATAAGTAAAGAGTTCTATTCAGTTAAAGCTTTTGAGAGCAATAAATTGCCTGAGAGTATTGTATCCTTATGATTTAAAACCTGGTTCATATTTTTTGTTAATATTGTGGTTCATTTTTTTTATACTTATTTTTTTCCTTTGTTATATTTATAAAGTGTTGCGTTTTGATGTTATGTATGTTTGTTAATATTAAGTTTTTTTGACATGAACATATGTTGTCTTGTACAATCGAAAAAGTTCGAATAAAAAAAAAAAAAAAAAAAAAAAAAATAATAATGGACCCCCAAACTGTGGCTTTATGTATCAAAATTTAATTCACATCACATGTAATGATTTTTTTAAAAAAAAATTCAACTTCAAAATCTGTTTTGATGATAACGTATTAAAAAAGTCGAAATAATTATCAATTAATTTAATTTTGATTTTCTGCTTTGCTTTCTAACTTCCTGACTTATTTATATATGAGTATCAAAACAAGAGTTTAGCAAAAAATAAATACTTTATTCAAATTAAGAAATCTCCAAAATGAAAAGTTTCTTTAACTTCGAATTTCAACTTATAAAAAAAAAAAAAAAAAAAAAAAAAAAAAAAAAAAAAAAAAAAAAGCTTTTAAGAATTTTTATCCATTCAATTTTTGGATTTTTACTAAAATTATCGATTATGATAATATGTTTCTAAAAAATTTCACTTGATAATTTTAAATATTTTCCGAAGGTTTCATCATAATTGAATCAGCGAAAGTTCAAAAATCGTTTCGATAGGCGTTCTCCAAAATTTGCATACACCAGTATTTGACCTAATGTATGGGAAATAGAAATCGAGAGTATTAAATAATGTATTTGATTTGTTTATTGGTTCGAATATAGATAAGTCCTTGTCATGAATGCATTGATTGGATATAAATATAATACAGACAATCCTAAAACAAATAAAATTCGACATGCATTACATACATTTTACATGACATATATAACATGTATTGGAAATATATCTATTAAATACGTACAACACAGTGTATAATCATAATAATAGCCTAGACCAATTGATTGATCCATTTTAATTAAATCGGTTATTTTGATAATAATACATCAAATTTATTGTATTTGAAATCATATACATTGCAAACAAGCAACTCTGTTTAAATGGTATCCTTTTATTTGATACTCTGCTTTGTATCTTGTGTTAAGTTTCCAAAATATATTTTTTTGAGTAAATATTGAAGAAATTTAAAAACAATACAAAGAAAACAAATAATTAAGACTAATTAATTGCATAACTAAAATTCAAACAATTAGCATAATCTTACTAATATGACAGGTACAATTTAACAAGTTTTTTTTTACACTTTTTTTATTCTAATTTAAAACACACTGATTTATTACTGAATAATATATTTATATAATAAAAATCGTAAATAATATATAACAATGTATATTAATTTGTAAATTTATATTGCATTTTTACAGCTAAATATACTTATAATTTTGAGTTGAATTTGAGTTTAAATTTTATTTACTTTGTCTATAAAAGTACGCTTCTGTACTATAATCCTTTTAAAAATAAATAATTCAATGATATCTTATCCCAAACAGTACAAAAATGCTCTATAATTATAAATTAATTAAAAAAAATAGCAAGTATTTCTAGAAGGTCCTTCAGGATATTATGTAAGTTAAAAAACAGGATTATATCCGACTCATTGGTGATATTACATGAATGAGGAAAACTTCGATCATTTTGTAACAGAAAGTAAAAGTGGAAGGAAGAAACTAGAAGACCCCAGACGAAATATCCGCTTATATAGGGCAGTCACATCACGTAACGGATTGTCCGCCCACTGCAACACCTCCAGCAATAGCGGCGGGGTAATGGGTAGAGATAAGGTAGGGAAAGGATGGTGGCCACGGCCTGTTACGCGTCCTTGCATTTGCTGAAGTGAAACTGAGGAAACCGTGGAAAATAACCTCGGTCAGGACGGACATCTCTATCAATGGACCAAAGTGATATTCAAAACCTGGAAAACCACACACAAGTGCATTAATGCGCTAGGTTGAAAATGCTTATATATATATTTTTTATTATTATATAATTTATATATTTTAAAACAAAAATTGAAAAAGTATACGTACTAAATTTTGTATTCCGATAACATCGGATAAAAAGGAAATTATTTATAACTAATAGCTCTTTAATATAATATGTTATCTTTAATTTATTTTTAATTTTTATTATATTTCTCTCAGGATTACATAAATTACCAACAATATAAGTAAGACAGATGCAGGAGATTCACTAACAGTCGATCCCCGAAGGATGTAAAGTGAAAAGTGTTTACATAACTTGCAAAATTCTTCAAACACGTCATAAATCACACCGCCAACACAAAATTATTCACCACTAGCTAGAAGTTACGAACGGAAAGTAAAAAAGAAAGCAAAGGTGGTTGTCACTACTTTCTGTCCTTCTTTGCCGTCACTTTGAACGTCGATCTTGCAAGGGTATTCGGGTCACCGGGTCACCGCAGTAGCACGCAGAAAGTAATTGCTGCATTTATATCGAATGTGGATCAAAAAGTGATTCAAACTGCTGCATTTATGTCGAATGTGGATCAAAAAGTGATTCAAACTGCTGCATTTATGTTGAATGTGGATCAATAGCAGAGAGATGGTGTGATAGGAAGTTTTACAGAGCAATATAATAATTGATAAATTCATCTCGCTTTCCACCCAGTAATGCACTTGTGTGTGGTTCCCCAGGCTTTGGACATCACTTTGGTACATTGATAAAAAAGGAGAGGTGTCAGTCCTGACTGAGGTTTTCCACAGTTCCCTCAGTCTCACTTCAGCAAATGCTGGGACGTGTAACATGCCGTGGCCATCATCCTTTTCTTACCTTATCCATCCCCATTACCTCGCCGCGAGCTCCAAGTTCATGGAGGTGTATCCTTGTAAAATAAATAAATAAATTTTAGATATTTATATATTTTCACAGCCAAGCAACAAATTGATAGATTAAAACATTTATAATTATGTAAAATTTGCGAATTATTAAAATATTTATTATAATACAATGATTATTAATGTGGCTGATCATGTCATAATTTATTTTTCAATACAACTACGAATGTGATTGATTAAGAACCTAATTAACCTTGTAGGGTAATGTAATTTATTAAAAAATATATAAAATAATTAAAAAAAACTATTTAAAAAATTGTTTTAACATTTTCAACAATATCAATTTTAAAATTTTATAATTGTTTTTCACATAATTTTTAACAAATTTTATTGTAAAATATTTTAAATTTAAATGCTTTTTTTTAATAATCCTGTTGCTGTAATATTGAGATAAATAATTTTTTAATATTAATTTAATTATATTTATTAAAATACCTTATGTAATGGGTGATTTAATGCTATTTAAAGGAATCAAAATACGATTAAAATATTAAATTGACTTCCTATAAACGTTTTCAGTATTCTTTCCAACGCTACATTTTTATGTTTATTTGATAATAGACTATTACATAGCAACATAGTACTTGCCTGTATATTGGAACCAATAAATAAATCAAACCATGAATGGCGAGATAAAAAAAAAACAGTTATGACAAAAAATACTCTCTCTCTCTCTCTCTCTCTCTCTCTCTCTCTCTCTCTCTCTCTCTCTCTCTCTCTCTCTCTCTCTCTCTCTCTCTCTCTCTCTCTCTCTCTCTCTCTCTCTCTCTCACTTACACTTTCCACGTCTACTTAAGGTAGAGATAACGTCGGTCAGCTGTTTTTTTAGCTCCATTTGATTAAAATGTAAACCTTAGCAAATTCACAAAAATTCTGACAATTTTTTGAGGCAGATATTAGTGCCTTAAAGCCATAGAAAAAATTTCAAAACAATTTAAGGAGCCGATTTTTTTTTTTAATTAATTTTTTAGTTTGTCTCTCCATGGGAAAGCCCTATGCTGAAAATTAAATAAATTAATTAAAAAAAATCGGCTCGTTAAATTGTTTTGAAATTTTTTCTATGGCTTCTAGGCACTAATATTGGCCGACGTTATCTCTACCTTAAGTTGCAAAAAAAACGACAGAAATCACGGAAATTATTTCAGTACATAAAACCTTAATATTGTCGCGGTCTACTTTGACCGGACATACTTATTAGGGGAGGGGGTTGTTGAATTTACTACTATTTAAATAAAAACCCATATATCCTATGGTCACTATTTATTTTATTCAAACTTTAAGGGTCGACGAAAACATACATTACCAAACTCCTCGGAGGGATGGCACGCTCCTCACCGTTTCCTGTCCAGTCCCGGTCTCACACCCTGGCCTGGCTCGCTCCTACACTTCTCTCTTGCTGCGTCAGCTATCCTGACACAGCTCGAGCGGAAGCGAAGAGGCGACAGCACCAAGAATGCCTTACCTTTGAACTGTACAGTAAACTGCACAAGAACCAACACCCTCCTTCTGTGACAATATTATTAACACTGCAAACAACAGCTTTATAACTATAATATGTCACAGCACTTAGGTATTATATGACATTCACGTAAAATATTTTCTTCAAGAGGAAAATTCTGTTACAAAAAATAGCAAACTCATCACTGTCAAATGTTTGCGTAATAATTTTAGGAGGAAAATACGTACAGAAAATCGTCATGAAAAAACGAAAGTTGTTTTATTTACTTGTAATTATTATACAGTTTCTTTACGGAGTAATAAAGATTTGTGAGAATGATGCAATGTTTTTGTTTTTATGTTTTTTTACGTCGATGTTTTTACTATACAATATCTTACTAATTTTGTTGAAGATTACAGAAAATGAAGGGAGTTTTATGATATTTAAGAAACTGCGAAAATCTCAAAAAAAAATATTTATGATTAAACTTATTTTTTAACAATATTAAGTACAACTCGGAACACCACAAACGATATAGTCTGTCAAGCGAGAGTTTGACCCTCGATATTGACGGAATCGATATATTTGCACTTCCGGTTGTGGGTTATGCCATGGCAACCAGAAGCGGAAATCGATAAAAATCGGCAATATCGATGGTCCTACTCTCGCTTGCTGGATTATACCCCTGCCTGATTTGCTGTCAAGAGACAAAGAGATGCATAATATATATGTTATGCTAAAAAAGCGTTATTTTGCAATTAAAACAAATGGAGTCCAAAAGGTAGAGATAACGCCGAACAGCTGATCGACGTAATGCCCTTTGATTAACATGTAAACTTTAGCAAATTGACAAAAATTCTGAAATTTTTTTGAGAGGCAGATATTAGTGCCTAAAAGCCATAGAAAAAATTTCAAAACGATTTAACGAGACGATTTTTTTTATTAATTTTTTTAATTTTCAGCATAGGGCTTTCCCATGGAGAGCCAAACTAAAAAAATTAATTTAAAAAAATCGTCTCGTTAAATGTTTTTGAAACTTTTGCTATGGCTTTTAGGCACTAATATCTGCCTCTCAAAAAAATTTCAGAATTTTTGTCAATTTGCTAAGGTTTACATGTTAATCAAAGGGGATTACGTTGAACAGCAATTAATTACCTTTAATTAACGAGACAAATAAAGGAAGAGTAATATAATATAAGAAATAATTTAAGAATAAATTGATAATTATTTATGAAAATCTTGAATCAAAAAAGTATTTTCATTTTCATATGCTCTTCTTTGAAGTATACCATATTATTATTTTTATTAAAACATTATGATTAGACTTGGAGAAAATGAACGTGTTGCAGAGTATAATATATTTCCATAGTTTTTTCTATATTTCATTTTGTTACATTATATTGTTATTATAACTTCAAGTTATGTAAACATAAAAAATATTGTTGATAAATATAACGTTATTGTTACGCAAGTGAAGTGCATTGTTCCATTAAGTGCCGTTCATTAACAACCGTACATTACACCATTGTCATTACATGCATGACCTTTACTTTCAATTATATTAATTATATTAATTATAAAGTAAGTAGCTATTATTATTAATTAATAATTAATTAAATGTTACGTATCTTTGATTGCTACTTAATTGATTGTCCTACATAATTCCACAACAACTGACATATTAGCAGAAAAGGGTACAATACCACAATAAAATTTTAATTTTAAAAATTAAATTAAATTTATGTAGCAAGGCCATTCATGATAAAAAGCCTTTTTATATCATGAGCAAGGCAAAAGTCAACTAGATAGAATATTTATTTAATTATTATTATAGTTTTTATTGAACATTCTTACATTTGTACAAGAAACAACATGAAAATAATTCAATGTGCAACTTAAATATTAAAAACAATGTAATATGCTTTCAAATCAAATCAGATTATTTATTAATCTTCCTAATTTTCATTTTTGCAAACTAGCCTGGTTTCGTTTACCAACTTTGGTGAATATCTTTATAAAAATATGGTTTGGTAAAAAAAATCAAAGGTATTTTTTTTTAATTTAAAATATTTAATTAAATAAAATAGAAATATTATTTTTTTAATAATTTGTATATTTAAAATTATCATTTTTTTTTTATTTGTGTGAAAGTTTCTTTGTCTATCATATATTTTTGTTTATTAGTTTGTCAATTATTGAAAAGTTTAAATAAATAAAAGCATTTAGACAATTTGTACACAGGGAGTTTGTGTAAATAATAAAACGTAGGCAAAATTTCAAAGATTCTTCTTGCATACTAATTTCCTGAAATGCAGCTCCAATAGATGGAGATGATAATAAATTTGTAATTTTCATAATTTCGGAGATAACCCATTTTTAGTCTTAAATTATTTTAATTTTAGCTCATCTCCATATAGACTATGACAAAAAATGTTCAGACAAAATAAGTCAGAAAAAGTCAGCTGTTATGAAATTTTATTTTATTAATAAGAATTAGAAGACACACTTTGTTAAAAATAGAAAAATAAAAGATTATAAAATAAAAAAAATAGATCATCATATTATAATTCGCAATAAAAGTCGCCTCTCCTTTTCTTCGCAAAGTGCATGTAGAGCGTGGAATGCAGCAAGCCCCGTCTCATCTTTTCTATGTCGGAGAACAACTTCTTGCAGATCATCTTTGTGTGTCGTCAAGAAATTATAATAACGATATATTTTATTATCACCTTTTGATGCAGAATTTGATAAGCATTTTTTTTAAACGGGTCTTTCAACATACGTCATAAAACAATATGACGTCACGATTTTTTAGGCAAAACATTGTCAATGGCATAGTAAATACGTAATAAAGTTGGTCTAGAAATTAATTTCTCCTGGCTGTTCGTATCATTTTTCTTAGAATTTTCTTAAATAAATTATGATTAGAAGACTTAGAATTTTTATTCATAAATGGTGACAAGAAGAACCAATATTATTGAAAAAAAAAAATATTTGGTGACCAAAACTGTTATTAGGCCTGTTCGTAAACCCTGCTCGGTGTACACTTTTACACCGTTTTCTTACACCAGCGCAGAGGGTGGAGTAGGGAGTGCAGTGCAGATGACGTCACGATTTTTGTTCGTAAACTTGCTCAGAGTACACCGAGCAGGGTTTACGAACAGGCCTATTAGTAATAAGTTATTAGAACCTGCACATATTTATTTAATAGAATTTAATACCATATATATTTTTGTCCGTGTATTGAAGAGCTACCTATTAATGATGACATACAGGTGACAAAGACATTATTAGACACTTAAAAACGTTGTTTGTTTGTCGAGATCTTATATGATAAACAGGATGTGTGTTAGGAAACATTTGATAATTAATTATTTACATTTAATCTTCGTCACTATAAAAACAATAAACATTTTATTAAGTGTGAACGCAAGGACAAGGCTAATTTACATAGTTTTATTATTTTGTGTCATTTTTATTGAATCAAAGAATTTGATGTGTACCCATAGATGCATGTCCTTTACGTTTATGTGCACACCTCTGGACATCATCAAGGTGTATAGAGGTTTATATGTACCACTCTGGACAGTGCCTCACTTGCTAGAGCTGCAGCTTCAATAGTTAAGGGCATTGGATGTAGCACCGGTAGTTGGCAACACTGACGTATCTTCACTATGTTAATTTTTGATCATTGCTCCTCGGAGTAATTTTTATGCTAGAGCTAAGCTGATTGCTGTATTATCAAGATAATTAGTAGCCCAAGTGCACAATTTGGCTAAATAAAGCCTGATTTAAAGAAAAGTATTTTTTAGTAATTTTTTAAATTTACATGCATTTTTTTAAAATATAAAAAAAAATACTTTTCTTTAAATCAGGCTTTATTTAGCCAAATTGTGCACTTGGGCTACTAATTATCTTGATACTACAGCAATCAGCTTAGCTCTAGCATAAAAATTACTCCGAGGAGCAATGATAAAAAATTAACATGGTGAAGATACGTCAGTGTTGCCAACTACCGGTGCTACACCCAATGCCCTTAAGTCTATTATTAAGTCTATGTCTATGTTATAGACTAAGTCTATGTTATTAAATATTAGAAATATTTTCACTTACATATTTATACATGAAAAGAAAGCGAGTGTGTTCAATGCATTTGTAATGATAATTTGAAATATTATATTAGAACACAGATTTTACTGTGATATATTTATAAGATGATGTCAAGAAGCCTATGATGCATTAATGTTACGTCCTTGCTATTACAAACAGTTATACCTGCCACCTCCAGTAACTATCATAATTATGTTATTATTTATTACAGCGTAGATTATAGTGGTATAAATATTATAATTAATCTTTATCATATTATTACACACTTAATTTAGTTTATTTTTCATCGAATTAGTTATAAAAAAAATTAAGTGTTTTCACTAAAATTAGTTACGCCTATTTAAAAAGGAATTCTCTAACTTTTTACTTAAAAAATTTCAATTGTTTTTTTTACTAAAGAAATCAAGTTTATACCGCAAATTTTAGCTACTTTTTTTTTCTTCGTATTTTACTTTCAAATATTTTACAAAAAATTTATAATCTTTTTGTGACTTACTCCACTAACTTTTGTTTATACTTGAACAAACAATGACCCACAAAATTACAGAAGCGAAATATCTTTTGTTTTTATTTTATAGATTTTTTTATTGATATATAAACTATCGTTAGTATCTAAAGTAAAACAATAAACTTTGATTCTTTTAATTAAGTGCATGAACTAGTTTATATGCTTTATTGTTAATTATTAGCTGTGCATTTGAATTTTTTTCAATGATTTAGGTGACAATATAGGCGCGTTCACTTCGTATTGTTAATTATTTTTTGCATTATATACCTTTCTCCTTTCAATTAATGCAAAAAGTCAGAGAGAGAGAGAGAGAGAGAGAGAGAGAGAGAGAGAGAGAGAGAGAGAGAGAGAGAGAGAGAGAGAGAGAGAGATTGCTAACAACGTATTTAAAATTAATTTAAGAACAATTAATTATAACACCTGTTGTGCGATATAAACTAATTGATCTAATTTAAAATCTGTGTATATACTCGTATAATTACAATGGATGCATATATTTCTAAAATATTGCATGGACATTTTATAGCTCTAATACAGTGAAATATATAATATCTTTAAAATATTATACAGGTCACACTTTAAATATAATGCTCTAAATTATTATAAGTTCATATGTTATAGTATTTTTCAATATTTGCTGTTAAAATATTTAATAATAAATTCAAGAAATAAAATAAAAAATTGTAAAATCTTAATACCCACACTCTAACTAGGAACAGACACAAAAGTTATATGGATAAAATGGTGTTAAAATGTCATACTTGGGGACAAATCATGACGTAGGTGTTGTAGACATATTTGTACAATTTGTCAAGAAATACAATTTTCCAGAATTTTATCAACGACAGCTATTATAAATATGACGTAGAATTGAATTGTAAGAAATTTTATCCGGAATTTGACACTTAACACCTTTCTATTCTATCTGATATCAATGATAATTAAAAAAATTTGAAGCAGCGATGCGTATTTCCGCTTATACGCATGGTCTTATATTATATACCAGACGAAATGCATTTTTAATGTTTACTATATTTTTTATATATGAATAAAAATGTCAGATTTGCCACAAAATAATTTGTAGGTTGATTAATTGGCAAATTATTATATAAATATTATAAGACTTTTTACAACGAGGGTTATAATTATAATAACTATTTATACATAACAATTCACTAGTCTAAGTGTATACAAAAAATACCAATAAACATGCATGAAAATTAAATATTTATTTTCAAATTTCATAATAATTATATCAATGCCTGTTTATTCTATACTCAATATTAAAAATTTGATTATGTTTTTAATTTACTATCACTGAGAATATTAATTTAAGTGCACAAATATTTTTGGCCTTATTGACACTGTTTTACGTTTTTTTGTGTCAGACTTTAGATAACAGTTTTGACATTACACTAAATTTGATCCGACATTTATTTACAATATTTATTCAGAACAGACTACTATAGTCCCATTGCAAAGAACAATAAATCATAAATTTAAGGGGCATTCACAAAGTCTTAAGGCCACATTTAAGGCTCGATAATTTAAAGTTTGATTTTAGACGTGTTTTTTAGACCCAAAATTTCTGAGCCTTAAATGTGGCCTTAAGGCTTTGTGAATGCCCCTTATATTATCATATTCATTATAATAATAATTGGTTCATAATTATCAGGTGTGCTAATGAATAATTGACAAGTATATAAAATAAATACCTAAATTCCAATTCAACCCACGTATATATATGTACGTGCAAATCGGTCAAAAATATCCTCACATGAAATATGTTTTAACAACAAGACTTATATCCTCCTTCACTTTCTATAGTACAGCATGTTTTCCTATGAGAATTTTACTTTATGTGTAGATCTTTATGTTTATTTTTTTACATTTTCTGGCATGGAGAGAATATTGCTAACAAGGTTACTTCACTTATACTTATATATTGAAATTGTATTCATAAATTACTATAGCAAATATTGTAAGTCTTAGCAAAAAAAAAAAATGAAGGATGAACATGTTGTAAATTATGTTAAGGAGGATCATAAACTTTTTTTGCAATTATATACCTTATGTTATATGTAAATAAAGTTTATTTGTGAAGTATGGTTAGAGGGTACTTATATTGAGATGACAAAATTTCAAATACAATAAATTTCTATTTAAATATTATATTTACAAAAAAATTTAAGTTGGAGTTAAAATTTGCGCATTTACTGTTGTCGCTGATTCGCTGATTCAACAATTAGCATGCATATATCAGTGGTTAATATATTTGCTTGAATAATTACATTCAATATTGTGATTTATTGTCGAAAATTTTCAAAGAGAAATGTACACAATAAATGTATTTTGAAGGAACTTATAATTCATTGAAAGAGTTAATTGAAAAAATACTTAATGGGCGCGATTTTACGAAGAAGTTAGCCAGGTTTCTAACCACGTTTAGATTAACCACGTTTAACTAGGTAGTTTAACACGTAACAGGTATAGTTAAACGTGGTTAACTTAAACGTGGTTAAAAACCTGGCTAACTGCTTCGTGAATCGCCCTCAATATATTTACTGTCGTTATAATTTTTCATGCACGCAATTTATTGGTCGTTCATTAATTAAGATTTTATTTTTAGACAACAATGTTATGAATTTAATAATGAAATGTAGTCAGGTTGCTTCACTTTTAAATCTTACAAACAAATATTAAATCGATTTAAGGATTTAATGACAAGCATGACGTCATAATCTTGAATCAACCATAACAATGAAAAATATATGATTATTGTAAAATCGCAAGTCACAAGTGATGATTTATATTTATTATTTATTAGCATCATACTTTACATACTTAATTGTAGAAAGAGAACGATAATTTACTTGGGTGAAACATAACTTACTATAATCAAGAGAGAAGAGAGAAGAGAGAGAGAGAGAGAGAGAGAGAGAGAGAGAGAGAGAGAGAGAGAGAGAGAGAGAGAGAGAGAGAGAGAGAGAGAGAGAGAGAGAGAGAGAGAGAGAGAGAGAGAGAGAGAGAGAGAGAGAGAGAGAGAGAGGAATAATGATACAGAGACGTTTATCAATTTGTCTACTGATGTAAGAAAGCAAAGTGTACTTAGTAGGTAGTAAATACTGCAATATTAAATAATCAAATTGGTTTGATTTGAAAGAAACAAAAATATTTATTAACAGGCTTTAAGCAACTGCAGTTATACGATAAAAAAACATTTTTTTTTTCTCATAAGATACCATGAAATAAATTTCATCTCTTATTCACTATTACGATCTCTCCTCGTTTAATTCTCACTTATTTTGCACCATTTTAGAGAGAAAAATATGAGATTACGTATTTTTTCCTGTTCTTGAGCATAAAATGTTAGAAATATTGTCTTAATTTCATCCTCATTTTGAGCGAGAAGGAAATAAGTTGAGTTTTTGAGTTAAGAAGATTAGGTTTAGATGTGTAAAGGATGAGTTGAAGACGTAATTTTTTAACTAGTTTGCATTA
The DNA here is from genome assembly GCA_949825025.1 of Siphlonurus alternatus. Taxonomy (NCBI): domain Eukaryota; kingdom Metazoa; phylum Arthropoda; class Insecta; order Ephemeroptera; family Siphlonuridae; genus Siphlonurus; species Siphlonurus alternatus. The sequence continues at coordinate 3,401,735 of OX463787.1, forward strand.
ATGCAATATTAGTTAGTTTTTTTATTGCTCCAATGTATAAAAGAGACGAGAAAATGTTAATATTAATAAATTTATTTGCAATGTTTACTTTCCAATCATCTCAAGCCTGGGGAGATATCTGCAGACTTATGTAAATTTGCCAAACTTACAAGATACGTCTAATGTATTAAAATGTTACCACTTTTTTCACGACAAAAATGTATGTTAATATTTCAGTGTCACAGTGACTTTCACGACATTGTCTGGTGACACTCCCGGGGAGTCAAGTGCTGCCGCCTAGTGGTCAGTAGACGCACCGTCATGTTTGGAGAAAGTAAAAAGTGTGATATTTGTAACATCGTTACTGTGCATTTTATTTATTACCAGCGGAGTATTACGTGATTTTCATTTTATTTTTTAATGTTATTTCAATGTATTGTATCGTGAATTAGCATTTCAACATTCAATCAGAATATCTTAAGGTAGAGATAACACGCCCAATGTTAATAAAAATCCCATTCATGAAAATTGTGAAAAAAAATTTAGAATGTTTTTCTTTACACATACCTTATCAGTAGATAAAATATCAGGTATAGAAAAACGAGCTAGTTAGTTATTAATTTTTAAAGTTGACTCATTTAACACAGAAGTTCCATTTCTCCATGTTAAATTAGTGAACTTCAACAATTAATAACTCGAAAACTAGCTCGTTTTTGTATACCTGATATTTTACCTACTGATAAAGTATGTAAAGGAGAACATTTTAAATTCTTTCCATAATTTTCATGAATGGGATTTATTTAACATTGGGCGTGTCATCTCTACCTTTATCAATCTTTAATCTATACTATTAAGATATGAGCTTCACATCACGAAGTATATTTTCATTATTTTTTAATTTTTATGTTTAAATATTCATGCAATTACCTGTAAATATTAAAATAATAAAACACATTATACGTTTAAATATTTTCAAAGCTCCCTATAAATAAAATTATAAACTTATTTTTTAAATTTTTATTTTAAATTTTACAATATATTTTTAATTAATATTTTACAAATTTAATAATTCTTGCAAGAAACAAAATACACATATTTTCACAGAAAACAAATAAAACAAATTTAATTAAATGATAATTTTAAAATACAATATAACATATATAATGATGTAATTTTCTATGTTGTATACGACAACTGAAACTTCTGTTTTGGATCCAACAAACAAATAATTAATTCAAATTACAATATTCTTGAAAATTAGCCAAATTATTAAACAAATGTTGTATTAATTATAAACTATGCTTTAAAAACAGATTATATATTTTGATTATTTATTTAAGTATGTACTGTACAGTTATAATTATTTTATATTATTTATAAACAGTACAGGTTCTTAAACCTTTTAAAAAGAACTTCAAAAATTTAGGACATGCAGAAAAGTTGTGATTGACCAAATAAGCGTACAAATTTAAAATCCAAACATTTAAGAAGTGAGAGCGAGAGATATAACAAGTTCTACAAAATTCTCTAATTGAATGAGTGCGTGGTTATTACATATACTGGATAACCTTAACCTGTGGAACTTGAAATAAATTTATAATAAGAAAATATCAACTACGAAAATTGCATGTTACTAGTTGTAATGCGTTTTTACTATTACTTTTTTATTTAGGTCATAGTAAAATATTATGCTGTATAGTATGTGTATATGGATTTTTTTTATTAATTGATAGAATAATAATTATTGAGCTCATTTATGCTCAATTTTAACTAAAAGATTCATTTTTTACATATTTTGTAATACATGCCCCCCCCCCCCCCCCAAATGAATACGTTAATAAGTTACAATTTAATATAAAGTTATACGATGTATTGAATATGTTATATAATATATGAACATATCAATCGACCTTTAGCATTGGCGAACAAGATGCAAAAAAGTGACTCATGATCCTTAAGGCATTTTTTTATTTTTTTTTTTTTTTAATTTTCGAGTGGGAGGCTATAATAAACTTCTTGTATGGTTCTTAACTCAAGTCTGCACATTTATAATGTTTTAATGTAAATATTGGAGCTTGCATGATCATAATAGTTATGTAAAAAGCAATAATAATTAATAATTTTAAAAAAATGCTAAATTTTAACTTTGTATTTTTTGCTTTTTTTTTTTTTTTTTTTTCGACAAAGTCTATATTATAACTATAGTTATAAGATATTTGTAAATAAAATCAATGTATTTATGAAATAAAGAAATTTATTTTCAAATAAGAACAATCATATTTCATAATGGGGTACTGACCAAAAAAAAAGTTTTAAGTTTTTGTCAACATTTCAAAAGGCACGAGAATTTCATGAAGAACAAGCCCTATTACAGCGTTCTACGACAATTTCCTGATTTTATATGAATTTTTAAAACCTCTCAAAAATGACGTCATAGCATTGAATCTTAAATGGGAAAATAATCAGTTAACATTGCCAAATCCCATACTTAATATTGAAATGTATCCAAAACTTCATTTGCAAGATTTTCAGGTACTAGAATCACGATAATGAAGGTTTGAAATTCGTACTTCAATAACTTTTCATTTTAGCAATGTTAACTGATGCATTTCCCCATTTGAGATTCAATGGTATGACGTCATCAAAAAAACTTTTAAAAATTCATAAAAAATCAGCAAATTGTCGTAGAATGCTTAGGGCTCGTTCTTCATAGAATTCACAGTACTTTTTACTAGTATTGCTAACTCAAATACCGGTCAGTACCCCATTGTAATATACTCTTAAAAAAGTTGCTAAATAATTTTTTTGTTTTACTGTATTATAATATTACCAAGTCTATATTTTTACGGTTATTTGTAAATCAAATCAATATATTTATGTAATAAAGAAATTGATTTTCAATTAATTAACATAATTATATTATATTGCCAGACTCTTAAGAATTTATCTATGATATCTACTATATATTTTATGGTGCGTTAAAGTGCGTTCTTTATACACTACTATTAATTTTCTATAATAAAAAATACAAACTGCATATACAAGTCAACTACAGTATGTTACGTAATGTACAGCACATGTTGTTCTGCCTCAAGCAATTAGCTTTCTATTCTGTATGTACCAGTACAAGTGCAAGTAAATGCAACGAGGGAATTAAAAGCTCAATGTAAATAATTTATAAATTAAATGAAATTGAAATTAATTCTCGAAATTATGAGTAGAATATTGAAATTTCTAATCCAGAAAAAAACGTATCTTTCAAATCATTTTCTTATTAAATGTCAAAAATTAGATATTAAATATAAACAATGGGGGGCATTCTCAAAGCACTTTAACCCCCAATTTAGCCTCAATTTTAATCCCTGGTACTAAAGTGGGGGTTTAAGGGTAAGGTAACGCCACCAATGTTAAAAAAAATCCCTCTCACAAAAATTCTGAAAAAAATTTAAAATGTTCTCCTCTACACCCCCTATCAGTAGCTAAAATATCAGGTATACAAATACGATCTAGTTTTTGAGTTATGAATTTTTAAAGTTGACCAATTTAACATGGGAGTTTCATTTCTCCATGTTAAAGTAGTCAACTTTAAAAATTTATAACTCAAAAACTAGATCGTATTTGTATACCTGATATTTTAGGTACTGATAGGGGGTATAGAGGAGAACATTTTAAATTTTTTTCAGAATTTTTGTGAGAGGGATTTTTTTTAACATTGGTGGCGTTACCTTACCCTTAAGTGCTTTGTGAATGTCCCTCAATAACAAACACACATGAATTCTCATTATAAAGGAAATTATATTTGATTTTTTAATTAAATAGGCAATGACAATGACGTAATCTCATTTGCGTTTAGGTTTAATTTCCATACATTTTAAAAACTTTTACTCGCTACAGAATGTTCAATTTCTTCTTTAAATATATTTTTATTGATTAAGTTTATCATGCAATTTATTGCATAATATTAAATATAAGTATTTTTTATTACAATGCTACATTCCATCAATATATTAAAAAATAAAAAGTAAATCCATGTTTGTTTTCAAATGATAATTGGAGCGATTCAAGAAAGACTTATCCAGAAAGTTATTCAGCTTGCACTAATTATGCCAATTATGTTATTATTGTTAGCGCTAACCAAATTCAATGACGCTAAACGTGAAGATAAACCTGAATAACTTCCTTCGTGAATATATCGCGCAAAAATGTATTTTTTTATTGCTGCTGAAATGTATTTTACTATTTTTATATTGCTGCTGCCAACTATTCAATATATTTAAGTATATACAAGTATGTGTTTTCTCGGGAAGGAATTTTACCTTTACCCTGTCAATTTATTTATGAAAGTGTCTGTTTTGTTAAGAAACATATGTCGGAATATTTTGTTCAGTGCAATGACTCCCATCATAATACAAGAAATAAGAACATAATAATTACACCCGCACAGTGTAGATTGCAGATTTATAATAAGGGACCCTATTCTATGTCAATTAGACTTTATAATAAACTTCCATTGTATATAAAACTCATCCCACAGTATGTCGATTTTAAAAATGCCGTAAAAGTATTATTGTTGAAAATTTGTTTTTATAATGTATCTAGTTATGTTACATTTAGTTTTTAAGTATGTGTTTGGACGTGTCTTACCATCTCATACAGAGTGCCTTCATTTTGATTGTGTCTCTATGTATTTGAAAATGACCAATAAAGAATTGAATTGAATTAATGGTCTGGATTCACGAATGAAGTTATCCAGGTTTCTCACTTACCATGTTTTTTTCTCAATGAATTACTCCCCCTATTCAATGTCAAGGTTGGCTTTATACAGGTTAAGCCACGTGCGTATTTCGTGCGTCATTTTTCCACTATTTCCAGGACCCTTTGCACCGCGAAAATTCAAAAATAACATTGCATCATGGGCGCATTCAAAGTTTCGCGGCACGATGGGTCCTGGAATACTTGAATCTGATTGGCTAAGCCCGTTAACATTGCTCAAATTGGAGGCTTAACCTGTATAAAGCCAACCTTGTTCCATGTAATTCCCAAATCTAACCTCCCTGTTTTGTTCTCCAGTGTCTGATGCAAGCGGACGCTACTCCAGCAACTTCTTATGGGGCAACGACTTTTGGCTTGGATCAGCTGACTTGTGTGCTGCCCTCGGTGACTCCGAGTCGCCTCCTAAATTCAGGGTGGCTTTCTCCGTGGCAAAGATAGCCCTGCAGCTGGATAACACGGAGATCACCCCCACGGTAAGGAGCCATGATAAAAAGTTAAAAAATCAGAGCTTTAAGGAGCGATGTCGACGGGGCGAGAAAAGCGCACTTGCTTCAATGTCATATGGTAGCCATGTTGGCGTGAAAAAATCGCGGCGGGATTTAATGGCTGCAGGAAAGCGATTTTTCAACGTCAACATGGCTGCCATGCGATATTGAAGCAAATGCGACTTTCTCGCCCTGCCAAGTCCCGCTTGCATCGCTCCATGGAAAAGCACCTTTAAAGGTGGAATTCACATGGCGATTTTTATCATGCGACGCGACGCGAATAATGCGCACTTGCTGTAACATCCATTGGTGGCCATATTTGGCGATTAAAAGAAAAGGAGCATCCTAATTAACGCGATTTCCGGCGAATTCGCCACCGCATAGGATTTCACGGCTTTTATGTCAAAATCGCGTCGCATCGCCGTTGTCGCCATTTAAATCCGCCTTTAATTATGTTTTAGCAGTGCGATTTTTGCTATATAATATACAATTTATCGTGTACTGTTCCTTATTTTCACATTTTTTTTTTTGAACAGAGAATTTATTATATAATGATAAGAATCACATTATTTGGGGTGACAGGTGAGTGGTGGTAAAACACCTTCAATGTATTTCGGTACTTCCCTCCCCCCTCCCTCCTGGATCCACCCTGAGTCTACTTGAAAGGGTGTTCTCAGCTACTTTACTAATATTATACTGACAGCCCCGGACTCTCCACGTGGGCATGTGTCTCCCCCGGACGTGCGAGCTACAGGACGTGACAGCAATCCTCGAGCTCAGCGCCAACTTGTCGACGTCAGCGCTGTCTAGCGGCAACTCTAGAAACCTCACCGTGGTGAACGTCCGTTCTCCAGACCTCGATAGTTACAAGTACTGGCAGGACCCAACTTTCATCATCCTCGCGTGAGTATCCATCGACAAATATAATGGACATCTTTTTATTTATATAGAGAACCTCGAGTTATGAATTATCAATTTTTTTTTAAATCTTTTTGGACCTTACACCTTTAAAATTCGTAAGGGAACACACTGTGATGGCATAGTAACACAACGTTTGATTGACCAGGGTCCAGCCTCTTTGAATTATTATAATTTTTTTATTTGCACTTGACCATTGAAAAATAGTATAAAAGTTTTTTAATAAAATATATTTTGCATGTTAAACTCTGAAACTCACGGATGGAGCTTCGCAATATTCCCAGATGAAAAAATGATCCAGCACAAAATGGACAACATGCATGAAAATTATTTATTGCAGAAATGAATAGAGGGCACCAAATTATGCTACTCTGAATTTTTTCAGATTTTTTTGAGACCCGGAACTATTTTTAAATAATTATTGAAAGTTCTGTAAGTTAAGTTGGCACCCCTGAATTCTTAATAAAAAGGATAGACATGAGACGCATATTGACGCCTCCAGGGGGCGTGACCGCACTTTCAGTAATTATTTAGAAATAGTTCTGGGTTTAAAAAAAATCTGAAAAAATTCGGAGTAGCATAATTTGGTACCCTCTATTCATTTCTGAAATATTTTTTTTTTCATGTATGTTGTCCATTATCAGTAATTAAATTTATTACACAAATGTAACAACCATAATAATATGTACTGTACAGTCGTCGCCTCGGAAAATTTCCCTTTCAGACATTAATCATCAACATGATGCCCCGTAAGAATAATACAGGGCATGTTGATTAACAAGGCTGCAAGTGGGAAATTTTCCTAGGTGACGAGTGTACACAAACATCTATTATAAAATTGATAGACTGTACAAAAGTGTTAAAAAAATTTGCACCTTTTACTGCAAACATGCTTTTTAAAATGCAAAATTGTTCTGAACGGTCGTTTTTTTAAGACAAATTAAATTGCCTAGATGACTTGGGAAATTTATAACTATATATCAAAGATCAAAGCGTCAAATATTCAAATTCTTTATTAAAATTTCAAAACCAATGACTAAATACAACAAAGAACTAACAGAATCCTTCTCCCCAGGGTTGTGTCTGCAATCATATTCTCGCTGATGGCGGGCGGCTCGGCCTACGACGTTCACCTGCGCCGTCAACTGCGGGCCCGCGGGCTCACCATCGTGACGGCCATCAGACCCCGGGGGGAGGAGGCGGAGGATGGCGGGGACTGCCAGCACTGCTGCGGGGTCAAGCCGACCGGAGCCATCGCGCTCGACGTCATCAATGTACCGCGGACCAAGCTCAACAATGGTAAGGCTTCAAGTCAGCTGATTCCTACCATCCTATCTAAAAAAAAAAAAAAAAAAAAAGATTCCTCAAGGTGTGCTGGAACCTGTTACACCATTTACCCTGTGCCGCTCCTGAAATCTTTCCTGTCTTCTTTTAATCCTTATATTTGCTATAGCATTAAGTAGCTGTAATATTTGTAGGTTAGCAGCCACTTTGTGATATGATACTTTTAGTGCCTTGCTTGCTACCCCCACCCTATTTTCTTGTAATTGTGTGTATCTTGGGTGAAATAATAAAATAAATAAATATTCAATAATTCAAATTAATAACTTCCTACTTCCTATTTCCTATTAAATCTACAATTTCCTCTATTTTCATCTAAAAAAAAAAAAAACATCTCTCCAGGCAGCTTTACAATTTCATAATCTTCTCATTTTCACTCGCCCTCTCGGTGACGGACTGGAGAGTAGCCATTGCGGCCGTTTGTCACCTTAACAATCGTCCTTCCGCAAGGAAGACTTTATCCCATTACCTTCACCTTACATCCCAAGAAGGTGTCTCTGCAGGCCCACCACAGGATAGTTTATTTGTTAACTCGTGTTAAGGGTTTATTAAGGGACACTCATGCACTACATCGGGACCTGTAACTAACTCTATCTATACATAAAAAAAAAAAAAATATATATTGGAATTCTTTAAATTTTTAACTGATCGTCGTTCCAAATAATTGGTTTTCCCATGTGTTTCGGAAGAATTTTTATATTCATATATACTTGCATTAATTTAATATAGTTATGGTCGGAGATACTCGGAAATATTCGGCTCGTGTTCAACCAATTAGACCCTTCGTTGCAAAACTGTCAACCAATCAGAGAAGACATTGCAAACACGATGAAAACCTAATTTATATGTAATGTGCAATCAGTGCAATGTTTTAGATTATCGCTATAGAAATTATAGGATTATATAATAATTATATATTAAGGCAGTGCATAATATATTCGCATTAATTGCTATAAAAAAATCATCCACTAATCCATTAATTATGTATATACGTCAAACAAATCACTTTCACTAAAATTTATTTATTTAAGAATGCGACCTTTACTTAATAATTAGTTTGATAACCAAGATCTCGTTATGTTAATGTACACTCGTCGCCTTGGTAAATTTTCCACTTGCAGCCTTGTTAATCACCTTGCTTTATGTTAATCTTACGGGGCATGGTGATTAACAAGGCTGCAAAGGGAAATTTTCCGAGGCGACGAGTGTACATATGTGTACATTTGTAATATTATTTGAATAACGTTAATACCGTACTGCAAACAATCTGTATTGAGATCGTGCTACATTTAATTAGCATGTCTCTGAGGCCGTAAAACTGTCATGGCATTGCAATGGAGTATCGACCTCAATTTTTTTATTGCAGAAATGGATAGAGGGTGCAAAGTTATGCTACCCTGATTTTTTTCAGATTTTTTAGAGCCCGGGAAGTATTTTTAAAAAATTATTGAAAGTCCTTTTTGTGACGTCACGCGGCGGCAAGTCGTATCTTTTTCTTAAGAAGCGGCGTCTCGTGACGTTACAAAAAGAACTTTCAATATTTTTTTTTAAAAAATACTTTCCGGGCTCTAAAAAATCTGAAAAAAATCAGGGTAGTATAACTTTGCACCCTCTATCCATTTCTGCAATATAAAAATTGAGGTCGATACTCCATTAAAACACAAGCATGCTAATAGATTTACAATAATAAAATGGTATATCATACGAAAATCATGACATAAAAAATTAAATTAATTAATTAAAAATTATTACAAAATTGATCAAGGTCATTTATTTTAAAGAAACTATGTAGTAGCTATTAAAACAAAGAAAAAATAAAGCAAAAATGATTTTCCGTTACAGCGATGAAGGAATGCAATGGCAACCACGCCGTTGACTCTTACACGAGTCAGGATGCTGCTATGGAACACAAGATTTGTGAGGACGAGAAGAAACCCAAAGGTAAAATGATTGTCATTTAATTTCACATGTGCTTAGAAAGAGATTTTTTTGTCACTGAATATAAATTCAGTGCATAAAATTCTTATATCATGATTATAAATTGCAATGCATTAATAGTGTATGGATTGTACAGAGATTAATTGTGTTATTGAAAAGAAAACATCCAATCTTTATTCCCATTAAATAATATAACTGTTATACAAATAGAGAAAATATTATACTTTTTAGAATTAAGCACAGTTATATTTTTGCTAAAAAAAAATGTCAATACCATGCAAGATTCATCCCGTATATAAATCACGAGTTCTGCACCTGTAGTGCATGATATTGTCTGAAAAAAGTGAAAAGTGGTTATTTAATAATTTAAAACAAAGCTTTAATAATGTACCCAGTAATTTTATTCCATGCAAATATGTATTTTACATTATAATTTCTTTTACTACTTCTGTCTTTTTGTTCTGTAATAGGAAATTTGTTATTGTAAAATAACGTAATCTATCTTGTCCTGTGTAACGAAATTTATTTGAAATATATTCATTATTTCTCTAGTTTAATAGTTTAATAATATACAATGTCATTTTATCAAGCATGGCCTCGCTATGAGAACAATGTATTTCCTATGTTCACCATCTAAGTATTTATTTAACAATGATGAAAATAATACTTGTTTACTTTAATATTTAATAGCAAGGATTTTACATTGAAATCTCGTATGACATCATTTTTATTGAATAAATTATCGATATGTTTTTAAACCATGACATTGTACATTATCTGCACTCAATCGACCTTATGTCCAAATACATAAGGAAATAAAGTGTAGTAAACTTACATAAGGCAGGGTTTGAAAACATATCTATTACATACATAAATTTACAATGGGGTACTGACCAAAAAAAAAAGTTTCCATTTTTTGTCAACGTTTCAAAAGGTACAAGAATTTCATGAAGAACAAGCCCTATTACATCATTCTACGACAATTTCCTGATTTTAAATGAATTTTTAAAACCTCTCAAAAATGACGTCATAGCATTGAATCTTAAATGGGAAAATAGATCAGTTAATGCATTGCCAAATCCCATACTTAATATTGAAATGTAACCAAACCTTAATTTGCAAGGTTTTTAGGTGTTAGAATCACGATAATGAAGGTTTCAAATTCCTACCTCAATAACTTTCCATTTTAGCAATGTTAACTGATGCATTTTCCCATTTAAGATTCAATGTTATGACGTCATCAAAAAAAGTTTTAAAAATTCATATAAAATCAGCAAATTGTCGTAGAATACTCTAATAGGACTTGTTCTTCATAGAATTCACTACTTTTTACTAGTATTGCTAGCTCAAATACCGGTCAGTATCCCATTAAATTATTATATTTTGCATTATTTATTCGTTTTGATCAAATCTTGGATTTTATAAATATTACATCTTCAAGACAATAATTTTAACCACGATATTATAAATCTATAAATTCATACCAAAATATACGCTGTAATGTAACCCCTGTATAATATCACTCTAAATGACATTTCTAAAATTTAATTTAGGTAGTTATTTTATTATATTTATCATCTCAAATCTTCAAAGAGAAAATTATTTAAAAAAAATTTAAATGTTTAAAAAACTCTGCCAAGGTCGGGATTTGAACCCCAGTTTCTTTCACAGGACGGTTCAGCTGGGCCCCGGCAGTGCTGCTGTGTTTCTCCGTTCCTCAAAACGCCCGCTCGATCTTCGACCGTTCTGTGGGCGGAGACACCTTGGCCACCATTCACGGTCTGAGATTCTTCAGCATGGTGTGGGTCATTCTCGGACACTCGTGTATCGTGGCCTTCAAGTATGCAGGTGGGTCGAAATTTAACCTCGGGACAGTTTTATTTGACTACAGTTAAATTAATTTGATATTCCTTCCGGAAGTAGCCGGAAGTGTAAGATTTTTAGCCTTCTTATTCATATTTCAGCATTACAATTTCACACATATAAAGTCAGTACTTCTGTTTCAAACCACTCTGTTAAGTTTCAAAAATGAATTATAAACAAAATAACTACAAATTGTTACACTTCCGGCTACTTCCGGAAGGAAGTTCATGTAAATTTTACTGTATGTATCCCGCATTACCTACACCACATATTTGTTCGTTTGAATTATAATTCTTTTTTTTAATTTTTCTTTTTTTAATTTGTCAATTTAATTATACATTTTTATAATGAATACCTGTAATTTTAAATAAATCAAACGCTACATATTTTTTATATTGTTATTAATTGTATATTATAATTTCTTAATTATAATATGCAATTATAAAAAAATATATGTAGAGAAACAAAATACACTTAAACAATATCATATAATAGTTTGAAAGAGCCGAAATTGAGAATTTTTAAAATTCGAATCTCCCCAATAGAGGCTTCAAGTGATGCGCTTTTGCTGCGCAACTGTTTGTCGCTAAGGTCCATCTTGCACTTGAAAATGAAGCAAAGTGTTTTTTTAACTTTTCTCGGTTATAAATCAAGTAAAAAATCTAAATCTTGAATTATCTGCTGTATTTTTCAGTTTGGACCAAAGTTCCGTAAAGGAATTTTCCCTGAAAAATCTTATTCTTAGTGAAAAAACGAATTCACGTTTTTTTTACATAGGTTTGGTATAGCGGGTGGGATCACCGAAAAATCAGCTGACTTGATCGAAGCCTCTATATACGATATAATTAACTATCAGCATCATAGTTTTGAGTTTATAGAAAGTAAAAAATATTTTACCATCTAACATATTTGTCAACGAATAACTAAACTTAAATTTAACTTTTCTTATTATTAAAAAATTAAATACAAAATAATTATTCTATTGAATTGTTTATTTTTTAATAAATTTTAAATATAATTTTTTTATTTAATCTAATCAAATACACTTCTAGGATTATTATTTATTACTATTATTTTCAAAGTGTTTTTTTATTTGTTGGAAAATGACAATAAATTATATATAATTTTTTTTTATGAAGAAATAAGTTATTTTCATAATTCTTACCCTGTAACCTGGCTATTAAATTTGATTTAGAATTGGAATTTTTCATTGCTTTAGCAGAATTAAAAGTAATTAAAATAATGAACTTTAAAAGTATAATATGTGTAACCCATAATTTGGATTAAATGTATCATTATAATGCAGGGAGTTTTGGCTTTAAAATAAATTTTCTAATTTGAGGAAAAATTTCTTGCTTGAAAATTGAAAATAATATAATAATATCTCTAAGTACATGGAGATGTTTCCAAATTTATATCTCTTTAATAAATACTGAGAAAAAATAAAAGCAAATTTTCTAACATGGAGACTTATGGAGAAAATTGTATTGACAGTGAACATAGCATTTCTACAATTTAATCTTAATAATTATCTTAAATTAAAAAAAGAAATTATGTATTAAAAAGATTATCTAATATAATAAAAAAAATCTGCCAAGGCCGAGACTTGAACCATAGTTTCTTTGATTCAACTGGGCTCCGTAACAAGGTTGTAACGTTAACTTGTGTTTAAGATAACTCTGACTTCCGCGGAGTGGTGGAGAAAGAATTCCTCTTCCAGACGATCAGCAACGCCGCCTTCTCTGTGGACACTTTCTTCTTCATTAGGTACTTTCTAATTACCTGCTGGTGTTTTGTAACTTTGATTTGTACAGAGAAACTATCAATAAAGATTTGTATTACATCATAATGTAAGGAAAATATAGCGGTAATGATTTTTATTAACATTTTAATTTTATTAAAATCAAAATTTTGACATTTAGATAACAATTTTTGTATCTATTTGTAATTAATTCATTTATTAATTAATTTTATTTTTTTTTCATTTTTGTAAGTGGGTTCTGAGAAGGGAAATTAACAATATTAAGTAAATAAACATTCATTCTATTCACAAATCCAGATTTATTAGAAAATCTACACGCGATTTCTTTATGGTATCTGCAGAAATTGTAAATTATTTTGATAACTAAAAAAAAAAAAAAAAACTGCAAAAAAATGTAATTTTTTTAAACTATGTTCATTTTTTGTACCTTTAAAACTATTATATAAGTGATAGATACGTACGTGATCGTGCATATGCCTAAACTTATTTAAAAAGAATAATGAACTGTGACTTTATGATCTTTGTAGGCCTGATTTTATTGAGGGGATGAGGGACCTCGCCAGACACCAAAACCAGCATTGAATTATTACCATGAATATTCCGTCCAGAATTTTAGAGTTTCTATAATATAGTCTTGCTAATTGTATTTCAGCTTTGCAATTTCAAATATAGGTCTCGCAATACTTTTATTGTAAACCTTTGTGTTATAATATATGTCGTCCCTCATCCCTAGTCCGCAATAATGTGCTATCTGCTACCACGATTACGTAATGGGCGTGATTCACGAAGCAGTTAGCCAGGTTTCTAACCACGTTTAACTAGGGTGCTTTAACGCGTAAAACAGTTATATTTAAACGTGATTAAGCTAAACGTGGTTAGAAACCTGGCTAACTGCTTCGTGAATCGCTCCCATTATTGCTATTTCAGGTGAGAGCAACAATGAACTTTCACCTATATCACTTGATATGGCAAATAACTCATTATTGCGTACTAGGGACATCAAAACTAAATTACAATCAGAATAGCCACAAACTTCGGATGGAACATAAACAGAGTTGACTCTAATGGTTGCCATGGTTACAGCGGACTGTTGTTTTCGTTCCTCTATTTCCGGACGGCGGCCAAGGTGGACCTCAACATCATCACGAGGGCCACGGGACTCAAATCAAAGTTCCTGCAGTTCGTCGGAATGATGGCCTACCGATTTGGAAGGTGAATATTAGCGGTGATCCATTAATGATCGCTGCAGTTTGTTAGAGGTCAAAAGGTTTATTGTTAGAGGCAGAGTCTTCTGCGCGCAATGTTTCTAACAAAACATTGTTCTGAACAATGTTTTGTTAGAAACATTGCGCGCAGAAGACTCTGGTTAGAGGTCAAAATAAAAGTTAATTGTTTACATTTTCTAGTTCAGAGGCTCACCTCAAATAATTTGTTGAAAAGTTTGCTTGGTGTGGAAATCTTTGCCTCTAGAGCTTCGGTCATTAAATGGAGTATTGACCTCAAATTTTTTTATTGCAGAAATGGATAGAGCATGCAAAGTTATGCTACCCTGATTTTTTTCAGATTTTTTAGAGCCCAGGAACTATTTTTAAAAAATTATTGAAATTTATTTTCGTGACGTCACGAGACGCCGCTCCTTAAGAAAAAGATAGGACTTACCGCCACGTGACGTCACAAAAAGGACTTTCAATAATTTTTTAAAAATACTTCCCGTCGCCTTTGCACCCTCTATCCATTTCTGGAATAAAAAAAATTGAGGTCGATACTCCATTGTATAAGTATATTATAGTGCTATAATAATAATATGGTAAGCTTAAATCACATGGACAGAAAATAAAAATTGCATTCAAATAAGTAGACTAGTATTTAGCGATAATTATTTATTTTCATAGTTTTATAATACTTACTAAAAAGAAACATGAAATTTTTTATAATTTTTAATTGAGCATAAATTAAGTATTGAATAAATAATTTCATGTAAATTAAATTTATTTAAATAAATTAATAAATAATGAAATATATTAGTCATACAATATATAACTAATTAATGAAATAAATATTATAGTTTATTTTATGTTATATAATTACGTATTTTTTTTTTACTTTTTCCCCTTGTAAAAAAGTTCTGTAATTAATCATAAATTAATTTGCATTAATTTATAATTCATTATACTTTTTTATAACTATGTTTTACGAAGGTTAAAAGGATTAATTAATGTCACTGTTCAAAAAAAATACCCGATGGAAAACTTAAATTGTTTTAGTCAATTAAATAAAGGACAAAACAACTATTACTTTGTTTGCTGATGTAAAACAGCAATTTTTCACTTCAATTTGGTGTAAATTTTGAGAAATTAATTTTTCCGTTGTGAAATAGACACTGATTTGACTCAAAACCACAGCAGTCGATCCCCATTTAAAACAATGCTATTTTTCAATGCTATATATTTAAAAATGTTCAATAATTTTGGTAATTTTTTTCATGACAAATCATTTCATGGTGTCAGGAAGGTTTGCTGAAAATTTCAGAGAGATGTACCCTCTACTAAGCTTATTTTTCATACCACAGACATTACCCCTTATAGTTGTTTTAAAAATAAATTCATCGCGCATTATGTTATTGAAAATTTGACAAGGCGTCACTTCTTAATTAAAAAAGACTGAAATTGAACTAATGACATATTTAACTTATTGCTTTAAGTGAACCCTGTTAATTCACCATCCGTTCCCTACCTTATCCCGTCGCGAGCTGTAAGCTCTTAAGGGTGTATCCTTGTAAAAAAAAAAAAAATATATATATGTAGAATACTGGGTCACAAATAATGATATTTGGCTTTAACTTTCCGGCTCTTTGTGGACCTTACATAGTATATTGCTAGGGGTTTTTGAAGGCTTCAATATTTTGAAAATAATAATCGAAGTACCATAATTAACTTTGTATGCTTTAATTTTACAATACATATAACATCTTGATTTGCAGGTTAACCGCCCCCTACCTGTTCGTACTGGGGGTGGTACAAGTGAGCATGCGCTGGTTCTACCACAAGGGAGTCTTCGAACCTCCGACCCTGGACCACGAGAACTGTCCCAAGTACTGGTGGAGAAACGCCCTCTACATCAATACACTGTTCCCCGTCAAGGACATGGTGAGACTCGAGGGTCGTGTCCCAAATCATAATATTTTGTCTCCTACCTTTACTTCGATCCCTGCAAATTGAATGTCTTTCTCGTCAAGAACATGGTGAGACTGAAGGGTTGTGTCCCAAAACATAATATTTTGCCTCCGACTTCGCTTCACCCCCCCCCCCCCCAAAAAAAAAAAGGGAATATTTTTTTTGTGACTTTAACTCGTCCCTTCAAATTAGGATCAATCATGCTGTTATAGCATAGTATGAGTGTCACTGACATCACAGCTTTGACAACTTATTTTGAGGCCATTCATTGCATAAAGAAATCAAATTTATTAATTAAATTAATTATTGGCTCGTTTCATGTATGCAACACGGAGAACTATAATATAAAAAACGACTAATTTTCGTGAAAAACCAGTTAGATGTTTTTTTTTTTTAGGAATCGTGATACAATGAGCAAGTTACGGACCCAATCATCAACTACTTAATAATATCAAACAATTATTCTGAAGACAAATTATGTTTCAGTGCATGTTATGGAGCTGGTACCTCGCTGACGACACGCAATTCTACGTGCTGGGAGCAATCCTCATGATCATCGCTATGAGGTAAGTGTTTCCATCCAACTCGGTTTTCTTCGTGTATCTTCGGTTCATGTTCGACCTCTGTTGACCAATGACTGAGGACGTTAAATCTGATGTAGGTATTACGTGGGATAGAATAGAAACCAAATGACACAGCAAAATTAAGGTAAAACAATATAAAATTATGTAATTCATACTGTCTTTTTTATAAGTTAAATGGAGTATCGACCTCAATTTTTTTATTGCAGAAATGAATAGAGGGTGCAAAGTTATGCTATCCTGATTTTTTCCGATTTTTTGAGACCGGGAACTATTTTTTAAAAAATATTGAAAGTCCTTTTTGTCACGTCACGAGGCGGCAAGTCCTATCTTTTTCTTAAGGAGCAGCGCCTCGTGACGTCACGAAAATGACTTTCAATAATTTTTTAAAAATAGTTCCCGGTCTCAAGAAAATCTGAAAAAAATCAGGGTAGCATAACTTTGCACCCTTTATCCATTGCTGCAATAAAAAAAATTGAGGTCGATACTCCATTACCAATAAAATATTTTGTATTTTCTAATAAATCTAATATTATTTAAAATATTTTATATTCAATTAAACCTGTTACTAATTAATTAAGGAATGATTATAATTCCAAGAATTCAAAACTGCTGAAAAAGTTGCATATAATTCAGGCGCTGAAAAATTATAAATTAATTTGCTAAATTTGAATTTGACTATTATTTTAAATAGAATTTTTAATCATTTCATTAGATCCTTGTTATCAGAACATAATATATTTTTAAAAATAAATTAAAAATTTATTAATTTTAAAATAAAATAACATTAAAACTCTTTCAGACTTTTATAAATTATAATTTTGTGTAAAATAGAAGAACATTCATGTATCTAATTTTAAGAGGAAATGATAATTCTAATGATAATAATTAATAATTGTGCAATGTTTAAAAATGTTCTAAAATTCCCCAGTCATTTCCGGACGGCGGCCACCATGTTCATCACCTTCATGATCAGCTCGTGGTGCACCACCGCGTACATCGCTTATTCCAACAACCACCAGCCAAGGTAAGGGTCGTGAGTTCGATTCTCCGTGACGGAATATCTTTTTTTTTAAAAATTATAATGTAACTCAACAATTTTAGTTAATTTTATGCATTGTTTTAGGTGTAATTTAATTGCATTGCAAAATATGGCATCAAAACCAATTTAATTATTAAGAGTCATGAATTAAAATTAACACTGGTCTATAATTAACCATATAATATACTTTTAAAAATGCATCCATGGCTCATTTCATAATTTAAAAAAAATATATATATTGTATAGACTTAAAAAATTTGACTTATTTCTAAACCTTTAGGACAAATATTAGTAATAAACTTCGTATGATAGAAATTTAGAACCAATTCTAAGTGAGAAACAATGTCATACATTATACCATATCATGCAAAGCTGTGTGCGCGCAGACACCTTATCACATACAAACAAATATATAAGTAAGTTTATACGCCTGACATGGCTAGACAGGCTGGTGCCCCTTATCTTAGCCATGTTATGACTTTCAATATGGCTGCCGCGCGTAGTCGAATCTACATGTAAACTATATAAAGATTTGTTATACTGTAGTTTCTAATTTTTTTAAATCATTTTACGCTGCGAAACCATGCGACGATTTTGTTTGACAGCTTCCTAATTAAATCCTCTGTTTTCATGTTTTCAGCATGGACGACCCCCTAGCTCTGTTCGACAAGATCTACGACAAGCCCTGGACGCGGCTGGGACCTTACCTTGTGGGCATGGCCACCGGCTGGTTGCTCTACACCATCGATTGTAAACTTAAGATGAACAAGGTGAGGACAACGAGAGTCAAATATCCTGGCTGAACTTTGCAATATTTTAGTACCGAACAGGAGTAAGTGTGAAGTATTAATTTTTAACATATATATTATACTCAATACGTATTATTATATATTATACGTAATCTCGTCTTTATTCCTCTTTTTTTCCTATAAAATGGTTGCAAAATAGGAGGGAATTAGACGAGGAGAGAGCTTAATAGCAAATAAAAGATTAACTAATTTCAACCCGGGTTTGCTAATCGGAAATATATTTTCTTTTTGATTTAAAGGAGGGGAACCGCTTCAGCTTTTATATTTTTAATGTTTTATAAATAATGTCAAACTTACTTGTGCACCAAAAAAATAGTCACCACCCTCCTCCTTCTGCCAGTACAGCAGTTGACATTTAAAAAGCGCGCCGAAGAAAATTGGGGCGTCTGACGTCAAGATCAACGATTGGTTGCGCTTGACCTATCATGGCGCTTTACGTCATAAGCCCCAATTTTCTTTGGTGCACTTTTTGAAAATCAACTGCTGAAATGGTGGAAGGAGGAGGGTGGTGACTATTTTTTTGGTGCACAAGTAAGTTTGACATTATTTATAAAGCATTAAAAATATAAAAGCTGAAGCGGTTCCCCTCCTTTAAGAAAAACCGTATATTAAGCTATTTTTTTTAATTCAATTTTTTTTTCCAGTGCATTAATTAAACGAACACCCCTCCCCATCAGCTCCTAAGTTGTATCGTTTTCAGGGCGGCATCGCTCTCGGCTGGGCTCTCTGCTCCGGCACTCTGCTCAGCTTGCTCTACGGACTGTACGACTCTCAGCTTGACGCGTACTCCTCGGCAGCCTACTCTTCTCTCAGCCACACGGCCTGGGCGCTCGGCACCGCGTGGATCATCGTGGCCTGCAGTACCGGACATGGAGGTAAGAACGTGCTTACGTCAGTATCGAGAAAATAATGATCAAGAGGGTACCTGAAGTTAATGGAGTATCGACCTCAATTTTTTTTATTGCAGAAATGGATAGAGCGTGCAAAGTTATGCTACCCTGATTTTTTTCAGATATTTTAGAGCCCGGGAACTATTTTTAAAAAAATTATTGAAATTCCTTTTTTTAACGTCACGAGGTGGCAAGTCCTATCTTTTTCTTAAGGAGCGGCGTCTTGTGACGTCAAAAAAAAACTTTCAATAATTTTTTAAAACTAGTTCCCGGGCTCTAAAAAATCTGAAAAATCAGTGTAACGTAACTTTGCACCCTCTATCCATTTCTGTAATAAAAAAAAAATTGAGGTCGATAATCCACTAAGGTATCTACAATATTATAGATCTTGGTTTACATGTAGATATGACTGCACGCGACGGCCATCTTATATATTCTATAAAAGCAGAGATAGGGGGCGCCAGTCTGTCTGGACTCTGGTGCCATAGAGTCGGGCGTAAGCTAAAATTTGTTATACTGTAATCCCAATGAATTTAGCGTAAAAACATGTCAGAAAAATGAAGAAATTTTTTAACAATATTACCTCGAAATAAAAATTAAAAAAGAAATCACGAGAAAAAAAAAAAAAAAATGTTGGCACGAATTTATTTATTGCAAAAAGTATTGAAAATAGGTCTGTTCGTAAATACACAATCAGAAAGAATCGATTATTGGAGATGAACCTTCTGTACATATAACATAAGGTTCATCACAAATAATCGATTCTTTCTGATTCTGTATTTACGAACAGACCTAATATTTATAATTTAAACGAAATTTTAAATAACGTACTTAACCATCATATTATTTTTTTTTTTATTTGATCAGATTAATAGTAAATTTGTCCTATATATCCTTAGGTGCAGTAAAAATATTTTATATTTATTGAGAAATAATAAAATTATAAGCAATGGTGTCATAAATCCTTAAATACAAGATATATAAAATTGTTATCTTCACAGGTTTTGTGAACAAGATCCTGTCTGCCCCGATCTTGTACCCCCTGAGTCGCGTCACATACTGCGCGTACTTGGTGCATCCCCTGGTGATCAGGGCGATGGTGATGTACGTCGATACTCCGCTACATCTCGCCAGAACCACAGTGGTGAGTTGTGATGGGCGAGTTTCAGAAAATATTGGTGTTAAGGTGCATTTCCATGGAGCGAATGTAGAGCGAGTCTTGGCGCGGCGAGAAAGGCGCACTTGCTTATTCAATGTCATATGGCAGCCATGTTGGCGTGCAGAAATCGCGGTGCGATTTAATCGTTGCGAGAAAGCGATTTTTTCACGCCAACATGGCCGCAAAATGATATTGATGCAAGTGCGCGCCTTTCTCGCGCTAAGCCTCGCTTGACATCGCTCCGTGAAAATCCACCTTTAAAAGGCGGATTCAGATGGCGACAGCGGCGATGCGACGCGATTTTGTCACACAAGCTGTGAAATCCTATGCGGCGATCGAATTCGCCAGTAATCGCGTTAATTACGATGCTCATTTTCTTTAATCGCCCAATATGGCCGCCAATGGATGTTACAGCAAGTGCGCATTATTCGCGTCGCGTCGCATGGTAAAAATCGCCATGTGAATCCACCTTAATTGAGATGACGTTGGAAGCGGACAACCTGCATGAAGTCATATTGCGGAAATGTATAGGGGGCGATTTTCACAAACGAGTTATCCAGGTTTCTCACTAACCGCGGTTAGGGCCAACCTAATTTAATGACACTAAACGTGGATGGTAACCTGGATAACTCTTTTCGTGAATCGTGCCCATTTAGTGTACCAAATTATGATGCTCTGATTTTTTTTAAGATTTTTTTTTTTTAGTCCAGGAACTATTTTTTAATATTATTGAAAATGCGGTCACGTCTCTTAATTATAAGCGTCAAATAGGCGTTTTATAAGAGTAAAGTGACACGCCAATGTTAAAAATATTTCCACACATGAAAATTATGAAACTCTTTTCTCCTCTACATCCCGTATCAGTAGCTAAAATATCAGGTGTACTACACTGTTCTGTATAATTCGATATAGTTTATGAGTAATGAATTAGTTGACTAATTTAACATCGAGAAATGGAACTTCCATGTTAAATTATTCAACTTTAAAAATTAATAACTCAAAAACTAGATTGAATATATTTTGTATACCTGATATTTTAGCTACTGATAGAGGGTATATGTAGAGAAAATTTTAAGATGTTTCATAATTTTCAACATTGGGCGTGTTACCTTAACCCTTATCCTTTTTATTAAGGATCTAGGGGGTGAACAGAACTTTCAATATTTTTTACCGCAAAGAAAAAAGCCAATAAAATATGTCGATTGTACGTCTCTCTGACGTCAGGCGCGGATCCAGGGGGGGGGGGGGCTGCAGCCCCCCCCCCCCCCCCCCCCGAAATTTTGGATTTAACATGGACAATATAGGCATTTCCCCCACTCCAAATTTTTTTTTTAACATTGGCCTTATGGAAGCAGCCCCCCCCCCCCCCGAATTTTTTTTCTGGATCCGCGCCTCTCTGACGTCATACTATTGTTGCAGACATTGTTGTTCCTGGGTCACATGGTGCTCTCCTACATCATCGCGTTCGCCATCTCTTTGTCGTTCGAGGCCCCCGTCGTGGCGCTTCTCAGGATCATCAGCCCAAAGAAGGACAAGGCAGCGCGCTAACGTTATCCCTACCATGGCACTATCCAGCCTGCCAGCCTGTTTAGAAGTCTCAGTAGCTCAGACGTGTCATTACATGAACAATATAAATAATTAACCCCAGCATTTCCAAGGGAACCCGTAACTCTTTAAAAGCGAGAAAAAAAAAAAGTGTGAAATACTTAAAAAAAAAAAACGTGACCAAATTTGTAATCCTTAGTTAGCTACCCAGCAATGTATTTCCGTAAAAAAATTAATTGAGAATTTTTTTGAAATCTTATTTAATATGTGATTTAAACAGCGGATCGTTCCGACCTTTAATGTATTTAAAAAAAAATTATTAACAGTTTATTTCCAATCTCATATTAAATTTAAATTTTAAGATATTTAAATTACTATTCAAAAAATGAAACTAGTAAAAATATATTTTTTTCCAAAAAATAATAAAACAATAACTTAATACTTAAGGGTAAGGTAACGCACGCCACCGGCCAATGTTAAAAAAAATCCCTGTCACAAAAATTCTGAAAAAAATTTAAAATGTTCTCCTCTACACCCCCTATCAGTAGCTAAAATATCAGGTGTACAAATACGATCTAGTTTTTGAGTTATGAATTTTTAAAGTTGACCAATTTAACATGGGAGTTTCATTTCTCCATGTTAAAGTAGTCAACTTTAAAAATTTATAACTCAAAAACTAGATCGTATTTGTATACCTGATATTTTAGCTACTGATAGGGGGTATAGAGGAGAACATTTTAAATTTTTTTCAGAATATTTGTGACAGGGATTTTTTTTAACATTGGTGGCCGTTACCTTACCCTTAAAAAGAGGCTTCAAGTGATGCGCTCTCGCTGCGCAACTGTTGTCGCTAAGGCCCATCTTGCACTTGAAAATGAAGCAAACTGTTTTTTTTTTTTAACTTTTCTCGGTTATAGATCAAGTAAAAAATTTAAATTTTGAATTATCTACTGTATTTTTCAGTTTGGACTAAAGTTCCGTAAAGGAATTTTCCCTAAAAAAATCTTATTCTTCTTAGTGAAAAAACGAATTCACGTTTTTTTTTTTTTTACATAGGTTCGGTATAGCGGGAGGGAACACCAAAAAATCAGCTGACTTGAAGCCTCTATTGCAGCAATATATCATTAATAAAAAGTACTGGGTTCCTTAGTCAATGTTTAATTAGCAAGTAATGTTCCATATATAAAAAAGCTACTGAGACTATTTTTATTGTATTCTGTGATCATCTCATTTGTATATATACTCATAAATTGTTATTTTGTAAAGTTAATATTTTTACTATGATTACATTGTATTAACTATAACATAATTTTCGGGATAAAAAGATGAAAGACTACGCAAATAAAGGTAATTATTTTCTTGTCTTTTATATAATTACATAGATGATGAACTTTATTATAATCAACTTTTATTTTTGATTAAAATATAATAAAATAAAAAATGGACTTTTACCCTCACCGTAGTTATAATCCGTCTCTTGACCACATCGCTGGT
This sequence comes from Siphlonurus alternatus, assembly GCA_949825025.1. Taxonomy (NCBI): domain Eukaryota; kingdom Metazoa; phylum Arthropoda; class Insecta; order Ephemeroptera; family Siphlonuridae; genus Siphlonurus; species Siphlonurus alternatus. The sequence continues at coordinate 3,425,487 of OX463787.1, forward strand.
GTAGTGTTAGTGAATATTAGTGACATTAATTACTTACGCATCAAGAGACGGATTCCAACTACGGTGAAGGTATAATAAAAGTCTATTTTTTATTTTATTATATTTTAATCATGAATAACCTTCACTCGATCGTCAAATTATCTTAACTTTTATTTTGTTTTGTAGAAATAATATAACGTATTATTGGCATTTTATTAAATACACATAAAAATAATTACGATGTATAAAATTTAAAGCTAAACAATGTACTTTTGAGTATATTTTAACTTATTTTTAACTGCATATAAAATATATCGTGGTAAATGTTACCATCAAGCAACAAAAAAAAGCATGAATCCATTCTATTTTTTTTTTTTTAAATTATAAAATGATAATATTAATGTTAAAATTTTTATTAATTATTTGAAAATTCATTTTTTTTTTTTTTGTCTTCTATCAAGAAATCACAATCTATCTCTTTATTGTTTTGCTCACATGTTAATTGTGTGAATGTTTAGTTGATTAATTTAATGTTTGTTAATAATATATAAATTAAAAAAAAAATAAACAACATTTCTTTCTTGACCATTTAATGCACGATTGTAAAAAAAAAATATATATATATTATTTAGACTTCATTGTATATAATATAACAATAAACATATTTTAATGTACTAATGTACATCATGTACCATATATATATTTATCTATATATACAATTGTTGCATTAGTGAGAAATTAAAATGTAATAATTATTTTAGACAATTATTGTTGATAAGACATATAATAAAAAAAAAAAACTGTTGTAAATTTATTATGTTTTTCATTTTGTAAATAACAAAGATATATTAATAATAAAAGAATTTACTTTTTATACAATGTAAAAACTGTACTTGTTTTATTTTTGTAGTGTTAATTGAATATATACAGCTTGTTCCTAAAAGTAACCTAAGTTATATTCCACCGTAAGGTAACGCGCGCAACATTACGATAGTAACAATGAAATGGAGTACTGACCTAAATTTTTTTTAATGCAGAAATGGAGAGAGCGTGTAAAGTTATGCTACCCTGATTTTTTTCACATTTTTTAGAGTCAAAAATAATAATAATAATAATAATAATAATCAAAACTTCTTTTTGTGACGTCACGAGGCGCCGCTCCTTAACAAAAAGATAGGACATGCATGCCACCTCGTGACGTCACAAAAAGTATATTCAATACATTTTTAAAAATAGTTCCCGGGCTCAAAAAATCTGAAAAAAAATAAGGGTATCATAACTTTGCACGCTCTATCAATTTCTATATATGTATAATATGATACGGTAACAATCCACTTTCCTGGCATAAAAAGGGAAATAAGTGAGATGGGTAAGGACAGAGAGATAGCAACAACCACTATCTCTTGGCTTTTTTTTTTTTTACAAGGATATACACCCCTAAGAGCTTACAGCTCGCGGCGGGGTACTGGGTAGGGATAAGGTAGGGAACGGATAGTGGCCACGGCCTGCATGCTTACGCGTCCCAGCATTCGCTGAGGTGAGACTGAGGGAACCGTGGAAAACCTCAGTCAGGACGGACACCTCTACTTTTTCTCAATGGACCAAAGCGATGTCCAAAGCCTGGGGAACCACACACAAGTGCATTACTGCACTGGGTGGAAAGCGAGACAAATTTACCCTAGGAAGGGAGCAGCGTATTTTTTACTTGAAACGGTCACCCATCCAAGTACTAACCACGCTCGACGTAGCCTGACTTCGGTGATCTAACGAGAACCGGTCAATGCACTGCGCCACGCTCGACCTCTTTAGAAGGGAAAGAAGTAAAATGGGTATAAAGGACAAAGAGATATCGGGTGAAATGGAACTTCCATATGTTAAATTAGTCAACCTTAAAAATTAATAACTCGAAAACTAGCTCGTTTTTGTATACCTGATATTTTACCTACTGATAGGGGATGTAGGGAGAATATTTTAATTTTTTTTCATAATTTTTATGAATGGGATTTTTTTAGCATTGGGCCAGCTGATCCGTATTATCTCTACCTTAACATGGAGAAATGGAACTTCCATTTTAAATTAGTCAACTTTAAAAAATCATAACTAAAAAACTAACTCAAATTTTATACCTGATATTTGAGCTACTGATAGGGGGTGTAGAGGAGAACATTTTATTTATTTATTTATTTTTTTTCATATTTTCATTTTTGTTTTTTAACATTGGACGTGTCACCTTACCCTACCCTTAACTGTTAAGGGTAGGGTAAGGTGACACGCCGGACTTAACCAGGGGCGGATCCAGCCCGCGGCTTTGGGAGGGGCGGTGCCCTATCCCGCAATGTTAAATTTTGGAGTGGGAGGGGGGCGACGGGTGGTGGGTGGTAATACCTTCAATGTGTTTCGGGACCTTTTGGGGGGGGCGATCGCCCCCATCGCCCCCCCCCCCCCTTGGATCCGCGCCTGGACTTAACTTATCTCAAGAAAAAATGCAGTTCTTTCTTGTTTCTGGCAAATGTTAATTGTGTGAATGTTTGATTCTGTTATTTCATTAATATTTAATGTTTATACATTTTAAAAGTATAAACAAAAGTCTTATACATCATTTATGATGAATGAATATTAGTATTAAAATGGAGTATTTTGACTTTATTTGCATATAAAGTTAATACCCTTGACGCCATTTTACCTTTTCGGGTGTGGCCAGGCCGATATTTAGCCTTATCAGTAAGAGTTATCTTGCAAAAATGCTGGGACTTACCAGGCTCCCAGAACTCTTTCCTGCACTCTTCTGGGCTCCTACTACCAGATCTGTGCAGCCTGCAGTGGCAGTGCAATACTGCAGGGCAGCGGAGTATAGACAGCTGTAAGCTGCCTTCCTCCTACCAATTCCATAATCTAGTAATTAGTCACACCCATCCCAAGTCACGAAAAGTCTGCCGTGTTATTTTTTGTAAAATATATTTATTTGGTGTATTTTTTTTTTATTACAAAGATGTTATTACATTTTTTTTTTAATAATTTTATTACAAATTTCAAAGCTGGATAAAAAAAAAAAAAAAAGAAAGTTGAATTTAAGACACAAGAGTTCTCGACTGCATCCATCGCACCAATTGGCACCTTTGAAAAAAAATATAATTCTTGTGAACTAAAATCAAATTTAGAGCAATGTTAATTTGAGTTAGGAGCTTTCATAGTTCAATTTCTGTTGAGAAAAAAGAAAAAAATATTACTCTTTGAAAATTATTTATGTTTATTTTACATGTTGATAAAAATAAGAGAAAATTATAATTCAGTTTAAAAAAAATAAACAACTACAATAACATTTTACCTCCAACTTGAAAAGGAAGTACCGCCAAAGGAGCTTGACTGAGGCGCAGGTGCATTATTGTTACTTTGTTGTTGCTGCTGTTGTTGAGGGGCTCCGAATGCACCGAAGGGAGGGGGTGCTGCCGTTGGGGCCTGCTGAGCAAGGTTCCCGAATGTTACGGTGTTTTGTGATGCCAGGGCGGTGAAAGTGTTAGCCTGAGGGAAGGCAGAGGTCTGTTGCTCTGTCGCTCCGAAACTCGGGGTTGGACTGGTGGAACCAAATACGCTACCAAATGCAGGAGCTCCACCGAATGTTGGGGGAGCACCGAAACCTCCACGAGATGTGGGACTGCTGAAGGATGATCCTGAAATCAAAGAGGAACGATTGGTTGTAAAAAATGTAACGATCTTTAAGGATAACTGTCATAGAACTCATGGAAGAATGAGGGCAAAAGCAAATCTGCCTACCATGATCTTGTTGCAATAATGAGCTATCTGCTATTTCAGATGAGCAGAACAATAAGCTTTATTTTATACCAATTTACAGATCATAATTATATTTATCTGAAACAGCAGATAGCTTATTATTCTTTATGAGAGAAAATTCAACCAACACATTTTTGTCTCTATCAAAAACATTTTTATTGCTGCAAAGGGAAAGTAAAAGTTATGAGACAATTGGGACGAGAAAAAAAGTCATCGATGGATCTTCTTCAAATTAACTAGGTAGACTTACAAGTTCTTACAACAGTTTTCTTATAAGCCCTGATTTTTTTCAGATTTTTTTAACTGCCGAATTATGAAATATAGGCCGAAGAATAGCAAGTCTCGATTTTGATTGACGGTGCTTGGCATGTCTTCAACCAATATGGGCATACATTTCATAATACACTTGTTAAAAAAATCTGAAAAAAAAAAAATCAGGGCTTATAAGAAAAATGTTGTAGGTCTACCTAGTTAACTTGAAGAAGATCCTTCAATGACTATTTTTACCCATGTTAAATTTTGTCAATTAATAGGTTAAGCCTTAAAAATAAATTAAAAACAGTAAAAACTCGTTATTATGCAACTTGTTGTTAGGTAAAACTCAATTTTGAATGAAGGAGATCGCGGTCCCGTAAAAAATAATTAGCATTGCGTGGACAGGAAAAACTTGATATAAGGTAAACCTAATTTCCTGAGTCCCTTGACATTACGTAATAACATAATGTTGTTTTATTATTCTTTTAATTTTGTTGTAAAATATAAATATGTATTTATGTATAAATTGACATGGGTGAAATAAAATAAAATAAAAAAACAAAAAAAAAACAAGTTTTTACTGAAACGATGGGACCACAAAAAATGCCTGTACACCGTAGGTTTTATGGGTGACGTCATAAAAGACGTTTGGCATCAAGATACGAGTGATAAGAGAAGGCAGTATCGAATGACTTTTGATCAAACAACTTCACAGATACAATACACATCATTGTCGATACCATGTAAACAAATAAGCATTTTTTGTGATCCTGTCGGTACAAAATAAAAAAAATATTTCCTAATGATGAATGAAGCAACAGCAAGGCTCATAAAAGACTTGCATTTCCCTTACCCCCAAAGATGTTCGATCCCGAGGAAGGAGAGTTTGCTGGTGATCCGAAGACGCTGCTCGCCTGGAAGGGTACTGAGCCAGCGGCCACCCCGGCGCTGAAGGGACCCGAAGAAGTCTGCCCGAATATCGAGCCACCACTCGAACCGAATGTAGAGGGACTGCTGTGACAGAAAAGTGCAATATTTTTTATTTATTTTATTTTTTAGCAATTGTTTTTAGGGCATAGAAATAAAACAGCATAGAAATAAAACAAAAATATCATAATGACATTGCTCAATACAGTAAAAACTCTTTGTTACGCAACTTGTTGTTAGGTTGATTTTGAGTAAAGGAGATTGTAGTCCCGTCAAAAATAATTAGCATTGCAGGTTATAAGAAAAAATAAGGTAAACCTAATTTTCTGGGTCCCTTGACTTTATGAAATAAAAGTTTTTACTGTATATTTTGATGGTAAACTATAAATATTTTTAGTCTACAAAATAACTCTTACAGTAATTTATTGATAATAAATAAATAAATCTTTATAGATTTTGAGTAATATTTTTTGATAATGTAAATCTTAAATATTGAATAGCTCAAAATTTTCACCAATTTTGATATCTTCTTAAAAAAAAAAAAAAAAAAAAAAAATCCACAAAAATCCGGTTTGATAAAATTTTCAGAGAGCTGTTCCGGTACCATCTACTAAGCTTATTTTTTTTTTACATTTTTTTTTAACATTAAACCTTAATGCTCCACCAGCAAGGATGCAGACGCCTGGCGGACTACCGTTGAAACTCCTGATTTGACGTCAAGCATGCAAGCACCTAATAGGTAGAGAGCGGAAAAAAGTAATTTCGATTTTTTGTGCATATAATGAGGACTATTTTGCTGTCATTTAGGATGTCCACCGATCTCCGGAAGTGAATTAAGATAAGCCTGTATATAAAAAAAAATACTATTTAGGTTTTTTTTTTTTGTTTTTTTTTGCAACTAATTTGTCAAAAAGTGACTTTTTTTTGTGACTTTTTGACACTTCTTAGTGCATTTCAGCTATCTTCTTCAAATCGTCAATAGAAACTACTAAAGAAATATAGTAAAAAAATAAAACTCACAAAACACATCAGAAATTTAAACACAGAATTTTTTTTTGACAATGCATGCCATCTATGGATGTTCATCTTTTAAAACTAATAAAAATATTTTTTTATTGATAATATTTTTAAAAGCCTATTTGCTGCCTTTTCTAAAAAAAAGTGACTTTTTGTAGACTATTCTAAAAAAAAAGGCGACTTTTTTTAAAGACTATTTTCCAAGAAAAAGTTGACTTTTTAGGCGCCTATTTTTTTAAAAAAAAAAGATGACTTTTTTCCGCTCTCTACTAATAAGGCATTCCTTCAACACATTTATAGTTCTTACCTTGGGCTTTGTCCAAAGATGGAAGATGTTGATGGCTTGCTACCTGGAGTAAGTGAGAATGGATTTGAGGCAGCTGGAGTGCCACCACCTCCACCAAACAAGTTCTTACTAGCCGAAGATTTAGTTTCAAATGGACTACAAGCTTCTGAGCTGCCGAATAAGTTTCCACTTTTATCTGCAGCATTTGGAGATTGCCCTCCGAAAATTGTAGCAGGTGATTTAGCTGCAAAATTTGATGATCCAAACAATGAACCTCCCGAAGATCCCATCATTCCTCCGAATAATGAAGTTACTTGAGATGAAGAGTCTGGAGATGTAGCAACTTGACCGAATACGTTTGTTCCAAACGCACTCGGAGTTGAAGTTGTCACAGGGGTTTCTCCAAATGCATTTGTAGGTTGTCCAAAAGCTGAGGAAGTTCCAAATACAGAGGAAGTTGAAGAAGTTGGAATACTACCACCGAAGACTGATGGTGATGTTGCAGCATTTCCACCAAATACAGATGTAGTTGTAGTTTGTCCTCCAAAATTACCAGTTTGTCCAAATAGCGGAGGAGAAGGCGTTACGGTAGGAACACCGAAGACAGAACTTGCTGTAGTAGGAGCAGTTTGTCCAAATACACTCGCAGTAATTGCACCTCCACCGAATACTGATGGAGTACTGGTAGGCTGGCCAAAGATGGAAGTTGTTCCTGTATTTCCACCAAACACAGTAGCTGCACTTTGTGGGGTTTGTCCGAATACATTGGTGGGAGTCGTTACTTCGGTTTTAGCAGCAGATCCAAACACTGATGGTGTACTGATAGTGGGAGCAGTTTGACCGAAAATATTCTGTCCAAATAATGATGTCGAAATAGTTTCACTAGTTTTGATTGGGGTCTCCACCGTGGTACTCGGTTTTATTTCTTCTGGTTTATCAGTTGAACTAACATCAGAACTGGAAATTTTATCTTCTGTTGACGAATCTTCTGCAGGTTTCACAACTTCAGGGGTAACTTTCACGGCAGGTTTTTGTATTTCAGTCGTTGATAAATTTAAAGGCTTGCTAGGTTGACTTTCTAATATTGATGATGGTGTACTTTGAAGTGTAATATTAGATGTTTCAGAACTAGCTTGTCCAAATATTGGTGTAGATGGTTTTCCGGTCGTAATTTTTGTTGGTGTGGATGTTAATTGATCTCCAAATAGAGAAGTTGGTGGGGTGGTGCTGAAGGACATAATTGGTTTTTGAGCCGTTTCAAGATTTCCAAAGAATGATTTTTGCGGTTCAGATTTTGTTGTATCAATTATTTCGGTTGGGGTATTTGGCGGTGCTTGAGAGAAAAATGTTGATTCAGACTGAGCTTTGTCAGAACTAGTAGCTGGAGTACCAAAGAAAGATGTAACAGGGCTCTTCTGACGTTCAGGTATTGCTCCAAACAGACTTGTTGAATCAGTTTTAGGAAATGTTGATTGTTGTTGTTCTGGTGCTGATCCAAATAATGCCTTTTCAGATGAGAAAATTGACGAACTTGGTTTCTCAGATCCTGTAAGAGGTTGACTGAAGATTGATGGTGTTGCTTTAGTTGTACTGCTGAAGTTTAGAGAAGGGGCAGACTGTGCAGCAAACCCAAAGTTGAACCCCGTGTTCTGCTGAGTGCCAAAGAAGCTCGGAGTTGTAACAGAAGAAGTTGATGTGGCTTGACTCGTACCGAATAACGTTACGACTATTGGAGTTCCGTGAGCTGGAGGTGCCGATACCGTTATAAACGAAGCTTTAGGAGGTGGGGCAGCAAACTGGTTTGCAGTGGTAGCAGGAGTCATTTGTACAAAACTGCTAGGTAATGTTGATGTAGTAGGGGGTAATTTAAAAGCAAATGATGTACTTTGAGCTACAAAAGATGGTGTTGCTTCTTTTGTTGGTTGGAATGCCTGACTAGTTTGAACGACAGGTGATATCGGTGAGGTTTTAGGTTGGTATATTGTCGAGTTAGGTGTTTTGTTAGTTGAACTAGTGAAGGCATATTGAGGAGGTAAGGACGGAATGGGTTTTCTTTCAGCTAGCGCTATTGGTTTGTCTTTCAGGAACCTACTGAAGTTCTGTTCAAATTGCTGCGAGAGAGGGCGCAGAGAAGGCTGTGGCATGGGAGTGGAGGCAGGAGGAGAGTTCAGAGCATCCCTCAGTGACGACATGTCCAATATGGAGCTGTAACAATACGATTAAACAACAATAGCTCCATTTCCGTCCATAACGCCAATGTAGGCCTCAGTTTTCTCATAACTGATCTGACACTTCAAAATTTGCCAGCTATTGAGCTAAGTAATCTGCAAGTAATTCAAGGGGGCCGATTCCAAGATCTCAATCAACTGAGGTCAATCCTTAAAACTTAACACTGAACTTCATGTAACTCTGTTTACACACAAAAAAAAAATATATTGGGGGGGGGGGGGCATTCAAAAACACTTTAACTTTAATTAACAGTTATATTGGATATAATTTTTTATATTTTATCACTTTCCACATACTTTAGTTTGCATTTACAGTTTTTATTACTTTGATGAAGCAATGGGTTGGTGCAGACACATTGACGATATAGGGAAATACAAAAGATAGGTTAAGAGTAACAATTTTAATTCTGGAATGTTCAAATTTTATCACGTCAGTTTTGATAGTATTTGACAAATAACTTAAAAGAATTTGGTTGGTGATGTGCATACGGACTGAGTTATTACGGTAGCAAGAGGAACAAAAATGTAACATTGTTTCCCTATACCACAATTTTGCTTCCTAATAACTCTGTATGTTTGTCACCAACAAAATTCTTTCAGGTTATTTGACAAATACTATCAAGACTATCTTGATAAAATTTCAACATTTTTAGAAGTAAAATAAAGGCTTCCCGGACTGGAAATTTTTTAAACATAAACCAACATGTTAAAAAATTTGAATTTTTTCTCCGTAACTATTAAAGCTATTACAGTAATTTGAAACCATCACCTACCCCCCCCCTCATTTAGGGGTCTCCTAACAATGAATGAAGAACTTATTTTCCTCTGAAAAATTTCTTTGGTGCCAAAAGCAATTTGGAGTTTTTTTATACATAGGTTTGGATAGGATGGTGGGAACACCACAAAATCAGCTGACTTGAAGCCTTCGTTGTCACTTTTTTTTTTTTTTTTTTTATAAAACCTTTCAACTTATTAACTAACCTTTGATGGGTCGTAGTAGTCACTCCCTCGGTAGCCGCCCTGGCAGACAGGTTAGCCACCTTTCCCTCGAAGTTGTTGAGACACCTTGTGATATGTAGCAGTGTACGATGAAGAGCCATAGTTGAGGTAAGACCGTAGCGATTGTGGCGATTGTTGCTCTGACACAAAGCTTGATCTACCCCAGCTGCCGCTTGATCTAGCTGGGTGTTCACATATGATGTGAAATTTTCTATGTTCTGCATCACGCTGGCAGTGGACTGATCAAGAGGACGGTTGCGAACCAATTGAGCATATCTGGAAAACAAGAGTTGTCGATAAGCAGAATTTATGTTATTATCTCTTTCATGGGCACCGTACAATAATATAACATAATATTGTAGTCAAAATTAAAAAGAAAACAGACCATGGGGTAAATGAAAAATATTGCTGAGCAGTCCATTCACTTAAGTGTCCATTCACCCAAATTAATTAATTAAAACTTAAAACACAACACACATTAATAAACAAATAAGAGTTTACAAATACATACAGTAATATAATATACAGTACATTAAAAAAAAAGAACCACTAATAATGCACAGAATAATGCAAGAACTTATTAAGATTAAGAAGCTTTAATTTAAATTCATTCTCGACCAGAGATAATGGAGTCTATGGTCTATGCTTTATTAACTATCAATATTCAGTCTATTGTCAAGTTTTGCCAACTCCTTCCCCGTGTTTATAGAGTTTGTTAATGTTTACACTTGGAATGTTTTTATTTTATGACTATCTAGGGCTCCTTTGTGCCGTTTAAAGTTTGAGGCACACTCCCCGAGATTTTCGTATTAGATTTGGCGTTGGCTGTACATACATACATAACATGATGCTAAATCTGTTACGGGGTAAGCCAGCAGCATTATTACCTGGTCCGTCCACTAAATTGAACCAAACCTTTTATGATCTACCTAATCCTTTTACTGTCTTCAAAATAAAATCTTTACCCTGGAAGTTTAAGCTGGTTGACTCTGGTCCTCGCATCCTCAGATAACCTTGTGTTCTCCACATGGAGATTCTTGATTTCACTTAATGTTTCCAATGCATCTTTTGTCATTAATCTCAGTGCTTGCACTCGCTCTTGCACTCCCGACACATCATGGTGCAAGTTGGCTCTTTCGTCTGGAGACCCAACCTGAAATAATAACGTCATTACGATGTGACTTTAAATAAGGCTGACTCAAGGATGTTGCATACTTTTCAGGTGAGCACAATACAATAATGGTTGCATTTTTTTATTTCATAATTAGAAAATATAAATAAAATTATGCTTTTCTAAATTTTTTCAGATTTTTATGAGTACAGGAACTAATTTTAAAACAGTATTTAAATAACTGAATTAGGGTGGTACTACCTGATGGGACAACCGTGACGTCTTTTTCTCACGCTGTAATTGGCTATTGATGACGTCACGGTTATCCGATCAAGTGGTACCACCCGAATTCAGATATTTAAATACTGTTTTAAAATTAGTTCCCACACCCCAAAAAATCTTAAAAAACTCAGAAAAGTATAATTTTATGTATATTTTCTAATTATGAAATAAAAAAATGCAACCATTATTTTCTATTAAGAGCTTTAATTTACATCGATTTACAGCTCTTAATTGTGCTCGTCTGAAATAGCAGATAGCTCATTATTGCAACAAAATCGTAGTAAGCAGATAGCACATTATTGTGGACAAGGGACGATATACTCGATCTAAAAAAATTAAAATAATGATAACTGTACTGGGTAACAACAACAAAAGATTTAATTCGTCTGATTTTTTTTTTTGTAGTTTTTTCAATTAATCTTGTAAACTAGCAAGGAAACAGAATAACATAAATAAATTATTAACCTATAGTCTCAAAAATGAACGAAGAAGCCCCAAAAGACATAAATTTTAAAATAAAATACGCACCTCATTCACATTTATATTGTGGCTATGTTTCAACGATGATTGTATTTCTTCATTAAAATGCTTGAGAACATTTGCTGCAGTTGCTGTGAATGCTTCATTGGAGAGGTCCTCCTCAGGTTGCGTTGGGTTGGGGGTTTCCACAACCTCAGGTGCCTTCACGGGAGCTGGGTTAATTCGGGGCTGAATTGGGACAGGCTTGGCTGGAACTTCACCAGCTGGAGAAGAATACTTGAAGCTGATTGGCTGACTCACGGCAGGCGCGAAGCTTGCTGGTTGAGTTACACGTGGAGTCTGGAAACTAATTGGGTTTTGTTCTTGTTGTAGTTGTTGTTGTTGTTGTAGTTGTTGTTGTTGTGTGTGAGGTGGTGGTGGTGTTTCATGTTGAGGTAGCACCCTGTCAAGAAAATAGACAATTTAAATTATACCGGTATTTATTTAGTTACATCTGAAAGGAGTACCGACCTTAAAAATTTTTATTGCAGAAATGGATAGAGGGTGCAAAAATATGCTGCTCTGAATTTTTTCAGATTTTTCTGAGACCGGGAACTATTTTTAAAACTTATTGAAAGTCCATTTTGATGACATCACGAGGCGCCTCTCCTTAAGAACTTAAAGGTATACAGGCCTCAAATTACAAATTAGACAGACATTAAGTGTTGCTCAAGTTTATAATCAACATTCGTATTATTTTTACCTGCGCGCGGTGCGTCTGTGCGAAGTCGCGCTGTAAAGAAAGTCTTTGCTGACGTCACAACTCACAGCTAGCACCGATTAGCATTGAGTTGTGACGTCATCAAGGACTTCGTGACGTCATCAAGGACTAAATTTCTTACTTTGAACTGCGACTTCGCACGGATGCATCACGCGTGGAAAAAAATGATGCGAATGTTGATTATATACTCTAAACCTACTTGGTGACTGTCTAATTTGTAATTTGAGGCCTGTATGCCTTTAAGAAAAGGACAGGACATTAACGCCCGTGACGTCATAAAGCGGACTTTCAATAATTTTTTAAAAATAGTTCCCGGTGTCAGAAAAATCTGAAAAAATTCAGAGTAGCATATTTTTGCACCCTCTATCTATTTCTGCAATAAAAAAATTTGAGGTCGGTACTCCATTAAATATTCTTAAAATGAAAAGCATTAACTTGTAAGTACAAAATAATGGAAGTTTAATTTTTATTCACAGTTACCAATTATCTTTAGTTTTATTATCTTATATTCAAGACAATACAGAACATCTAGGTGGACCTAGGTTTATTTATTTTCTGGTAACACAGAAAATTTTTATGTTTCTGATTATTTAATTTCTTTTCAGATTTCTGCTAGGATGAAAAGTTGATAGTGACTATAAGAATGGAGTATCAACCTCAATTTTTTTTTATTGCAGAAATGGATAGAGGGTACAAAGTTATGCTACCCTGATTTTTTTCATATTTTTTAGAGTCCTGGAAGTATTTTTAAAACTTATTGAAAGTCCTTTATGTGACGTCACGAGGCGCCACTCCTTAATAATAAGATACCGTAGGATTTGCCGCCTTGTGATGTCAAAAAATGGACTTTCCATAATTTATTAAAAATAGTTCCCAGGTTCTAAAAAATCTGAAAAAAATCAGGGTAGCATAATTTTGCAAGCTCTATCCATTTCTGCAATAAAAAAAAAATTGAGGTTGATACTCCATTGCAATATTATTTTGATTTCTAACCTTAGCATCACCAAGTTTTTTTTTTGTCCCCACTATACCAAGAGAGGAAGGGGGGGGGGGGGGTCAAACGAACCACTATATAAATCATAGTACTAATGTTTCTCACTATTTATATATTATATTTATTATTATTATTATTTTGTGGAATGGTTGGCTAACTAAAGGATTACAAATTCTTTTCATTTATTCGAGCAGTTTTTTTTTTACACTTTTTTTCCCCCCTCTTTAAACGAGTTGTCTCCCCACTTTCCGGTAATGGTATATGGTAGGGTTAATACTGTATGTTGAACTAAACTTACTGCTGTTGCTGCTGTTTCTGAGCAGACTCCGGTAATGTGAAGAGGGTAGGTTGAGCGTTGGGCACGCTGATGGGTGCCGAACAGAGGGTTGGTGCCTGGGGTCTCATGTACATTACATGGAATGCACACAGCATGCCACGGTTGGACAACATGAACAGGATGGGCATCGGGGCCAGAAGACTCTCCTCTGTAACAAGACAATCATTATAAAAACTTTGTGACAGTAAACTTTCCTTCATATTATAATACATATTTAAATAGTAATAAAAACATAGGTTTTAGTTATCCAATTAACTGGAGATTGTGTTGGCTATTTTAGTACATATGTGGGGGCATTCACAAAGCACTTTAACCCCTACTTTAGCCCCAATTTTTATCCCTGGTACTAAACATGGTGCTAAACTAGGAGCTTAACATGGTTAGCCCCTGGTTTAGTACCATGTTTAGTACCAGGGATAAAAATTGGGGCTACAGTGGGGGTTAAAGTGCTTTGTGAATGCCCCCCATGGTTGTTTACTTTTCTGAACTGTCAATTTTTAAAATAATAATATTATAAACAACAAGCTGTGATACTAAAAATACCAAAAGCCATGACAAGATTAAAGTGCAATGTCAAGGTCTTTGTCTACCTCTTTGATTATGCTGTAAAGTGTTTTTTTAAGTTTTTTTATTTTTGATTATGAGCCAAGTCTTCCACACAAATATTATAAATGTGAAAGACTCTCTTTAAAAAAAAAAAAAAAAAAAAATACTTTCCAAAATCTGGGGGCATACATGACCAAAATGTGTCACTTGCCTCAAAATATCAACAACTTTCTAAAATCAAAGAATGCAATACTGACATTTAGAAAACTTACATAAAAAAATAAATGTTGCAGAAATGAATAGAGGGCACCAAATTATGCAACTCTGTTGTTGTTTTTTCAGATTTTTTACAGCCTGGGAATTATTTTTAAAAAGTTGGTCAAACAACTTGAAAACATGCCTATCTTAGTTCCTATTCTTTTATTAAGAATTTACACCATTTGACGCCTCTCTATTTATTTTCAATATATTTAAAAAAAAAAAAAAAAGTTTCCAGACTCTAAAAAAAAAAAAAAAAAATCAGAGGCCGCGTCTCGTTTAAAGAATGCGTACAACTAAAAAGTGTACACACTTCAAACACTAATTAGTGTAATTAGTGTAAATACTTATTTTAAATGAGACAACTTTACTGTACACTAGCGCTAACACTTGCTAGTGTCAAAAGTTGGAAACATTTGCATCAGATGATCAATTTTAAAAAAGTTAGTGTCTGTGTTAGTGTTGGAAGTTGCTATTTCAAACACTAAATACTAGACCCTTCAAACACTTCAAATACTTGAACACTTGCGCTAATTGAGACAACAGTTGGTGTCAATATGGCGTCAACACTTCAAAAAACTGACAATCGATAATGTGTTTAGTGTGCATTTTCGTGGATTGGCATGCACTCAGAGTATCATAATTTGGTGCCCTCTATTCATTTCTGCAGTAAAAAAAAAATGTAATTTGTCCACTGAAATGATTGTGACTCACCCCAGGGTAGCTGGTCTGTGCTGCTCAGGTCAAAAGCCACCCCTAATGGGAAGGTCTCCGTGGTACCCTCCAAGGGTAGTTCCGCCCTTGCAGAGTCTTCCATGGTCCACTGTTGCCATCCAGTTACTGGCTGGACGGGCACTTTCTGTCCGAGAACACCGACCTCCATCCCGTTGGCTGACACACACAGAACGATGTCCCTGTACAAAAAAAAAACACCACATCAATACAGGCTATCAAGTGTCCTCAGCAGAAAAATGTTCTCCGCAAGCCACTATCTTAGATTTTTTTTTTTTTTTTACTCGGTAACTATTACAGCTATTGATTTGAAACCATCTCCTATATCTCCACTTAGAGGTATTCTGATAATGAATCAATAGTTTATTTTCCTCTAAATATTTTCTTTAATAGGTACCAAACAAAGATTCAGATTATTTTTTTACATAGGTTTGAATAGGACGGTGGGAGCACTACAAATTCAACTGACTTGAAAACTCTATAGAAGCTTCAAGTCAGTTAATATTCTTATGTTCCCATCGTTAAATCTATGCTAAAAAAAGTATTTGTTTTTGTTTTTTTCACTATGAAGATTTTTAGAGAAAATTCCTTTACAGAACTTCAGTCCAAATTGGAAAATATAGAAGATATTGTAAGATTTACATTTTTTGCTTAATTTATAACTGGAAAAAGTTAAAAAAAAACAAAAAACAAACAAACAAACACTTTGCTTAATTTTCAAGCTTGCAAGATGGACCTTGCATTGAAATGAAATGGAAATGAGCATTGCGAGACACACTGACTTGAAGCCTCTATTAAGAAGCTTAGAAACAGTTGAGTTTTGGAACTCACAGATTGAACCTATTATTTTATGTAATTAAAAAAACAAACAAAAAAAAATGACCATGTGATATTTATTATTTATCTGTAATTAAAGAAAAAGATAGGCAAAACTAAATGAAAACACATTTTATCGAAAGATGAAAATTCACAAGGAAAGATACAGTAGCAAAAAACAGGCGAAATTTTGTCTAGCATCATTTGATAAAATCTTCTTTCACACGTTTTGCTTTTTTTTTTATGTAATGAAAAACAACAACAATGACAAAAGAGTTGTTGTGTTTTCTTGCAATGGAACATAGGGTATCTTAACCTACCACGAGAGCTGGTGCAGAAGGTAGAACTGATGAGGTCTCAGGTCCCCAGAGCTGTAGCAGATGTCATCAAAGTCCAAGCACGTCACCGGTCCTTGCTTGGGAGCGTTCACCACGCACAGACCTGCAGACATTGAAGGTACGGTAAGAACCATCATCGTCATTTAGTACAACTTGGAATTTATTCATCAATGAAAAAAAAAAAAAAAAAAATAGTTGGGTGTATATATTAAGGGTAAGATAACGCCACCAATGTTAAAAAAAATCCCTCTCACAAAAATTCTGAAAAAAATTTGAAATGTTCTCCTCTACACCCCCTATCAGTAGCTAAAATATCAGGTATACAAATACGATCTAGTTTATGAATTATGAATATTTGAAGTTGACTAATTTAACATGGGAGTTTCATTTCTCCATGTTAGAGTAGTCGACTTTAAAAATTCATAACTCAAAAACTAGATCGTATATGTATACCTGATATTTTAGCTACTGATAGGGGGTGTAGAGGAGAACATTTCAAATTTTTTTCAGAATTTTTGTGAGGGATTTTTTTTTTAACATTGGTGGCGTTATCTTACCCTTAAGGATTATCGTCAGTAGTCTTAGGAGATGGTGAATCACTCTGATATAGTAAACCTTCCTTACATTACAACATAAATATTCAGCGAAAAAAGTGAAGCAAAAGTCGGTATAATTTTTGAGATACTCAGGATACAAATAATGAGAATATCATTGGAAATCTGGCGGCCATTAGTCAAATCAAGTCAAATCAGCATCTTTTTCAACTAAAAAAATTGATATCTCAAAAACTGGACTGAATAATTGCTTTTTTTACTTCAGAAAGTGAACAGTCATTTTGTTCTTCATGTTCTGATCTAAATTTTATATTTTTTTTTTTACCATAAAAAATAATTACCATAGTGACAATAATCTTTAAGGATGTGAGCTTAAACTTGTACACAAAAGTTATTCTTGGATAATTCTAAAGTGCTGTCCAGAATTGTGTCAGAAACGGAACGAAAAAGCTCTTGACCAGTCAGAAAATTCAAAATTTCTGATTACTAGAATTGGCCAAGCGATTAGTAATTATTTCTGACTCCGACAATTCTGAATGGGGCCTAAAACCACCCAATATTAGAAACTACTTTAACACTCACTGAGTCTGTTGTCATCGCTGACTCCCAGCTTGTAGACGACGGCAAACTGGTAGCTCGAGAGCCAAGCTATCGCGATGGTCTCTGCAGGCTGCGTCAGACTAACAGGCAGAGGCAACGACTTGACAGGCTTCAGGTCTGGCATGAATTGGCTGAGGGAACCGTCGCAATTACCAGTCACCAGCTGCTTGCCTCGAGGACTCCACGCCACACACCTGATGACGTATTCAAGACATTAGCTACTGTGTTGCTTTTCCATGGAGCGATGTACCAGGGCGGGATTTTATTGCTGCGGGAAAGTGATTTTTCCAAGACAACATGGCCGCCAGGTTAACCAAAAAGCATCTTTCTCGCCACGACAATCCTTGCTTGACATCTCTTTATGGAAAAGCACCAAAATAAATTTCGTGTCAGGTTAACAGATAGGACTTCGTAAACTTTCCCCAAGGTAAAAAAAAAAAATCAATTTTACAGACTAATCAAAATGCATTACATATTTGAACATCTTGGACACAGCTTAAAGAATATTTGGTGATATTTACAGTTTTAATAGATTTGTTGATATTGAAGAGAAATTCTACCAAAATAAAAACTCGTTAATATCAAACCCCAATAACTGAATTCAATTTTACTCATGTGGAATTTTTAATATTGCCTTTTTTTGTTTCTACTGTTAATTAAAATGTGAATAACTATTGTACCTTGAAATACAAGTAAAAATAAGAGAATAAAAAATGCTACTGTATTGTAGAAAAAAAAAAAAAAAAAAAAAAGTGATAGTATGGATTATTTTATCATATAGTCTATAGATTTTGAATAGCAATGAAGCAATAAGTTTTTTATTCTATCTATTTTCTATGTCATATTTTGTTTTATATATGTGATTATATATATGATATATTATGATGTAACAGGCTGTTAGTATCGTCTGTTATTTTATTTTATATTGTTTTATTATCATTTTCTATTGTTCTATTATTCTGTAACTATTATATATGTTTTGTATGTATGTTTTATGTGTTCTATTGTAATGTTTTCTATAATGTATGTTTCTAGTGCTGTTAAGGTAGAGATAATACGGATCAGCTGGCTCAATGCTAAAAAAATCCCATTCATAAAAATTATGAAAAAAATTTAAAATGTTCTCCTCTACATCCCCTATCAGTAGGTAAAATATCAGGTATACAAAAACGAGCTAGTTTTCGAGTTATGAATTTTTAAAGTTCTCTAATTTAACATGGAGAAATGGAACTTCCATGTTAAATTAGTCAACTTTAAAAATTCATAACTCGAAAACTAGCTCGTTTTTGTATACCTGATATTTTACCTACTGATAGGGGATGTAGAGGAGAACATTTTAAATTTTTTTCATAATTTTTATGAATGGGATTTTTTTAGCATTGGGCCAGCTGATCCGTATTATCTCTACCTTAATATGTACACTTTCTGTGTTTAATAAAAGACTAATAATATTTTAGAACATAATGGGTATGATCCACTTTTATCTTTGCTGTTATAGAGTTTAGGCTGATGCTAATTTGTTGTTAGTGCGAAATGTAAAGAAACTATCATAATTTTGTAGCCAGTTTAATTGACTCCTGACGATGAGCTAGTTTCATTAGACTGGCTGCCAAAACTTCTACACTCTTTCTATGGTAAGAATGAGATATTAGAATGTGAAAATTTTGGTGGCTTAATCGAAAGAAGGGGTAAAAATATGGTACTGTACTGTGAATTTTTTCACATTTTTCTGAGACAGGGAACTATTTTTAAAAATTATTAAAAGTCTATTTTATGACGTCACGGGCGGCACTCCTTAAGAAAAAGGATAGGGCAGTGCCGCCCGTGACGTCATCAAAATAGACTTTCAATAAATTTTTAAAAATATTTTTCGGTCTCAGAAAAATATGAAAAAATTCACAGTACCATATTTTTACCCCTTCTTTCGATTAAGCCACTAAAATGTTCACATTCTAATATCTCATTGAGGATTATGTGGAGGACAATATTTTGTGACTTACGTTGCATTGGCAGTTGGTAGAGAGTTGATGAGGGTAACGTTGCCCGGTCCCTTGAACTCAAAAGTTGTGATCTTCCCATTTGTCAGGCACACACAGAGCAGGCCAGGGACGGCGGGGTTCCAAGCCACCTGAGCAACACTTGCTCCCGGCTGAGACTCGAGAGCCATCTGACCTTGGGGAACTACATCCTGAAATACAAACACCTGGTTAGTCTCCTCCAAAGTCTTCTACTCGCAATTGTTGTAACAAACCATTGTTTATAATGTCTGTCGCATGATGCCATTTTCATTGTTAAACACGGGACGACGTAGTACCTAATTTTGCCACCAGAGCAGAGAACGTAATAGCACTGTTGGC